>JACAFV010000141.1:0-71083 GCA_014635975.1 Plectosphaerella sp. P0831 | reverse complement strand
GTGAGGGAGGCCGGACATGTGCAGAACTTTACTCCGCTCAGAGAGGAAGGCGCGAACATCGGCACGGGCGTCCATGGGACGGGTCAGGACATCGGGGTGCTCGTGGGCGGGCTGAGACTTGCGAATCAGACCGCGGAGGACGCGGGCCAGAGTCAGGGCCTCTTCGATGGCGCGGCGGGGCGAGGCCGGGGCCAGAGCCTGCAAGTGGAACGGCAAGTTATGCTTGATGGGGGCGCTCGACTGGACAGGCTCGACCTCGAGGGCAGCGCAAATGTTGGTCAGCATCGAGGGGCCAAAGGGCAGCGACTCGGGGTGGTGCTGCTGCCACCGCTGGTACTCGGTTCGGAGGTCAAAGGTCCGCGAGTGCTGGAGATAGGGGGGGAGGACAACAGCCTTGTCGCGGGCCTCGCGAGGAAGCTGGACGCGGAGGTCCCAGGCATCGAGGGTGACGAAGACAAAATCGAGGTTCTGCGAGGTAAGGTGTTCGTTGGCAAACGCATCAAAACGGTTGATCGCATCTCTAAAGGATCCGGCGTTCCTGACGTGCTCCCAGGTCAGAGTCGTAAGACTCGCTGCAGGCGCGGACGGGTCAGTCTTTTGAAGCTTGATGCCTGATGGCACAGGCAGATTCGCCGAGGTCGGCACGGGAGATATTCCCGGATGAATATGTACTCACTGCAGAGAGGCGTAATAGGGGTGTTGATGGGCTTGACGAGGATGCTTTCGCGGGTAATCTGGACGGCAGCCTCGGTTAGTCAAAGTCTTTGTGGCACAAGGATGCAGACAGCCATGGGGAGCCACTTACCTCTTCGAGGGACTTTGCATCGACCAACATCCAGCCCAGCTCGATGACTTCGGCAGAGTCCTTTGTGACGTAGACACCATGCTCGTCGCAGGTGGTAGCGACGTGGATCACGACATAGCGATCGAAGGCGGGCTGAGAGCCCTGCTGAGAACCGGACATGCTGAGAGAGATGACGGGCGAGGGATGCGATGGATAGAGCTCCGAAGCCGAAGCCGAAGCTTGAAACTGAAGCCGGGACTCGATCGGGCGGCGAGGCGCGAGGACCGTTTGGCGAGGCAGGCAGGCGATGGGCGTGCCTTGGGCGTCGAGGCACGCAGACGGGCTCGACGGTATGGATGTGGAGGAGGCTCCCTGAAGCTCGGGGAGTGGGTGGCTTTTGCAAAGGCTGAACAAGAAGCTGCCGCAGTCCGAAGGAAGCACGCAATGACCAAGTCAAAATCGCGGCAGGAACGGAAAGGAAGCACAGCAAGCAGCTGAAAATGCCTAGGCTAAAGAGATTGGGTGATGGTCCTCGGAGAGAGAGCCAACTGATGAGATCTTGCAGCTTCTCTAACCACGCGGTCGGCGGTCGTAGGAGGCGGGAAAAGGGGGAAAGGAAGATAAGGCGAAACGAGAGGAGAGCGTGGAAGAAACAGTGGAAGCAGGAGAGCGAGGCACAAATTTGGTTGCACGTCGGCGTGGAAAGTACCTCTGCTCGGGGTAGGTAGTTAGTTCAGGCAACCTGGTAGCGCGGGTTCCCAAGGGTACCGCGTTGTGTGGTGGAGGACCGCTGGCAACGTGAAGTACCCCCTTTGCGCGTTGGCCCTTTTTCGTTCGTTCGTCAGGTTCGGGGGCGCCCCGTCGCACAGGGAAGGCGTTGGCACTCTCGCACAGCTCTGAGCACCCGATGAGGCGCTCCAGGGGGGTCAATTGTGAGCCGCTAGGATGCGCTAGGACGAGACCGGGCAAGGCGTTGTGGGGAATCAGGGCGAGTTCAAGCCTTCAGCGGCCCAAGTTCCGATACGCACAGGAAGGAAGTGGTCAAGGAGGGCGCGGTGATAGGTACAGTAGGAGGAGGAGGAGGAAGGAAGGTGCCAGAGCGTGAGGAGGATGAATAATGGTTAATAAATGCAGGTGATGGGGTTGCGAAAGAGTTCAAATTCCATGCAGTGGTGTAGACTCGGGGTGGGAAGGTTACTTCCTGGATTACCGATCCAGCTCCAGGTACCGTACCACAAGCCCAGGTACTGCTAGAGCATCTTTCAAAAGTCAATTGAGGGGGCAGCTGTTGTGTGGCCTTAAAAGCCGGGCCCAGATCAGATGCGTCACAGGCAGGAGCGCGCTGCCATGTATGTAGACCGCATGCACCATAAAGCTTGATAGTCAATATGATAATCACTCCGATAATGTCTGGGACGGGCCCTCGGGAAGAACACGCATACGGTACGGTACGCCTCGGTGTCAGCGTTCAATGCTGGCGTCACGGTCGTTCAACGGGCGTGCAGCAGCCCGAGCAAGGGGGTACCCCTTCAACCGCCCTGCCGGGGGGCGGCAGCGGGCGGCCGAAGACAAGACGAAAACCCGGAACTGAAGCTAACCAGAAACTAATTCGGGGAGGGGGGGCCATGATGAGATCCGCTTCCATGTGGATTATGCGCTGTGTTTTTTATCCAGCACTGCTGACTGGACTACAGGAAACGATACTGCCTACAAGAACTGAAGACCCTGTGGCAGAAAATGTAGGCCGGAGACGGAAAATCGGACGGGGACAGGAAAAGGGGGGACACATCATCGCCAGCCCGCCAAGCGCCCTACGTCCTGTCTTGGATCATTAGCCGCTCCACGGGAAATCTCAAAGCCAAAGCGTGTGACACTTGGATGGGGTTTCCTCGGGACCAGGCAACCGGCGGGCGAGTAGAGACTGAGAGCGAGGTGTGATTTGGGGAGCGAAGGTGGACCGCGGGGCCTCCAACGTGTCAAAGCAGCAGCCTGGAAGACATGTGGGAATTCAGCATCGACATTGTGCAGGCAGCAGGTCCGTGACAGTTGCAGCAGCAACGACAGCTGGCCTGCAACGTGGTGCGTGGCTGCTAGCACAGCACTCTCCCAGCGGTCTGGGACGGTCTGTCCAGGGGCACCGGCCAGCATTGTCAGCCAGAGCCTTGCCCTTTTTGTTTGGCACAGGTCAATCTGTCCAAGGGGCGAGATCCCGAACGTCATATCGCCAGCGGAGGGAGAGCCGCCTAGAGCTTCCCTTCACCTTGAGGATATCGCACACCGAAGTTGAGGCGCAATGGGATTCAGGGGCTTGCCCATCGAAGCACTTGCCGCCTGTGCATTTCACGGGTGCGTCGGATCCATGTCCCAATATCCCGTAGGGAGGGCGAGGAAACAACTCCCATCCCAGCTCATCCGGCTGTGCCTCAGATCCCTGGCGCGCGGAAGCTCTCCCAGAAACCCGAGTTCTCGCACAGCCACGACCGTCCCCCAACGGATCAGCAGGTACCAAATGTGTCCTGCCGCCCAGAGATCTGCGGCGCAAAAATGGCCCATTCCTCGCCCCGCCTTGCATCCTAGATGTCGAAGAGCTGGAGTAAGTAGCCACAGGTCTGGTGGTTTCACCCTTGAATCGCAGTCAATGGCACTGGCTGTCTGGTACTTATGAAAGCTTCCTGGAGCGCTATGGAACTGAATATTGCTGGGCGGGCCTTGGCCGAGTTCGGTGCAAAGTGACAAGGCAGCTCGCTCGTGCGAGGTGTCATTTTCCAACCCCCGACAATCAGTCCACAATGATGCACTGCCATCTGGTTCGCGCGTCTGCCGTGCCGGCCACCCTGTTCATAATGATTTAGTCAATAGGCCTGTATTTCTCCGCACTGCCAGGCAATCGAGGCTCGCCCTCTCAAAGACTGGCCAGAACATTGGAGCAAACATCGGCCAAACCCCCAATTGGATCTTCTGTGCCAAGACACGTGCCTGGAGTCAAGCTAGATTACCCTGTTCCCGAGGCTGGTTTGTTGAAAGGCCAAAGCCGTTGCAAGAAGGACATGAGATCTGGATCGTCGAGGGCGACTCTTGAAGGCAGACGGCCGAGAAACATGGACGCAGCTCTGCGCAGCAAGCCTCCGTTGAAGTACGAACCAACCAGGCTTGACACCTGGGTCATTCAGGAACAGATCGTCCCTGATGTCGCACTGCTCGATGCACGTCGATTCGCCAGATGCAGGTGGTATGCACATTCAAAGAAACCGATGCGTGAGACTCGCAGAGTCATAATGATTGCGTCTGCCGGTAGCTTTTAGCCGAGGCATGATGGTCATGGACGCTCTTGGCGTTCAAGTTCAGTGGTGCTTCGAACCGTAGCTTCTAACGGCTTTGACTGTTGGCAGTATGAAGCTGGGACGACGATGGTATGGTAGCGGTCATCACCGAGAGCATCCGTCCTGTACCGTAGTCTGACGAGACTAGCTAGCGATGGTAGTCGAATCAGGCGTTGGTGCTAGCACTGCGAGCCTCATCGTCGGGCGAGGCTGGTCCGGCAGAATTTCGAGCTTCCCTAACCCAAAGTCAGTATTGGAATCGCAATATGGCACGAGTGACGTCGTTGAGGTGCTTGTTGTCTCGATCTTGAGCAGGGCCACCCTGATACTTTTGGATAGCCGTGGCCAGACTTTGGTAGCAGCATGACTCTCCAGCTCGTACATCAACCCGAGCAACATGGCGTGTTGAAAGGATGAAGCTCGCGCCGAGCCCGTGTTGTCCGTGAGGTGGTGGCCGAACTCCCGACGGCACGTGTCTCATACGTCATGTCGACCTCCACCTCCACCAGTCACGTCGCGCCCTCCCGGATGCGGCGCCGTCACTTGTGGGCTCGCGGGCCGCCCTAGGGGAAGGCCGAAGCCACTGGAGGCAAGTGTTCTGCCATCTTGGCTCTTATGATCAGGGTTGGTGATGGTCTTGGATCGAAGGGACGCGCAAGCAGTTCGGGTGTTCCTAGTCATCACGAGTCAAGCGCCGGTTGTAGATGATGACGGCAGGCCAGTGATTGCCACTGAATTCGTTGATATATTTGCCATACCCAGACGTGCGTGCCTCTTGACTTTTACTTTTTGTATCTACATCCAACAGCATCAAACCACAAAACAGCCTACTCGCCTACAAAAACTATCCATTGTCGATCAGATCTGCGCCGATCGACTTACAGACGCTACGCCTCTACACACACATACCTTTGGACATTATCTCAAGCGCCAACATGAGCGGAGTCGCAGCCCTTTTGATCGTCCTGATCACCCTATTCGGTAGGCCGGAGCCTCCTACCGTTGGTTATCAAACCATTCGCTAACAAGTTCCAGTGCCGCCGATCGGCGTTCTTGCCGTCGCAGGATGCGGAATGGGTACGCACCTCCCGACAACCCTCTCAATCCAACACATCACTAACCTGCCCAGACTTCATCGTCAACATTCTCCTCACGATCCTTGGATTCATCCCTGGCTTGATACACGGTCTATACGTTCTCTACATCTACTATGACCGCCGCGACCAGGCCGCGCAGGGCCGTCCCGCCACCAGCCACGCTCCTGGCATCTACAGCGACAAGGTCCAGTCCGGAGGCGGCGCAAGCTACGGCACTATGCGGTAAAGCAATGCCATACTGATGCGACCAGCCGTGCAACAGGGACACGAATCTTTGCCTTGCATGGCGGGGCGCTAAAGGAAAGGACGCCGGTGGTTGTGCAGTGCGACATGATACCCTCAAGCTTCCGCCGGCAAATGAAGTAACGGAGACGGATAAACGGCGTTTTCATCTTTCTATCAGACTCTTAGCGCTGTACTGTACCAGAGCTGGCCTCACAATCCAGATTGGCCATGGTTTTCTGAGAATACCAAAGCAACACCTGCCCATAACATCGTCTCCAATTGCCGTGTACTACCGTTCAACATCCAGGGCCCAATGACAGCGAGTCTGGTGTGACATGCGTGCCGCACCGGGTGCTGTGCTGGCAAGACCAGCATGCAGATTGACGAATTGTGATGGCCGTGAGATGGTCATCGGTGTGAGATGCCAGACTCCGCAGGTGAGGAAGCCAATGGCACCGAGTCCCTCCCGGGGCGACGGCTTGTGTGAGAAGCTCTTACGGCAGAGGCCACTGACACCGCGGCACTAGTATTTCTGCCTCGTGCTGATTGGACTTTGATCATTCCCCCGCCGTCTGGACCCCTGCAAAGACACTGGTGCAGTCCTTGGGCGGTCCTTTGAGCGGAAGCCACGACAGTCGTGCAGCACCGGGGACGCACCTTCTGCACTCGAGCCATCGCCCACCACTCGTCGGCTTCCTCCTCACGCGGTGTCCTGCGACCCCGACTTCATTGACTTTTTCCCCGGCTCCTCCTCCTCCCCCAGTTCGTTGCCCCGACCGACTCTTTCCTCCGAGCCCCCTCAAGTCCCGACGAGTCTTTTCCTCGATACTTTCCGGTTACGACTTTGGTCGACCCTCGATCGGACGACTCGTCGCAATAGTGCCAGCAGCACCCGACGAAGCACGCGCCCGCCCCGCCTCATGTCTCCCGCCGTGGCTCGAACACCCCGCTGAACCAAGATACCACGATCCCCACTCCATCGCATACCGCACCTCCCAGACTCGTTCTTGACGAGCGCCGCGACAGCTGCAACGCAGTCTAGGCCGGGGACAACGCAGAGGCGCCTGCATACTGTCATCGCCGCAGCATACGGTGCCCGTCGTCCCGCGGCCCGATCATTGCCAGATTGTTCAGGAACCCGATCAGCCATGCATCCCTGCCGCTCCTGATGGCCTGAAGAACCACCCTGCTCGCCACGCCTCAAACTGTGATTCCTCGTCCAATGGTGGGCGCTACAACGCTTGCATACACAGGACCTGCGGTAGAAAATACGCGTTAAGATGGTCTCATCCCCCGAATCGACCACCGGTCAGACCGGCGCGTCCGAGTCTCGAACCATCCCTGCTCCTCCACGTACTCTCAAAGTCTCGGCAAAGTCACGCCCACGGACAGCAGCCTCTCTTCCATCCAAACAGTCGGCAAACGTGTCCCTGTCACTGTCTTTCCCTCCCCTCTTCCAACCCAACACGTCGTCCACTTCGTTGGTTCCCTCTACGGCCGAGGGCAAGGCCATACCGCTCGATAACGGCATTACCGCCAGTCGCACGTCAACCCTCCGAGAGATCTGCACCAACTATCCTGCTCGGCATCCGTACGCCAAGTCGACGGGCACGCAGAGCACCACATATTCCCAGCCTGTCCTCGTCAGGACCTATTCTGGTAGTCCGAGTCGGCAGTCGAGCACCACGAGAAGTACATCGGGCGAGTGGAAGAGGCCGTCACATCGAGGAGGGACTTCTTCCGTCCTCAGTGGACCTGCTGCTTCTGTCAGAAGGATTATTGCGCTAAGAACGCCCTTCAAAGTCCAGGATCGTGGTCTGTTGAGCATGGCCAGGGCAAAAGCAAAAAGGGGGGTAACCCCTCAGGGACCGGCCAAGTTGCCGCCCATCGAGGCATACAGCTTCAAGAGCATGATGGCCAGTCTCGAAGCTGACGAAGATGGCGGCACCATCAACTCGGACCTGGATCGTATTGCGGAAATCTGTGCAAGGTCACGATACTCCTTGAGCAACCAGTACGAAGTTCACATGGCCCCTCACGGCTCAGGCACCGCTTTCCTGGCCTCTGCTTCTTCTAACCCATCGCGACGCCAACAACAACAACAACAATCCGGGCCTACCCTTCAGGCTGTGGGGTCTGATGATGAGCGAAACGCGAGGCGACATCGAAAGAGGCGGAGTCTCGGCGGACGGAGGAAAAGCATGGCTGTTGGTACCTTGGAAACAATCATGTCTTCCAGTGGCTCGTCTGAAGACGGGAAATCCAAGAAGAAAAAATCTGCCATGGAGCTTGCGGAGGAGATTCGTGGAAGAGCCGCGAAGAACACGCAACCGGACGCCGCCCTGGAGGCAGGCCCTGATACCGACCAGGTCCAGCCTGATCCATCCATCAATGGCCGGAGAGGAGTTACAAGGAAAAAGTCTTCAGTCTTCGCCAGCGCACTCATGGAGAGTGCGCGTCTCAACCAAAACGCCGCTGATACGGCATCGCCGCGAAGCTCCGCCAACACACTACTGAGCGAGCCAAGCCTTCCCCAGACATCAACAAGCCATCTAGAGGTGCGCACAGAACCAGATCTCAGGCACACGGACGTCAAAGATACGTACCGAGTGCCAGATGGCATAGCTGTCGAGCCTGCGGGACGCATACGCCTCAACACAACAGCACCACCACCGGAGGAGACCTCCCAGGAGACCTTGCTGGGCGGGTTAAAAGGATGGATGCCCACATGGTCTTTTCCCCTTGCGCAGGGCCCGAGTCTGGCCTCGGCAGCTGGGGATAAGCACCCCAGCTTTGCTGAAGGTAGCTTGAGAAATCTCTTACAATCGGGTCACGGCAGAGGCAAGGGCAAGGCACCTGATAGACCAACGTGAAAATGACGACGTGGACGACAAGAACGGATATTCGGGGATCCACAGGACCGGATTCAGGCGCAGGGACTGCTATTTTTCAAGAGGGATGGCGAAAAGGTCGGATAACCTGATTACTGTACACCGGAACATGTTTCATGATCGTATTGCGGCTTCATGTGCGCGCCGGCATCTCCTGCTCAGCGACTATGATACTCTGCTACACCATCCGAGAGCCGCTGGTGGGCGTCTCCAGCACAATGACCATCTGATATGACATCCGTCCTTCTCACCGGCCCACGCTTCGAGCTTTGGGTATACGACCCTATCACACGGGGGTAACCTCTCCCCCAATATCCATAACGCCTTGCCTTGTGCACGCTTGATGCACAAAAATCCCCTTCCTTCGCAGCAAAAACAAGAAAAGGCGGGGTAAAACACAGAAAAGCAACACCCTCACCCGATTCTCGTAGACATGGATTCCGACAACAACGCCTGACCGGGCTGCCAAGCAATCATGGGTTCCTTCTAGGCCTGTACCGTGGTTTGCGACTCGGCCACCTGGCCCTTGGCGGGCTGTGGAGGCTTACCCTCCACGTGGACCCTCTTCGCGTCACCACGCTGATCGTGGGTCTCGTTTTCTCGCTTCCGGTCCTTGTCGCGCGCCTTGTTGTTGTTGCTGTTGGCGTTGTCGCGACCATCCTTACGGGCGGCATGGCGAGCTTCCCTCTCTTTACGCTCGTTTTCCTTGCGATGGGCCTTGGACTCGAGCTCGTGCCACTCGCCGTCAATGTTGGCAAGTCTGGAAGGAGGTTAGCGGGTGTGTTCATCAGGATTATGGTGCGGAGGGCAACTTACTCAACGGCTTGCCTTGGGGGCGGGTCCTCGGTGGTGAAATATGGGTGGGCGAGAGATTCTCCGGCCGAGGGACGCTTGGCAGGGTCATACTGGAAGATGGAGCAGACGAGATCGTAGGCTTCTGGGGTGAGCCTGTCCTTGTACTTTGCAGCGAAGGAGCTGGCGCGCCGGTAGTTTGGCCGCAGAAGCTCGAACCAGGGCATGTCGACAAGGCCGGGCCACTCGGCTGTGTTGGGTGTTCCGACGACGCCGAAGATCTTGTCAAGCTGGTTCGCCTCTGTTCCGTCGCCGGGGAACGTGGCGTGCCGGGTGAAGATCTCCATGAGAATACAGGCCGTGCTCCAGAGATCACAAGCTGGGCCGTACTGCGTCTCACCCAGCAGGAGTTCGGGCGACCGGTACCAGATGGTGATGACTCGGTTGGTGTAGTCGAGCTGGTGACGCTTGGCATAGAAACGAGCGAGACCAAAGTCTGCAATCTTGAGAATGCCATCGCTGCTGACGAGGATGTTGGCGGCCTTCAAGTCGCGATGGAGCACACCCCTGACGTGAAGATAGTCCAAGCCTTCAAAGATCTGCTTGGCCAGGTGCTTCCTCTGGGCAGCGTCCAGCTTGAAAGTCGGGTGGTTCAGGAGACCCGTGAGATCATGCGAGAGGTACTCGAACACCATGAAACAGTCATTCTTCTCGACCATGACCTCCTGAAGTTGGACAATGTTCGGGTGTCGCAGCGATTGCAAAAGCTTGATCTCTCGCACCGCGGTGACCGGGAAGCCGTCCTTCTCGCCTTCCATGCGGATGCGTTTAAGGGCGACAAGTTTCTTCGTGTAGACGTGCAGGCCCTTGAAAACCTTGCCATACGTGCCAGATCCGACGACAGACTCGTTGCCCGGCTTGCGGAAGTATACAGAGTCCGAGTTGACGAGATCGTCAGGCAAGACTTGTCGGGGCTTGAGTCGCTTCATCTTCTTCTTGACAATCCGAGTCTTGGGCGTCGGGGGAGGCGCTGCAATCTTGGGCCCGGATGGAGGCTGCCGGCCCGGATCATGCCTGCCCCTTGCCGAAGCAGGCTCAGTTGGAGCTCCTTGTGGTACTCCGCGGTCCTGCTTGTCGCGCTGGCGGTCCGTATTCTGGCGGGGCTCGTGCTGCCGTCCCTCCTGATGCCGGACGTCGCTGTTGCGACGATCCTGATGACGACTGCCCGAGGGGCGACGTTCTCGAGGATCTCGCATATCTCGTCCATCTCGAGGGTCTCTCATGTCTCGTAGGTCCCTCCCGTCCCGTCCATCTCGAGCGTCCCGTGAGTCTCGGGTATCACGGGGGTCTCTCCGATCGGATGATCTATGATCTGAACGGTGATCACCGTCCCGGCTGTCTCGCTGCTGCGCAGCCTCCTGTTTCGGAGGTGGAGCGTTGAACTTCTGAGAGATCTCCGGCTTGGGCGCCGCTGGAGTTTGTTTCGAGGTTGCCTTAAACGCGAAACTGAACTTCGACGACGACGTGTTCTGGGAGGCAGGGCCTGTGGGGGGTGCTCTGGTAGGGGGAGGCATGTCCTTCTCAGCCTGCTTCTCAGAGGAAGTCAAGTCTTCGACCTGCATGTCCTTTGAGGGCCGGAACGGGTTGGACTGGCTGTCGACCGATTCGCCGTTGTCGGGCCTGGACGTTGGCGCTCCCGCTTGCCGTGTGGCGGCGTCGTCCACCTGGGAAAAGCCTCTGCCACCAGTGGCCTGAGAAGCCGAGTTCCAATGCGTGCTCTTGAAGTTGTTTCCTCGGTACCCTCCTCTGCCCTGACCGAACTGGCTTCCTCGGAATGCTCCACCGCCGCCCCGGTAGTTGCCTCGGGAGAATGGTTGCATCGGGCCGGTTGGTGCGGAGGCAGGCGGAGGCGAGTAGGTTGCATTGGTGGTTTGCTGGCCCTGTTGGCCACCTTGGGCATGCTGACTGATTATGAGTTAGCAGAGGTGAACTGATGAGATGAACAGGGGCCGAAAACGTACTGGTGTGGCGAAGCATTCCGTCCACCTCTGCCGTAGGGCGAGTCACGCGGGGAGTTGTGGTAGGCATTGGGTGTCGGGTGAGAAGAGTGAGAGTACTGCTGTTGGTCGTTGTAGCCGGCGTTGGATGTGTGGGAGCCTTGGTGGCGAGCACCAAAACCGCCACGTTGACCCCGTCCAGCCATGCCGACTTCGAGGCTGTTGGACCCAGTCACGGGTTGATCTAAAGCGCCCCTTGAGCTTCCACGCTTCTTGCGTCGCTCTCCAGAGCCTCTGCTCGTGGATCGAGACGGATTGCGAGAGACCTGGTCGCGTCTTCGGTCCTCCGACTTGTGTTGGGAACGATCCTTGTTGGAGTCTCGAGGGGATGGCGAGCGACCGCCCTTCCTGCGCTCAGGGGAGCGGTTTCGAGAGTTGTGGCGGTACGGCGATCGACTGACCCTGTCCAAAGAGCGATCCCGGCGGTAATCTTGAGAGGTATTGGAGCGGCCTTCGGGTCCTGCTCGACGGGGAGACCGAGACCTGCTTCGTCGTCTGTCCCTTTGCTTTTGCTTGGACCGAGAGTTGTCGTGGAAGGGAGATGGCGGGCGTCGGGAGTTCGATCGAGAGCGCGACCTGCGCTTCTCGCGCGGATCTTTACGGGAATGCTTTGAACGGTCTGCGTCTCGTCGGTCGTCTCGTGAGACTCGTTCCCTGGCTGATGCACTCTCGTTCCGGCTCGTCTGGTCTCGGTCGTACTTCTGAGAGGGCGGGCTTCGGCTCCGGGGTCGCTTGGGAGCAGGAGACGTGGTTTGGTTCGGTCGCGATCGACGTGGACTGCGGCTCCGTGAGCGTCGTGACTCTGGCCTGGCGTCCCCTCGATCACGACGCGTGTCGATGATGTTCCTCGAGCGCGATGACTCGTAATGTGCGTCACGTCCACCACGGCTGCTGCGAGAAGGAGAAGGGCTTGGGCGTCGGGAGCGCTCTCTGGTGCGATCGCAATTTCGGTCTCGGCCTGCTTCGATAGGTCGGTCGCCAGGCTGTCGTTTGGCTCGGTGTTCCGGGGAGTGAGGCCGGTGCGGGTCGCGGGAGTCACGAGGCGGCGGCGATGGGGACTGTCGGTGAGACGCCGTGCCTTGACCTGCTCTGCCTCGATCTCGTCGATCTTGGGCCTGTATCTGGTCGTCTTTCATTGCGACATAATGCGAGCGTGGGTGATGGAAGTAGCCCATCATCGCCTTCTCCATACGGTTCGAGTTTTCAGGGTGAGCTTTCCGAGGATTATCCGATGGGTGATGCGATTAGCAGTCGGGGTCGTGGGCACGGACCACAGCGAGGCTGGAGGGAAGGGAGGCAGGCTTTTGGTGAGAGATTGTTAGTGAGGGGCTGACAAGTGGGAAGGAAAAGGCTGAGAATATCGGGGCGATTGAATGCAACATCCAACCTGAGGATCTGAAGCCACTGGCAGTCTGACCTCAATTGTGCAGCTGATAGGTGGGTGGGTAAGGGTATGGGGCAGGCAGCCAACCCAAGCCTGCAAGACTGAGATGCCCATCATGAGCAACCAAAGTGCACGCACAATGCCACCACTAGCGGCTGTGCTAGCAGACTGCAAAGCCTTGCCCGTGACAACTTGAAAGGGAAATGGCCGAAACTAAAGGAAACAGGCTTCTCGTCCACCAAAGGCAAACGAGAAACTCAGGGGATCGAGGCACCTACCTCTGTCAAAGGCTCCCCACAGAGAGAGGCCTTTCGGGCGAATCCTTGTCAGCCCTCAGCGAACCGCAGGACAGGCTGATCATCCAGAACCGCAAAGACAATGAGGCAGTATTTATGCTGCAGCCTCATGACTGCCCATCAACGGTGGCGGCAGGACTCGGATGTTCTGCTGCTGCTGGCGACTTCGCATGTCAACCCGTGTCCGCCAAGCTTGAGGCATCCTTTCGCCCCCAGTTCTGACGCTTAAGCGACCTGCTCTGCCATATCTAATAGGCAAAGCTCGAGTCCCCAAACCCCCTCAACCGCGGCACCCTTTGCCGCCAATGTCTCCATATCCCAGGGCTGCTACGTATGCGACTGCCTAAGCAGACGTTGTCAAAAGGAGGGTGGCTGGCGGTCAGTCCTAGCCCTCCCTGGGCCTCTGTGTGTTGCCATCTGCCCATCGAATGGGAGTGGCCGCAATGCGCTTTCCAAAATCTCCATTTCAGGGACGCACCAGGCCTATTGGCCACCCATAATGTCTGAAGGCAAGCGTTCATGCAAGAGTTGATCGTTCGAGAGTTGAGCGATGCGTTGGTAGTTGGGGATGTCTGAAAGTCTGGCGGTGGCTGGGCGAGTGCTTCCGAGTGAACAAAATCGTCCAGGCAGATGATTGATACCAGCCCAGCCGCGAAAACCTCGCTGGAAAGTAGCCTTCGAAGCTGCATCGGATGAGCACCTTTGGTGCAGGCGATGATGGCCGGCTTGCAGTCCGAGTCCAGGAACACCTGGATATGGATGCGTCGTTCATCCTCGTTGCGCAGACGCCATACATGCGAGATGCGGGTTTGCCCTGTCGACAGGACAAGCCTCGCTTGCGCTATTGCAAGCACTTGTTGGCGAATAGTGGTCTCCGCATGTGGGACGGTGCTTGTCCGAAGGTCTGCATGGACGAAGCCTGAGGCAGATTGATATCCCGAAACCCGATGCGATGAACAGGAGTCGAACCAAGCAATTCAGCTCTTCCGAGATCAAAGAACATAGCCATCATGATCAAGCCATGGGATGCCCGAACAGGCTCAGCACAGGACATGGTGGCTGTGGAAGATTAGTTGCCCCGCATGTCCTTCTGGCATGCGCCAGCTCCGAATCAAATGATGTCGAGTTCGGAACTGGTACAATGCAGTTTCTGGCGGTGCATGATGCAGTCGAAGAGAGATACACCGGGGCGTCGCCAATTGCGCTCTGCGCGAATAGTACTACCCGGCAACAGTAGCCATCTCGGATGAACCGCCAATTTTCCTAGTTGGAGTTTTCGCGTGTCGAGTACTTGTGCATATGCGATATGCCTTGGATCTAGGGAAGCGTCCTGGCTCGTGTGTCGCGCCGCGGTATTTCGGTCGGGAGGGGAAAGTAGTCGGTGGATTGGACAGAAGGCATGCCGACGTCGTTACTTTGGCAGGAGTATCAAGAACAAATCGCGCATGTCGCGCCCACTGGCGCTATCGTGACTTCCGCCATGCTCGTGGTATCAAAGGCCCCAGCGACGTGCGTCTGGGGCGATGTGTCGTGGTGAGAGCTGACATGATGACGGTGGGTAGGCAAAGACCAGTTCGAAAACCTTGACTCTGTTTCGGTAAAGCGGTTTCGGTAAAGCACGTGACTCGGACTGGTCTCTGTATCACGTGATGACAGTGCTTTCCCCACGCGCGAGTCAAGCAACGACAGCCAAACCTAGCCGACATTCCAACATCGTCGCGTGTTCAGATTAGCCCGGGTCTAGGGGAGTGGCTAATCTAGGCCCTCATTCTATTCGAGGGTTGTTGAGAGGTGCATTGAACTATTTGTTTCCTAGCCACCTGACAACAGTGCAAGGGTCACAACTCTGAGGGCAGCCGGGCTCCGAGGGCAGCAACGAGCGCATCATGTCAGGCCCGCGCACAGACCAGGACGCTCTATCATCAAATCCATTGCCAGTGTGTTGTACCGATAGGAGCAAGACATCGAGGAGGATCAAGACAGGACAGAGGTCAAGGGTGGCACCAGCTGTGCAACTCGCTGCCTCGGAGTTGGCGAATGGAGAGTTTAGCTTTCGTGGTGGTGCCCTGGTCGGCTGGTCCGTCTCTGTCACGCCCTTAGGCCGGTCAACCCGGCCGAGTTGATTGGCCTTGCCAAATCTGGGGATGAGTGGAGGGGTCATTTGGAGCAGCAGGTACAGGTACTTCCAAGTACATGTGAACGAATGTCGGAGGAGACAAAAAACGGCATGTAAAAGTTATACACCTTGCACAACTCTGAGCTCGTACAGGCAAGCCATCCCTATTAGCACACTGTAGCCCAGTCCTCCACCCAGTGTGAGGGGCTGTGATGGTGCGACCTGCATGAGGTCATCCTCCACCAGTGACCGTCTCGATAGGCGCCAACCAGAGCCGTTATCGGCCGGGACTTGGCAACTCAACCCCACCATCCCACCATCGAAGGAGGGGTGGAAATTTTGGTTTGACTCCTTCAAAGCACCAAGAAGACGAGAAAGGCTTCAGTTTACGATCAATTGAACCTGAATACCAGAATGGCTTCCCAGTATGTCCCTTGTGCTACTTCTTCTGACCGGATGGGCAAACAGTGTGATGGAATACTGTACTGACGAGCTCTGCGATGACACAGAAGTGTACTGATGCTCGGCGCGGGCTTCGTGACCCGGCCGACTCTCGACATCCTCAGCGAGGCCGGCATCCCCGTCACCGTCGGTATGTACTTGCTGCACATTGCGTTCCGATAAATCCCCCATCTAATCATTGCGTGTACAGCCTGCAGGACCCTCGAGTCTGCGAAGAAGCTCTCCCAGGGCGTTGCCCACGCCACCCCCATCTCTCTCGATGTCACCGACGATGCCGCCCTCGACGCCGAGGTGGCCAAGCACGACGTTGTCATCAGCTTGATCCCCTACACCTTCCACGCCACTGTCATCAAGTCGGCCATCCGCCAGAAGAAGCACGTCGTCACCACGAGCTACGTCTCCCCGGCCATGATGGAGCTCGACGAGGCCGCCAAGGATGCTGGCATCACCGTTATGAACGAGATTGGTCTTGACCCCGGTATCGACCACCTTTGTAAGTGACGAGCAACCTACAAACAAGCGTCTTGGGCGACTTCTGACCAGAACAGACGCCGTCAAGACCATTGACGAGGTTCACCGCGACGGTGGCAAGATCCTCTCCTTCCTGTCCTTCTGCGGCGGTCTCCCCGCCCCCGAGGCCTCAGACAACCCTCTTGGCTACAAGTTCTCCTGGTCCTCGCGCGGTGTGCTGCTGGCCCTGAGGAACGCCGCCAAGTACTACCAGGGAGGCGCCGTCGTCGACGTTGCCTCCAAGGACCTCATGGGCACCGCCAAGCCCTACTTCATCTACCCCGGCTACGCCTTCGTTGCCTACCCCAACCGCGACTCCACCCCCTACAAGGAGCGCTACAACATCCCCGAGGCCGAGACCATCATCCGTGGCACCCTGAGGTACCAGGGCTTCCCCCAGTTCATCCGCGTTCTCGTCGAGATCGGTTTCCTTGATGACACCGCTGCCGATGCCTTTGGCAAGGCCCAGCCTTGGAAGGAGGCCACCAAGTCCATCGTCGGAGCCTCTTCCTCCAGTGCCGCCGACCTTGAGGCTGCCATCGTCTCCAAGGCCACCTTTGACTCGCCCGAGGACAAGCAGCGCATCCTCAGCGGCCTGCGCTGGATCGGTCTCTTCTCCGACGAGCAGACCATTCCCCGCGGCAACCCTCTCGACACTCTGTGCGCCACTCTCGAGAAGAAGATGCAGTTCGAGGAGGGCGAGCGCGACCTCGTCATGCTTCAGCACAAGTTCGAGATTGAGCACAAGAACGGCGAGCGCGAGACCCGCACCTCGACTCTCGTCGAGTACGGTGAGCCCAAGGGCTACTCGGCCATGGCCAAGCTGGTCGGCGTTCCTTGCGGTGTCGCTGTCAAGCAGGTCCTGAACGGCACTCTCTCGGACCGTGGTGTCCTGGCTCCCATGAACGCCAAGATCAACGACCCTCTCATCAAGGAGCTTGCCGAGAAGTACGGAATCGCCATGGTTGAGAAGACCATTTCCTAAAGGAAGCAACTGGTGGGTCGATGGAGACGCGGGGGCTGGTTGCTACGCCATGGTCAATGGATAGACGGCAAAACCTGGTTACGATGTATGCAGAGACTTGGCGGCATCTTCGTGGAGACCACGAGAACAGGGAATAGAGAAAACTAGCTGCGGGCGCCCCCGCGTTTCTTACTCGCGAGATCCAAAAAGTTGTGAACGGGATGAACCGAACCGGTGCGGCATTGGAAGAGGCAGAATTCGTGGTCTCATATTTTGACGGCTTGGAGGAATGATACAAATGAGCTGAACCTAGGAGTGGGCTTTTTTGTCGAGCTTTGCAAATCGTGAGGTCTGGCCACGGCCTGGGCCACGGCAAGAGCACGCACCATGCCTAATTTGAGGCAAAGGGGGCAGTCTGTGCACTGAAGGCGCATCGGTATTTCGCATCTGGTTTCCGGCCGAGAGTAGACAGGATATCTTGGCAAACATAGAGGTCGACATGATGTACGTCTTGCGTTCATCGGTCAGGGACTCTTAGATATGGCACTGTAATGGAACGATTCGAGGCCGGTATCCAACGCTTTCAAGTCGACATCTGAGGTGTACCTCAGTTGTTCAGTAAGGTACAGCGCTTGAACGGAAGCTTCTGAGAGTTGCCGCGTTGTGACGTCAGCTGATGGAATGTACTCCCCGCCCATGTTAGCTCCTGCTGGCCCCCCCTGGTACATTCCCGGGGGTGGGATGCGAAATTCAACTGAGCGGCGTCGCACAACGCCCCCCCGGTGATTTTGTCGCGGAATCCCATCCACCCTGGGACAGAGCGAAAAAGTTTCGTCGTTTTGCACACACTCAAGACGACCCTTTTTGAGTGATTTCTTTGCTGCGGTAATATGGCAATTCCGCTCGGGCGGGCGATGTCGGGGGTGGCGGATGCACGAGTCTCTAAAAGGAACTCATCGGCGACTTGTTAGGAAAGGATGGCCGTGGGCGGACACGAATTGTTTTTGGGCTGTGAGAACAAGCCCAGGCATGTACCGCACAGGTAGCGGGCCTTCCGGAGAAAGCTCCCGGGTGGTCAAATTGAACCAAGTGCGAGTTCAGTGAGTGAGGTCGGGGGGGCAAGCCAAGCCAGGGCCTCGCCCAGCGGGTGCGCCGAACAGGCCCTCGGCAGGCCCCGTAATTCCTGTTGCTGTACCAATACGTAGCGCTGCTCCCATTCCAACTCACCCCCCCAGCTGTTAGATCGGAGGATCGAGAGGCAGGCACTGTGAGGTACAGGCCCGGCCGGGTCGCCCAACACCATGCCACCGCCACCACACGCCCATCCATCCATCGCCCTCCGTCAGTTTCAAATCTACCTTACCTGCGGTTGCCCCCGAGGCTTTTCTCGCTCAAATCTTACTTCCCTTCCCTGCCGCGATCCGACCACTTCCCCCGTTGGCTTGCAAATTTTTGCTCTCCTTTCTAGCTTCGGCCGTCGACATCATCATTCATATTCCATCCCATCTCCTAAGCTCCGCGTTTCCTCTCCACAATCCCACAACTGCCCCGAGCTTCTCCAAGCTCCATTCGCGCGTCTCGCCGCCGTACTCTTCGTCGCCGACAGACATCTTGAGCTTGCTGGTAAGCTTCAACTCTTCCGCCATCTCCCTCCTATGCCCGAGACACAGCTCCTCTGCAGATCGCAGGCCGTCCTTCCGCTCGTCAATGCGAGTCAGGGAGCTCTCCGAGAAGCCAGTACTGACAGCGCCCATTGCCAGCTCTCCCACCGCAGTCATGCCAGAGGGAACTGACCGCGAGGTCAAGAACCACCTGTTGTTCGAGATCGCGACCGAAGTCGCCCATCGCGGTAAGCTTTGCAATCCCTTCCCAATTGACAATCCCTCCGAAGCTGACTTCTCTTGCGCCCAGTTGGTGGAATCTACTCGGTCATCAAGTCGAAGGCACCCGTCACCACCGCTGAATATGGCGACCGATACACGCTCATTGGGCCTCTGAACCACCAATCCGTAAGAGCAGCCCAAGTCTCTTGCAGGAATTGACGAATACTAAAGATTGCTTAGGCGGCTGTTGAGGTCGAGGAGCTGGAGCCCACCAACCCAGAGCTTGCTGCCACCATTCAGTCGATGCGGGACCGTGGTGTCGGGATTCTTTACGGCCGGTGGCTCATCGAGGGCGCACCTCGTGTGCTGCTGATGGACACCAAGACTGCGTACGGCTTCTTGGACGAGTGGAAGTCCGACCTCTGGAACCTTGCCAGCATTCCGTCGCCCCCGAACGACGACGAGACGAATGAGGCGATTGTTTTTGGATACCTCGTCGCCTGGTTCCTCGGAGAGGTAAGCGTCGCACTCGCTCCCAATGGTTGTATTTTGGCTGACAAACCGCCTCGCAGTTCGTCTGCCACGAGAAGAAGAAGGCTGTTATTGCCCACTTCCACGAGTGGCTCGCCGGTGTTGCCCTGCCGCTTTGCAAGAAGCGCCAGATCGACGTGACGACCATCTTCACCACCCACGCCACCCTTCTTGGTCGTTACCTCTGCGCTGGATCCGTCGATTTCTACAACAACCTGCAGTACTTCGACGTGGATGCCGAGGCGGGCAAGCGCGGAATCTACCATAGATACTGCATTGAACGTGCCGCGGCCCACTCTTGCGATGTCTTCACCACCGTCTCCCACATCACCGCCTACGAGAGCGAGCACTTGCTCAAGCGCAAGCCCGACGGTGTCCTTCCCAACGGTCTCAACGTCACCAAGTTCTCTGCTGTTCACGAGTTCCAGAACCTGCACCAGCAGGCCAAGGAGAAGATTCACGACTTTGTTCGCGGGCACTTCTACGGCCATTACGACTTTGACCCCGAGAACACCCTGTACTTCTTCACCGCTGGCCGATACGAGTACAGGAACAAGGGTGTCGACATGTTCATCGAGTCTCTGGCGCGTCTGAACCACCGCCTGAAGAACGCGGGCAGCAAGATGACTGTTGTCGCCTTCATCATCATGCCGGCCCAGACCACCTCGCTGACGGTCGAGGCTCTCAAGGGCCAGGCCGTGATGAAGTCGCTGCGTGACACGGTCGACATTATCGAGCGGGGCATTGGCAAGCGCATCTTTGAGCGCTCCCTCAAGTGGCACGACGGCGACCCGCTCCCCGATGAGAAGGAGCTCATCACCAGCGCCGACCGCGTGCTGCTCCGCCGCCGCCTGTTCGCGATGAAGAGGCACGGTCTCCCGCCGATCGTCACTCATAACATGATGAGCGATCACGAAGACCCGATCCTCAACCAGATTCGACGGGTTCAGCTGTTCAACCACCCCACCGACCGCGTCAAGGTGGTGTTCCACCCCGAGTTCCTCAACTCTGCGAACCCCGTGCTCCCCATGGACTACGACGAGTTCGTGCGGGGAACCCACATGGGTGTCTTCGCTTCCTACTACGAGCCGTGGGGTTACACGCCGGCCGAGTGCACGGTCATGGGTGTTCCCAGCATCACCACTAACCTGTCCGGCTTCGGCTGCTATATGGAGGAGCTGATCGAGAACTCGAGCGACTACGGCATCTACATTGTGGACAGAAGGACCAAGGGCGTCGACGACTCTGTCAACCAGCTCACCAACCAGATGTTCGACTTTTGCCAGAAGAGCCGTCGCCAGCGCATCAACCAGCGCAACAGGACGGAGCGCCTCAGCGACCTGCTCGACTGGAAGAGGATGGGCATGGAGTACGTCAAGGCTCGCCAGCTTGCGCTGCGCCGCGCGTACCCCGACGCTTTCCAGGGCGAAGAGGAGGAGGATGTGGTCCTTGGCGTGGAGCAGAAGATCTCCCGCCCCTTCTCGGTGCCTGGCTCGCCGCGTGACCGCACCGGCATGATGACGCCCGGCGACTTTGCCAGCCTGCAGGAAGGCCGGGAGGGCTTGAGCACCGAGGACTACGTCGCGTGGAAGCTCCCGTAAGATGACCCTAGGTTTTCGAATATTGCAGCTCAAAGCTAACACGCCAGCAGTGAGGAGGAAGACCCCGACGAGTACCCGTTCCCCCTGACGCTCCGGACTAAGCGTCCTGGCCCCGCAAGCCCTCTCGACGGCGTCCCTCTGCACAACGGCAACGGCACCAGCACCGGCACCGGCATCGGAAACGGGAACTAAATGACGACAAGGTGGCACAGTCGCGGCATCGTGCCGCCTCGTGCGACTACTCCTCGTGTGTTTGACAGACTTGTCGGCACTTGATTTGAAAAGCACTATCCCTTGACGGACTTTCGCACTTGGAAAACAAAAATACAAACACAAGGGGCAGGCGGGTTGGCTGGCGACGGCGACAGGCGATCCTTCTCTGTCGCCGAGACGCAGGTCGCCTGGAAAGGGGGACACTGTGGAGCCGAGACTGCATCGGTGACGACGTGGACGAGGGCGGCAAGGGCGAGGAGAACAAGGCGATGTACTGATAGGCGCGACGTTGCATGGCAGCCAGATGTCGAGCGGGTGTTTCGAGCAAGGGTGCGTCCGCCACTGTACTTGATTCGTTCCGGTCCATTGGAGCGAGTATTGCTTGCTTCGCTGGGCAGGAATAGGGGCACTTCTTGAGTAGTAATAATCTGCATATGTTTTCGCGCTCAGTGGTCGGGAGAAGGTGTGTGTGTGTGCCCAAGCCAGATTTTGGCGGGTTTGTTTCGCTGTCGGTGCAGGGATAGTGCGAGCCCCAAGAGATGGATGTTGAAGGATCCTGTCCGGTGGTCAGCAGGACTCAGGGGTTCAGGGGTTGGGGCCACAATGCTTGACAGGCTTCGGTTGGCCTTCCCCCACACGAGCACACGGACGGGTGGAGGAGAGGGGAGATCCCTGCTCAGGTGTGTCTGGTTCAGCAGCCTTTGTCGCCCTGAGATGAACTGGCAGCCGAAAGCCGTGTCTGCCCCGCCGCAAATTGGTGAAGGTCAGGCAGGTCCTGCCTCTTTGGTGGTCATCTGCGTGGTTTCCGATTTGCTGACGGGCATGGAAGTACGAGAAGCCTGAGGGGAGGGTCAGGTACCTGGATTCCTTAGCTTGGCTTCCTTCCTTCCCCAGGCCGAGCGCGCTCCTCCGTCGGCCGTGGCATTTCCTCCAGAACCTCCGTCTGTCACCCTCTTCTCCCCTTCGCCTCTACAACCTCTTTCTTTTTTTGCATTTCGTCAAGGCCGTGCCCAGGGCGACAGAAACATCTAGACGACTATGCAGCAGCCCCGTTTCTAATATCTCTTTGTTCTGCGGCGTCACCTACTACCCATCAATCGTCATCTCGACGGACCCGCGCGCGACACAATTTACGAGTACTGAGGCACCTAATTCGGGCAGGTACGCGCCGAAACGACCGCGACCCAAATCCTCCTCCCCTCCTCTGTGCGACCTGTCGACTTCCCGCCACCTCCTCCCTCCAGAACAACGTCGTCAATGGAGGTTTGAACACGCCCAGAAACATCCCTTTGTCCTTGTTTCTTAGTTCGATATCTCGACAGGGAATTGGACGGCAGCCAGGGTCGTGTTGCGAAACAATCCGCCCACCCCAGTCCACCCTCCGACCGCCGATCTGCTCCCGCACGCTCCGGCGCCAGATCAAATATATTGACCTGCTGTCCTGCGATCTGGAGCAGCCGTACAGAGGCTGACACCAAATACCGCTTGGAAGCTCTCCCGACCTTCTTTACATACCTGTCCCGACCGCCGCCGTCTTGGCACACGAGACCTGCCCAAAGCGCGACCAGAAGATCCCCGCCACGCTTCACTCCCCCGAGACACGAGGCCAGAGGGATCGCAAGCGACGCGCCGTGCACGCTCAGCCCTTTCGCCGATCGCTCTAGAGGAACGCCGCCGCCAGCGCCGCGCCCCTCCACTGCGCAGACAGGCCCCGAGTCGACCCCCTGAAAAGTGGCCGCACCCCCTCATCAGCGCCCTTCATTCTCTCCTCCGACATGAAGCTTTCCTTTCGCAAAATGGGCATCTTCAACTTCCGAAAAAGGGACAAGAAGAAGGACCAGCCTCTCGGTCTGTCTGGCAAACATGACCCCTTCGCCTCCGGCGGCCAGAATGGCCATTACCGCAACCACCCCCAGCTATACGCGCCAACCTTTGCCTCGGCCGACATACTCCTCAACCTTCCTGGGCCCCTGATTGAGCGGATCTTCGGCTTCGTTTGCCCGCACACACAGGACGAGACGTACGAGACGTGCGAGCAGAGTGCCCCGGAGCATTCGTGCATGCTCTGCGACCTGCGTGATCTTGCACACTGCGCCCAGGTCTGCAAGAAATGGCGGAACTCAGCACGGAAGGTTTTGTACGCAATGTCCCCAACCTCGCCCTGACAAGCAAGCCGCTGACCAGTTTTGTTACGCAGATATCACAGCATACGCATCGATTCCGTCCACTACTGCGACCGAGAGGCAACCTTGGCCGAAGCTCGCAAGCGCCGCACTCGTTTCGATCGCAACGGCGAACCCGAAGATACACCCAGCGCACGTCTGAAGCTCCTCTGCAGGACGCTGCGTGATGACCCTACCCGTCTGGGCTCCCGTGTGCGCTTTCTCAAGACACCCTACATGCTGCGTGAGGCGGCCCAGGCCGATCTCGCCCGGACCATCGCCGTCCTTCCGAACCTGCTCTACGTGGATCTCCCAGAGGGTCTCTTCTCAGACGATCCGCACTACGCGACACTTCGACTCGAAGTTGAGGCTCGATGCCCCAACCTGCAAAAGATGACATACCGAGGCGGTGCGGAGCGCAGTGTTTCCAAGCTCTCGTACGGCAACGTGTGGCCCAACCTGCAGGTTTTGGAGCTCATCAAGATCAACATGGACCCCTCCGTCCTTCGCCAGGCCCTCGGTGCGCTGCGACAGCTTCACGCGCTTAAAGTTACGGACAGTAAAGCGTTTTCGGATGAAGTCTTCGCATACAACGACATGCTTCCCCCCTTCCCCCCTCTCGAGCAGCTCGTCTTGACGAGGACCCCCAACGTGACCTCTGCTGGTCTCATCGAGTACCTGGCCGAGCCGGAGGCACGCACTACTCTCAAGGTGCTCTCCCTCAACAAGACGGGTGTCGATATTCCCAAGGTGCACGAGGTGCTTTCCAGCGCCACGTCACTCAAGACCCTCGTCGTCCAGCAGAAAGTCAGCCTTCCGTTCAAGAGTGGCCCGCACACCCAGCGCCTTACGTCGACCTCTCTCGAAACACTTCGGTTCGAGGTGACGAGCGACTCCCAATCTAGCCCCTACTCGGGCGTCACCAAGACATACTACACCTACCTCGCATCATCCATTCTAGCAAACGGCCTTCGCAACCTGCGGGCAGTTTACGTTATTGACGAAGACTTTGCCGAGCAGCTGCAAGGGCTGCCATCCCCTCCCCTTCCTCGTGCGCCGTTCGCACAAAACGGTCGACCCAGCTCGTCCGGCGCCGGCCTGTCGAGCCCGCCCAGGGGAAACTACCTTTCTGCTCAGGGAACCGGCCTACAGCCTCCCGTTCGACCTTTTGCCACGGGCGCCGCGGCATCGAACCGCTTCAGCTCCAACAACCCCTTCGCGGGCACTGGGTCTTTGACACACACTCTCGAGATCTTCGCGAAGAAGGACGAAGCCATGAACTGGTCATTCGTCAAGGTGTCCCCGACGGCCAAGCTGTCGCCCCAAAACACGTCCCGCTTCAGCATGCTCCCCGCCGGCGGAGACCGTCCAATTAGTTCTTACGGTCTCGGCGCCGATATGGTCGGCCAGGGATGGAACACGGCCGGCGCCCGCAGGAGCATCATGGTCGGCAACGGTGTCGGCGGGTTCATGGCCTTGCCACAGGACGTCCCGCCACTGCCAAAGGACCATGAGGAGCTCTGGGCTCGCCCCGTCAGCAGTGCAAGCTCGAGGAAGGGCGACCGCGACATGTGGCGTTGATCGGGGAGGAGGTTGACGAGCAATGACTGATGGACGGAGGGGAGGGTGGTGTTGGGGATGGAGGTCTTCCGCCAAATCTTCCAAGCGGATGGCACTGGCATGAGGCACTTTGCCCCCAAGGTGTTCTCGGAACAAGCGACATAGCCTTTGAGGCCTGTGCCGTGTTTTTAATTCTTGTCTTTTTTTCCTCTTTTCCGCCGGAGGCGTTGGGAGGGCCTCTGAGCTGGATCATTTTCTTTTCTTACATCTTTTCGTCCCGGCGAGAGGACCGGTTTGCGAGCAGACTACGGCGGTATACCCTCGGCTTCTTCATATTTCGCTTTTTATTCACCAAGGCTTTGGCGGCATCATCAAGAACGTTTATTGTGGACTGGTAATATGATTGTACGTGGTGCTATGTCTGAGTCTGCATGCTGTATATGTGTGTGTGTCCCTCGGAAAGTGACAGGTGACGTGTTGCCTTGGGCAGCCCGTCTGGTAGCGAGGGCTATCGAAGCCGGAGGTACGTGTAGGGGTACGGGAGAGACGAGGTTAAGTGGATTCGAAGCTGGAGCTCCTCTGCTCATCTACCCACGTAATGGTTTATTGTAGAGAGGCAATGCTTCGATCTAGAGGTCAGCCCAGACCAGTTAACAATCATGATGAAGATCAAATTGACTGTAGACGGTCCAGCAACTCGGGGCTTTGCCGGATCAAAATCGACAATGCTTGTATCTGCTCCAATGAGATGGGCAGCACCAGGCCACAGAGTTGGAAGTGATGTATAATTTTACTCCCCCCATACTTAAGACTGACTCCTATTCGGTTCTATGACAGATGAATCGACACAATAAACTGGTGAATATCGCAGGACAGAACGGCATATGTATGCCGGCTTTACTACTCATCATGCTGATAAAAGTAT
This sequence comes from Plectosphaerella sp. P0831, assembly GCA_014635975.1. Lineage (NCBI taxonomy): Eukaryota > Fungi > Ascomycota > Sordariomycetes > Glomerellales > Plectosphaerellaceae > Plectosphaerella > Plectosphaerella sp. P0831. The sequence goes on along the minus strand of JACAFV010000141.1, from coordinate 45,370 downwards.
GTCGGTGAATATTCCTATACACCTCTGTTTTGAAGATTTGAACGACGCAGGTTCTTCTCTGGCTCGAGTAGACTGGCATGAACTCGGTAACGTAATTTGAAGACCCAGGCTGCTCATGCCATCATGCACCGGGGTGGCCAAGTGCGTTCAGTGATTATCGCATGTAGTACTCAATCTCGTCTGATGATGTCTATCCCATTGAAGCTCATCGGTCTGTGAAAGCGTGTTCAACGTATCGTTTCCTTTGGAGGCAAGTGCTGACTCGCATGCTCAAGCTCAGTGTTGTTGGAATCCCTGTCGACATACGTCAATACCTCTACCCCGGTCTGGACCCTTCGCGTCATGTCATCTGCCGCGCATGCAGGTCATGTAATCATCCAGCACCTAGAGCTGGGCGAACGGGGGCCTCAGTGAACACGGGTAGAATGGCATATGGCTCTTGATGCCCGGAAGGCTTTTGCTTGCTTGAACACATGGCCTTGGGTGAGGCTGTACAGACCCAAGCAATTTGTTCTACGGCTACTCGCTGTAATTGCTGGCCATCAAGCGAGGCTCAATTTCGGTCCTAGCCGAGACGGTGGGCGATCTCGAAGACATCCGTGGCATCCCGTTGACCCGAAAGTGATGAATCTGATCGCCTAGAAGATGGGAGACCCTGGCAAGAAAACCCGTGCAAGGCGTGATACAGACGTCACGATGCAGAGCCGATGTTCCCGTCTGCCCAGGGTCTGACGATGTCCTACGAGAACATCCTGGCTCGACGAAAAGTGACTTTGTAGACAGTGTCCGGAAATCACCAGCAAAAACCACCCTGATGCGAGGCTGCATGCCTAGGATGTCGTCTGCCAGGGTCCGCAACGTTGTGCTTGGGATGATGTGGTGCCATGCACTGCCATGCGATGGCTGCAAGGGAAACAAGTTTCTGGCACCTGGGCACACGGGACGGCAGTCTTTTGCGGGTTGATAAGGGGACCTCCCTGTTGAACAACGAATCGAAAACGGGCGGAGGTGGTTATGCGTGGGTGACGTGTGAATCAGGGTCCTGTACATCGCTTCCAGTTCGTCGTCAGTGAGGCATGACATCATCCGGCCGCGGGGGTGCCACTGGGAAATGCGGGGCGGGGCATTTTCGAGGGCCCGCACCGCTCCGGTCGGGGCCCGGGTGGGGTCCCGTGACCGGGCCGTCCAATTTGCAGATGCGATGGCACGGGAGCCTCAGGTTGAATGACTGTCTGCTTGTGAGAGTATTCTGCCGGGTCTCATGCATGCTTGGTTATGCATGAGCTGGCTGCTTCATGGCCCAGACTACCGCTTGTAAGCATAGGCCGAGGGGCCGTGTCTGCTCGTCAGCCTTGGGGGCCATCCGGGCTGGGGGCTCGTGATAGTGACGAGGCGGCGAGAGGTACATGGGTAATGTAAGCATCCATCATGAGGTACAGGTAGTCCAAGGATACATTTTTTGCACGCAATGGAGCACCTCTGCCGAAACAAGAAAGGCCCTACGGGGAGACACGGCAAGGCCAACCCGTCAGCCGATAAAAACTTGACCGTCCCATACAGCCACGAGGCCACCATTTCATGCATTTTATCAGATGAATCCGTCCGGAGAATGCCTTGACCTTACTTCGACACCAGTCATCGTGCAGGCTTACAGACCTAGCGGCCAGAGACAGAGTAAGCGATGCAACTCCACGGTAGGATGGTGGCACTCCAATGCAGGGGTATCGCAGTAGTTGCGCGAAATCTGACGTTCAACTGAGATCCCGCCAGAGCGACGCAGACACTGTGTTGAGATACTTTGCTCATGATGCCAGGCCAAGGTCAGCCCGAGAAGCCTAGTACTCCGAGTCTGGCGGGGGCAAGGCTGAGTACACCAGGTCCACCAGGAAGAGTGCATCGTGGGTACAGGTGTCAACCGAGTGCCCAAGTTAGCATCGGATATCTGGTTATCCGTCTGGTCTGGCAGGGATTGGGGGCGCAGAGCTCGAGGAGCCGGGCTCGGCGCGTCGAGCGAAGTGCCCTGGATGGAGTTTTCTGTCAGACAGCCCCAGGTTTACCGGGATGTAGGTACGACAGGACAATTGCAAGTTGTACACTGGCCAATTGAGAAAGCCAAAACCCGTCGGTCTTGGACTTTGGGGCCGGGATACCGCAGTCGTGGGGGCGCTGTCGCTAGGAGAAGGCCAGAAGGATGCCCTCAACTCTGCACTCACCGCCAGGCAACCCCGGCATTCCTGGTCAATCAGAAAGGGCGATGCAGCTTCCCGAAGCCTTCTGCACCACACTGGCGGATGATGGATGACAGCCGCAGTCTAGAAAAGGTGGCTCATCGGCCTTGTGCGCGGCTGTGCCCTGCTAGCCGCACCGCCGGCTTCGGGGTTCATCCTGTCAGCAGCGTCCATTTTGGAGAGCCTTGCCCCGTCGGGCTCCGATGACATGCTTACAGGCTGTGAATCCGCCCGACGAGAATAGCATCGTTCCTCCAAGTTGTCGTCTACTTCGGAGGTCGACATGTCGTCGAAGCGGTACTGTGCTGACAGGTATCGGGTCTGGCTCCTCATCTCCCGCCGGTATCCCCAAGGGCCTCGAAGCTGCGACCATGGCTGGCACCTGCAACATAAACGGCGGCAGAGGGGCCTTTAACCGGTGAGATATTCTCCCCCGCATGTGCCAGGTGTGTACGGCGGGGGTTCCTGAGTATTTCCTCGTGGGCGCGGGGAGCGGCAAGCAAGATTATACAGGGGATGGCGGCGAGTCGCCCAGGGCCCCAGGGGAAACAAAGATGAGACGGTGACAGGAGGGACGGTAAGACGCCGAGCGACGGCACGCGTGTCGCGCACGAAGCGAAAGATGGGATGAAGAAGAGCAAGCATAATTGTTTCCGAACAGGGCTCTCGAGGCCCTTGCGCGTTTGATCAGCTCGGTCCGGGTGACGGGGAGATCCAACGAGGTGAGGGCGGAGAGGCAGCCGGCACGGGCTGAAACGATACAGGCAGGACAGGTCCCCCTCGCCCTTGGCGGTGCTGGTCGCAGGTTTGGGCAAGGTGTGGGTGATGCGCGTCAACGGTTGTCCCGAACGCAGCAGAGAGGGAGTCCGGGAGCGTGATATGAGCGTGGGCGCATCGTGATATAGCGTCAGAGGTTTGAAGCAATCGATCACCGGCGCCCAGTAAGCAGGCTGCTTCATTACCAGCAGCAGGAGTGAGCCCGGAAACAAATGATCACCAGGGCTTGCGACACACAGTGCACTGCTCGACGATCGAGGTACCTATCCCCCTCCCTGGGCTGTCGGAGGTGAGGCACGCGGCATGCTGAGCACTATGATGGCTGCCGCGAACGCCGCGTCTCTTCGTTTGGCAACGTTGCAAGGCCATACAGGCGGACTGAATTTTCTCAGGGTCGCTAATACGAGGCTATCGCCGGAGAGCCCGCTTCTTCTGTCAGGATGCGGAACAGCAGCTGGCCATTTTTAGAAGGGGGGAGCACACAGCGGCGCAGGAGGCTAGTCCCGGAGCGCTTTAGCGGGATCTGGCACTCGAGCTGGACTTGGTCCGTGGTTTTCTTGTGTGGCTGGAGGGCTGAGCCGTTGAGGGTGTGAAGAACCTGACTCGAAGCTCTCGAGTGGCTGGGGACCCCGCGTGAGCTTGGTCGAGAGAGCTTCGAAGAGGCGGGTGGTGGCAGCGGCGGCATCTCATGGCTCGTGCACCACTGCACCGGCTGACCACCGGACACAGGCCACTGGGCCACACCATCGGCGCACCATGACGTTGGATGTTGGGACGAGCCCGCCCACGACGGTGCTTTGAGGGGGCCCAAGTGATGCAGGCGAGGCGGGCGGGTTGGGGGTTTTTGGTGCCGTGCTAGCTGCTTTGAGTTCCTGTCAGACGCTGACTCTATGATACTAACCAGGTCCAAGCCCCAAGTGAGGGCATATCCATCTCTGTTGATGGGCACGCGCCATTGCGAAATTGTTCAGGGAGAGTGCTGCTGCTGCGACTTGAATTTGCGACCAGGACCAGCGCAGCTGCAGGAGAGAGGGGGGCCGGCCAGCGAGCGAGCGATACCAAGAGAAAAATGGTATGCATGCTCCTGCGTGCGGGTTTGCAGGGGACTTGCAAAATTGTACGAGCAGGGGGGGAGGGGATTCGGGGCCGGGGCCAGCAGCAATATCCGTCGAGTACGAGATATCGCCCCCCCCCCCCCCNCCCCCCCGGCGGACGAAATGATGTGGACTCCTTGGTGGAGGCAAGGGTCGCCGGGAGCCGGCCTGGCGCTTGAGGCGGACGAGAACATCGTTGAGAAGAAAAGGGTCCTGAGCTGGTCCTGGCGCGATGCCCCGTAGTATCGATGCGGGAAGCCGGCCGATGCGATGCCAGCATGGTATCGTGACTCGAAGGGAGAGACAAACTGAGGGGAGAGTGAGTCGCGACGACCAAGCAGTCCCCTGCGGAAGCTTGTTGTTTCCTCGTCATCCCATCATTTTTCAATGTTTGCCCGGGAGCGCTGCGCTGCGCTGCGCGAAAGATATCGAGCGGCGCGCGGGCCTGGTTGAAACAAATGCCAGATGGCAGACTCGTGAAGCACAGCGAATGTCAAGAGCGTTTTGGCAACAGGGCCCGTCCGTTGCAGGCAATGCAGGGCCCTGGGTTGAGCGACGGACATCAGACGATGCTTGGCTAGCCCCAGCGCCAGGGGCCGTCGGGGCCATCTCTTGATCGGGGCTCGTCGNGGGGGGGGGGGGGGGCCAGAGACTGAGAGCGGGTTTCACAGTCGGTGAGCGCGCGTGTGACCCTCGTCGATGGGCGACTCGACAGCCCTGAACACGAAACTTGGACGGCCAGGGGTGGACTGGGGGAGGGCGTGCTCCGGCCGAGTCCCCCAAGGAGGGCCATGTCCGACGGGCACTGTAGACAGGGTCGCTATTGGGTATTGAGGATTGAATGGTGAGTGGCATCGCCAAGTGCTTGATCTTTAGACTCCTATCTTGAGATCCATCACAGATGTCCGAGTCTGCATCATGTCGTGCAACTTTGTTCCCTCGCATCTCCGACATGATCCGAGTCTCTCCTCTGCCGAGGGGTTGGTTCCTGTCATAGGGATCATCGCTTCCAAGGCGTTGCTCGCCCTGCTGCTCTGCCGCCGGACCAAGGAGGCGGTCAGGGGAAAAGGAGGGGCAGCAGGGCGAGCGTGCATCAATCCCCGCGACGTGATTCGCTCTGTCGTGCAGTCGCTCGCCGGCAAGGAGCCCCATGGTGGTGTGGTGGACAGACAGCGTCTGGTGTCGACGACGCAGACGCTCTTGCACGCCGTCCAGTGATACGTCGCAGCTTGGGTTCTCCTGCGAGGCTGCCATGGCACGGCACACGACTAGCTTGCAAAGAAATGTCTCTGGGTGAGGGTCTCTCCTCTCGTCTTTTCTGGTCATGCGGTTGCACGGTGCACGCCATGTACCGTCATGACAGACAGAGGAGAGAAATGTTTCGACAGCTCTCTTGCCCCTCCGTTGACAGGCCCGACTCGAACGTCTGGTTGGCTGCCAGCCTCTATCGAGGGTTGAAACGCTCCTGGATCCGGCTTCAGAATGGATGTTCTAGCATGCCAATCAAGACTCGACTCTTCCGTTTCCGTCGCGAGAATTCGAACATTGGTCGAGACTAGTAGAACAGAGCCCCCCCTTGGAATCGTCCAGAGTTCTCCTTGGGAACGCCTAGCCAGCATGGGCGAGACAATCCATTGACGCGTTTCCGTCCTATTGTCCACTCGACTTGTAGAGAGCGCGTTGCGCGCGTCCAACCGTCGTCCGCAGCGTGGCCCAGATCATGGCGCGCCCGGGCGGAGGGGCCACTAGTTCGTCTGTCTCTTTGGGCGTGAGGGGACAAAGGGAGGAGAGTTTAGATCACCTGAAGAATCCAGCCGACACGATGGTTTCTGAAGAATTTCTGAGGAGAATGTCATTGTGCTCGCCCGTTGCGGTGCCGCTGCCGCTGTTACTGCCGCCCGCCACCTTCTGATACGCTTGCAACGGCCACGATCTGCCCGTGTGCCCGCCCCGGCGAGGAATGTCGGGCGGGACGGGCATGCCAGTCAACGGCGGGGGAAAGACAGGAATGCCCGTGTTTCTTCTCGGAGGGTCGTTTGGTTTGAGAAGGCGACGGCGGCCACAATGACATGTGGACATGAATCGAGGAGATACTATGCGATGTGATGCGTGCAGAGGACAGCGGCGGCCATCCCGGTCGATTCGACTTTACTTGGGTCTCTGATATGGCGATCGATAATAGTAGCCGGTATCAGCGAAACATCCAAGAGCCGTAGCATCGCTGCCTGTTTCACCCACGACCAGTCTAGCGGACACCGAGGGCGTCCCTGCACAGGCAAGTGCCGCAGTTGAGTGAGTCGTGACACGATGGTCTTTGGTGCAGTTGAGTTCCTTGCGTTGTTCTACCGCGAATTTCATCCCTTCTGTCTCTTGACCCCTCATTCCAGGACGAGGCCGACCGCGTCTGCCTGCCTTGCCCGCCTGCTTACCTGAGGGGACGCACGCGCACCGACGTGCCACCGCCAGGAATTGCCCGCTCGATATGAGGTGCTTACTTGAAACATTCGATAGAGGGGTCCGAATCTGTTCCTCATATCCGTCATCTATGGTGGTGCGTCGCCAAGACCGCCTGTGCCCTTCCCTGCCGGCTTGTGACTGGGGGGCCGACGGCCGCATCGGAGGACGACGGGGACGAATTTCTGGTCGGTCTGACATGACTGACCTGACGGCAGTGACCGGCCGACCTGGTGGGCGCTTCTCCGGAGTCTCTCGCGGCCGCCGACTCGGCCACGCGAATTGTCTTTGTTACCCGAGTCTGGACTCTGTAACGACTTTTGGGGACGGATTGAGTTTGGCAGTGGCATGGCCTGGAGAAGGCTGGAGTCAGAGCTACCATGGACTAGCCATGTCCCCGATAGGTTAGGGCAGTCATCGTGAGATGGAAGGGGTCGAAGGCGCTTCCCGCCAGCCCAGACTCGCCCAGCCGTGTGCCAGGTGCTTGCTGGTGGTGGTGGTGGTCACGGTGGCACTGGTGAGCGGACGCCAGACGGGCGGGCGAGTGGGGAGTGGCCCTCGCTGGGAAGGAGAGACCCTCGCTCCGTGTCATGTCTAAATTCTGCACTGTCTTCGAGGTACCTTCACATCTGGGCCGCCCCCCCCCCCCCCNCCCCCCCCCCCTTGGCAGCTTTCCACCCACACTTCAGCAATCCAACCTCTCGAGCTGCCCCACCACGAACTTGTCCGTTTGTGCGGGTCGCTCTAGCGCCGGGGTCCCCCCCCTGGGCCGTCATGCGCACCTCCCCTTGCCATCTCTCTTCGCTCACCCACGCCCACGAGTGGTACCCATGCCCATGCCAACCCACGGCCGGGTGTAACTTGGACGAGCTCCTGGGTTAAAACACCACGCCCTCGCACTCACCCCCCAGCCGCCCGTTCCCATTCCCCCTCTTCAAGTAAAAAGAAAAAGAACCCAAGCCTCGACCTACCAAGTCACAGGTCTTCCCTTTTGTGTCTCATCTTCCATTCCTCCTCAAGGCTGGCTCACTTGCAACATCCGTCACCCACCACCTGGACGCTGTAGATCAGCCTTTTTTCCTTGGAACCACCCTCTACACTCCATCGCGCAACCAGCCGGTGAAACATCCAGGTCTCAGACAGCAACGCTCTTTGCCTCCAGGGAGCACTCTACCGAACACACGCCCTTTACGCCATCATGTCCATGCTGGACCAGCACATCCCTGCCAGGGAGTCGAGGCATTCCACAGAGTCGAAAACGGTGGCAGGCCAGCAACCGGAGGGCAACACCACTTATAGGCCCTCGACACCCCTCTCCGATACCCCTCGATCCGTCATCAGGCCGCAGGACTCGGACGACGAAACATACCACGACGCCATGCTTAACGAGTACTACGACGACATTATGGGGCGCGACCCCAAGCAGTCTCTCGACTCCAAGCCGGAGGCTGCACCCGCCCTGCCTGCCAGGAGCAACCTGAGGGCCTCGAGGCTCCTCGATGCCTTCGATATGAAGGTCAACCCCGCAGAGACCACTACCCTCTCTCGGGCCACACCACAAGAGGTCTACCTCTCCTCCGAGGAGGACCCTTCTTCCTCAGCCGACGAGTTCTCCGACTACGACTTTGAGTCTGACACGGAAGACGTTGAGAAGTCCCCCGTCAGGCGTAAGAGCCACGAGGACACGGCTACCCTCATCTCCGTCGTCTTCGTCGGCAAGCCCTCCATCATCGACCTCCCCGCCTCCCGCCGCTCCTCATCGCCCTCGTCCCTGAGCGAGCAGCGCCCTACCCGCATCAACACCTCGGCCACCGAGCCCACCCTCCGCCGCAGGCTCTCCGTCTCGTCGACCTCGACATCTGTCTCATCACAGACGAACCCCTACCCCCTGCGGTCCAGCGCCACACTCTCCACTCTCCTCTCCAAGAAGAAGCCCGCATTCCTCAGCATCGACCCCTACGCAGGCAAGAGCTACCAGGAGTCGGAGGAGCTTGAAAATGGTGGCCAGGTCACCCCAAGGACGCCCACCGCCCTCCTCAAGAGGGGCATGAGCATGATCCGCAAGAAGAGCAAGCCCCATCTGAGGGAAGGCGTCAACGATTCCCGCGACAGCCTGGTTCTCCCCGCCCCCAGCATCAATCTCGAGCAGTCCCCGAAGAAGCCTGAGCCCGTCACCTACAACGACATTGTCAAGACGGCCAAGAAGGTGGCCCGCGACTCGCTCTCCCTCGCCCCCGAGTCTCCCGCCGCGCAGTCCCCCGCAACACCAAACGGCCGGAACCGGATCCTGAGCAGCTTCCACCGGCGGCGGAGCATCAAGGCGTAGAGCCGAACCAGCCACCAAACCAAACCACCCACTTCTTCCCTCTCCTGCCAAGCGCAGTGCACGATCTTTACTCTGATTTTAATGGCGGGGCCCAACCTCAAGATACCTTCTTTTTTCCTTTTTGCATTTAGGCGAGGCGTTGTCTGACCGGAGGCCGGCATGGGGCCTGTGGAGTCTTGGAAACGGTGTTCGACCCGGGGCGCGGGCCATCATATGACATGGATATCACGGACGGGAATTTGCATCCAATTTTTTCTGGTCAATAACCAACCATCCCCCTTTTCTCTTTACCTCTGCACATATACTGTAATTGTCTTTTCCTCTGTCACGAGACGTGGGAAGAAAAAGTCGCCCGTCCGCGGAGACGAGCTCTACCGGCTGGCAGGCTAGCGATGACGATCCCGAGCAAGTCATCGGCTGGCGGTCTAAATAGAGACACTTGCTCAATGAGAATCAGCTCCACCTCCCCTCAGCTTGCTTTTCCTCGCTCACGCCTCATGCCTGCATGCAGCCGATGAACATTTTGGCTTTCATCCTCGTGATATTTGCCTTAGCCTGACGGTATAGTGGAGCCATTGGAGCTTCCAGAAGTCCAGCGGTGCAGTCAGTGTGTAGTCACGCTGCAGGTGGTGAAGCCTCGTGGCGCGACTGTTGGCGGCTCACGGACACGCCATAGTGGCATGTCATTTCCCAGCACGGGAACTGTCTTCTCGCGTCAATCGGCGGCAGCAAAGTGCTCATCGGGGTCCGGGGCCCTGACTCGATTTCATTTGCAGCTCTCTCAGACTATCGCGCAAGGTGCCGCAGCCGGCGGGTCTTGGCTCACGGGCAGAGGAAGGATGTCCCTTGCTGCGAGGACCGTGAACGAGTCGGACATGGATACGCGTTGTTGCGAGATGTCGTTCGGCCGAAGCGGGCGAGGGGGCCCCCTAGCCTCCAGGCTTCATCTATCTGGAGGGAATCCCGGAGATGAAGCGCGACTTGAGATTGGGTAGAGCTGGGAACCCGCCGAATGTTCTTATTGTGGTCGAGCAGCTGAATCTAATCTGAGAGCTGCGAACTGCGATCCGAGGCCAAGAGATGGGAGGTACCGGCAGGATCCCTGGATGAGGAGGGGACTTTAGGCAGAGAGAAAGCTAACCGTTGGGATGAGGTTTCAACCCAACTTCAACATATGGAGTTTGGCGAAACCGATGTGGAAGGGCAATTCGTTTGTTCATGCACCCTCCTCAATCTGGCACCAGACCTGAGCCTCACCGGGAGGTAACACAGAAGTAAGTTCATCATCCCGTCTCGTCCGGACGAACAGCACAGCCTATCGCAATCTGTATCCTGCAGGCTGCAGCCGACCATGATGGGCAGTCCGTCCCAATATCGACATTGCACTCAAATATACTCGCAGGAGCGCGTCAATCGGGCAAGTGATCGGCCGAAGCAGGTCATGCGAACGGGTGGGCAGATCATAATGACCATCACCCATGGGCTTAATCTACGGTTACCGTGCAGCGACCGACCGCCCGTTCGTCGTCGTACGAATGACGGGCAGAACGTGTACACTGTGCCGCCCAAGTCTCTCTCTCTGCCGGCTCTGAGTGAAACGCCAACCCACCTTGACGGCGAGAGTGAGATGATGCTCGACGCGGGAAGAGACAGTGCGCTGCCAACGGTGCCCGCGAGGGAGATTGCGGCCGAGGGGCCGTGCGAAATGGCCCTCGCAGGCTCGAGCGAGCTCACCGTCCTTTGGGTGCAGCAGCTTTGACGGCTCGCGTATCTGGTGGATGTCCCCTCCACCGAAAATGTCACGGTGCCGGACGGCCGTGGTCTGTCCATGATTCGATAGTCTGCGGCTAGAGGACCAGATCCAGGGCATCACCATTTTGCACAGATGGAGTTTGACACGACCATGTGGCGCCCCATGACCAGCAAGTGGTGCCCGTGGTGCCGCACCAATTCGATGGCCTCGCGACTCGAGAGCTGTCCAAGATGGCGCACGGCCGTGGCCTTGCTCGCTCGGCCGGGTCGCCCGGACATTTTACAGGCTGCTGTGGGAATGGCATTGCCAGTTGGCCCAGATAATGTCAAGTACATCGCTACAGTGTGCCAGTGCTCGAGGCTGTCCCATCCGAGTTCGAAAGCCCGGCGCCGCGCCCAGCCGCGATCCCAATTTCCACTGCAACGCACGGCACACGCAGGCAGCTCTTTTCTGCATTTGCTCCCCCCTTTTCCTTCCCGGCAAAGAAGTCCCACGTAAAAGTATTGGCGAAAGAGAGTCCACCCTGCTAGATCGGACGGATTATCTGCGGGCACCACCCTCTTCTCCTGCCCGTCCCCTTGCAATAATGTGTCCTTCCTCCGGTTGCCATGTCAGGGGTAATCCCTGACGCTCACCAGAAGTGTGGGGGAGCTGCTCGAGCTCCTGATTTGCTGCCTTCCCCCCAGCTCTCTCTGGCCCCCCTCGCCTCTCCCCTGGACATGTTCGCTTGGCGCTGCACACTCGTTTCTTTCCTCGACGACCTCGTTGAGCGTTTCAAGTTGACAGAGCCGAGAGACACAAGGCCTGTCCTGTCTGACTACCCCCTGTCCACCGGTCCTGTGGACTTCCAGAAGTAAAAAGCCCCTCCCCTCCCCGGCTCGGCGGTGGTGATGAGAACGAGCAGACATCTCCGGCGAAGGGGGCCGCCACGGAGAATAAACGCGGATGAAAGGGGGGGCGCGAATACTTTTTCTCACCGACTGACGCGCTCGCAGGTGCGCACGTGGGATGGCATGCTTCTTTTTTTGATGAAGCCTCATGGTCGGTGCTGACTCGTACGAGAGGATCTCGTGTTTTGAACATAAGGATGAGGATGAGGGCGTGGTAGTATAGTAGTCAAGCCAGGTCCATTGAGATGCGGAGGATGCCCTCCTGTACCGCTCGCGTCGACCACTGCATGTCCATACGATGTCCACACCATCAACTGCACGATGGCCAGTCACGCATCTCACAGACATTTCGCGCAACCATGGCAGGCCTGTCATGCAGGAACAGTCACCCCCTCCGTTGACAGGAGTGTACAGACTGCCGTCAGTTGGATACGATGCTGGAAGGGGAGCTTTTTGTCGAGAGTTACCCTTCGCCTGGCAGGATTGACCCCGTGGTGGCTGTACTTTAACTCACCGCCCCCCTCGTTCGCAAGACCGGAAATTATCTCAATCGTGTTCTGCAGCTGCAGCAGCCATCGCCCAGCCACATCAGCAGGGACATAATTCCCATCACGACCCTGATGCGCTGTGTGAGAAGGGGTATCGTGGCCTGGAGCAGACACGGAGCTGCCACCTCCGCCCGGCCTCCGATCGTGGCCCCACATCCGAGAAACAAAGTCGGTCTGCCATGAAAACATTGCCAGATATCCTTGCACTCTCGCCCAAACTGGTCTTTTTAATATACCTGCACGCGGCGCGGACGGCTTTTCTGTGCCTCTGCCTGCGTCTCTTGGGTATATCAAGTGTTGCTAACGAAATGCCACGCCACAATCTTGCGTATGGAGTCGGGGCCGAAGAAACGGCACATCAACCCTCGTCGATTCCCCTCCCCCGCCCCCAGACCTGGCCAGATATGCCGCCGATGCCGCACATCCGTGGCGCATGTTGTCTAGATGCAGCCATGCTCACCATGAGATAATCCTCCATTCAGGACCACTGACGAGTCCCCCATGGGACTCGACGCCCAAGGGGCGAGGTACCTCCTCGACTTTCGAGCCAACTGTGCTCACTGTGCTCCATATTGGACGGCAATCGCCTCGATCTTTCCCTTTCAGAGACTAACAAAGCAATTAACGAACAGGCGGTGTCTTGGGTCCAGATCCCAGTGGGCTGGTCGGCCAACGGCACAACAGGGTGGCAGCAAGACATCGCCTCCCGGCCGGCCGGGCAACTTTCAGCGGGCAAAATCCCATTGTTTGGCATGTGTCGTCCCCTGTATTGGGTGTTCAAGGGTTCTAGTCTGGGACGAAAGCCTCGTCTGATCTCCGCGTGGCACTTTGCTGACTATCGATGTATGAGAACAAAGAAACCCGGAGGCGGGTCCCTGGAGCCTCCCCGGGAAGCCTGATCTATGGGACCTGGGCCCAATCCAAGACCGTCTGGCCCAGAACCCCGGGCATTGGCAAGTGTAAAGGGAGGCACCCGCTGCCGTGGGGAGATGGTGGCAAACCGAATCGCCCCGGGGTGGTGGTCTGTAGGGCCCTTGAGGTCGGCAACGGGCGCGGGAGATCGCCGCGCGGTCTCGTCCACGCCCCTTTGCCGGATCCGGCGATGCTGGCGACCATATCTGCATCTTGGATTGGCTCTTTGTCGGCTGGAACGGTCTGAATTCGTCCTGGGACATAGGATGATCGAGGTTGACCGACTGAGACACCCTCTCTCCAGCCAACCGCTTCGGGCAAAGTGCCAGCAAGCTGGACTCAAAGTGGGCAGATGTGAATCTATCACTTAAAGGGCCACTGGGCCACCCGCTCGAGTTTTCATGGTGGTGTCCTCGGTGGGGGAGGGTCCGGAGGGGTGGCCGAACCTCCAGCCACGGCATAGCGGCGGTGGCGAGCGGGCAAGCCGGTATGCCGCAGAGCCGACGTCTACCCCGGAATGTGGGAGGGCGCGGCGTACACCGTCATTCTAGGATGTCGGTTTCCTTTGAGCAGATATATCCGAGCTGAGATATCGCAATAGCTGGCAGTGGGGAATGGCGATAGCTTCTTGAGTCAGGGAGCTGGCCAGTTGCTCCACGAAATATGTTCAGCTCTTGGCATTGAGGTAGTATCGCCGCCGGTACAGGAGCTGAAGTAGCTGTAAAACCATCACAAAGATACCGCGAGTCATCCGTCTGCATTGCAGCTTGGTAGACACGGCGTCATGGATGCTGGAGCTGCTGGGAAGCTCAATCCCGGAATCCGCAAGAGCCGTCAATTTTGCATTTGCCTATCCACCCAGCCAGAGAGTTTGCACACACGTGCCGAGCTGCAAAAGACTTGGTGCAGTAAAGGGTCACCTAGCTTTGAGGTCAGGCATGTCAGCTGCGAGAAGTGGGTGGTTCCCGTTTCTGCTTCCCAGCAACGTTACATGCTCCAATATTGCAGAAGTTTGCAGGGGGTTTGACCTGACTAGACGTATACTGTAACCTTCTACTAATATTTCACTTTTTTTGGTTGGCAGCCAACTCGATGAGGCATGCCATCCCATGCTGGAATGCCACCATCGAGACCGCAGCCTTGCCTACCGGGTACGTTGAACATGGGATGAAATTGAAGAGCCAGCGTTCATGAAGTCACAAGCACCGTATAACGAAAACCACTCCAATAGAAGACAAAATCCTGGTACTCATCCGGTTCCAATTTCGAGCTTCCTCCCTCCCAGACAAACACAGCACGACCAGAGGCCGCTCCAGCACGACACCCCTGGGCCAAATCGGATGCCGAAAATCGCTACTACGATACCTTACACCTTCAAAAATATCACAGAAATATTTTCAGGACCTAAAAGCTCCAGGTTGGGCGGGCAAAATGGTCAAGGTCTGGACGCAAGGGCCGACTCGAACACCGATAATTCTCACGACAAGCTTCGGACTCGGCAGGTACCCAGGTACCGCCATGCCAGCAGAACTACAGGACTGAAAGACACTTCACAATGATACCTGCCCACAAACTGTTTCCATAATTCCATTTCATCACCGAACTAGAAAAAAAAGATGCGCATGGACCGACCAGGCTTGCGGCGTGTGTCCGGCGGATGGCCTCCCAGACACAGTCATTGACTCGTATAAGTGTGACATCCAGATCGTCATCCGGGAACCTGAGGAAAAGCATCTCAGTCGAACGGTTTAACCATTACACCACTCCCCCGGCCGGTCAGTTGGAAGGGTAGGCATCCACTGGAATTAAGAAGCATGGTTCGCGAGGAAGGTAGGACGGGAGAGCGTGTCTAAGATGGCAGGCACGCCTGGCCGCACCTTCCCAACATGATCCTCGTGCTCCACCAGCCACCGCCGGCCCTCTCACCCCGGCTGAACCTGTGCCGACGTGGATCAAGCACCTGAGTAGGCATCTGGAACCAGTAGTATAGGTATCCCTTGTTGCTTCAAAATCCCAGCTCGGGGTTGAGAGGAAAGGAGTGACATATGCTTTTGGGTGAAGGTTGAGACTGGTGCCGCATTCGGACATGGCATCGCGTCCTTAGCACAACCACTGGCCCTGGCTCTGTTTTAACTTCACTCCGAGGTAAATGGCATTTGCCAACCCGTCCCAGGAATTACTGACAAGGAAATTTCGTGTAGATTAGAAGGAACACGGCGCAGAGAAATTGTTGATAAACACAGACGCAGGAGCATAATAAAGACCGGGCCGTATAAAGTGGTTGGAGTGAGAGGAGGTATTGAAGTAGAATATCGGAGTCGTGTTGCGGTCACGGTGTCTGCATACGTAGACATCCATCCAGATTTCCCAAGTACTAACATCGCCTCCGGAGTATCTGGGCATCAATTGACACAGGGGTGCAGCGAGTCTAGCAAGTCCAATCGTTCTCGAAGGATAGTAACCTGCTGGATCGAACTGTCTGCTGTTCTTGCTGACTGACCTTGCTATGTTAGCACAGCACTTGCGTTGGCCAACTCAGCATGTTGATACGAAGCAGTGCGCGGGTGCCTCTGTGACTTCCGGGCATCAAGACCGCAGTTGGACCGTGTCGATGGCATTGACCAGCATGACCTAGCCATGTCCTGATCCAGCCGAACATCCTCTCAGTGTATCAGTCCAATGCACGGAGACAACCTGCACAACTAGATAGACCTCTACGCCAAATTGACCATGTCACTTGTAGGACTGCTTAGACTCTGTCTTCATTATGGATGTCTTCCACCCTCTCCGTCTATTGCAAAATCACAAAGCCATGAAATATTACAAGGGTGTACCAAAATGACCCCCCAGAGAAGGGCATCGACCTACTGCGGCTGGCTGCCCGAGTCCCATCATTGAGACCGCCGCCTGCCTTTTTTGGTCTGATGCCCACCAACCCGATGCCATGCTCCTTGCCCCCCCGTGTTCGCCCAGATGACATGTAACCGTCGTCAGCCCCCCAGAATTCATGACCAGCGAAGCCATAAGCACACCGAAGGGTAGCATTCCGGAGGGGAACCCTCCCCTCGGCTACCAAACCGTCCGATAAGATCCGTGTTGCGGTCGCATTGCGGCGCATGATGGATCGACTCCCATCAGTCGAAGCGAACCCTGGACATCAACCATGTGGTCTCTGTCCAAGCGTATCGACTCTCCGTATATATACATCCTCCGAGAGACGTCGTGTGAACACGTCGTCACCAAGCTGATGAACAGCTTAAGCCTTGCGGGAGCGAGGAGTAGAGCCGTTGGCCTTGGCGCCGCTGGTGGTCGCGGAGCCGTTGGACTTGCTGGGGGTGGAGATGAGGGCAATGTCGTGCGGGTCGGGAAGGGGAGCCTGGGACATGCGGCGCAGAGACTTGCGGGTGGTGGAGCCGGGCTTCTTCGAGTCCTTCTTGTAGGTGGCGGCGTAGAAGGAGATGAAGAGGACGAGGTACGAGGAGAGGGTGACGATGCCGGAGAAGGCAGCGAACTCCTCGCCGGCGCACTTGCCCGCGTTAGGCATCCAGGGCCAGTAGGTCGAGGTGAAGTAGGTGTACGAGGCAAAGTAGACGAAGCCTGCGAAATATAGGTCAGTCAAAGCAGCTCGCGCGAGTGTCGAATGGTCTGGAAAACGTACCGAGGTCGATGATGAACTGGATGATCTGGAGGCGGGTGACCCACTCCTTCCACCAGATACGGACGCCACGGGCGCTCTGGAAGTAGTACCAGTACATGACGACGTGGACGGTCAGGTTGAGGGTGATGGGGACCCAAGACACGGCGGTGGAGCCAATGAGCTGAGTGTAGCACAGGAAGGCGGTGGCGCCGTGGTGGTAGCAGTGCAGGAAGGCTTCGAGCTGTTAGCTAGTGTCGCGTCGTCTTGCGGAGACTTGGGGAGGCATACTGAGGGGCTTCTTCTTGAGGAAGAGGAAGCAAGTGTCGAGGAGCTCGAGGTACTTGGTCAGGTAGTTCAGCTGGAAAATGATGTCAGTGGCAGATTCGTATTCAGTCGCGTGGATGGAGGAGGCATACGTAGTACAGGACGACAAGGGGCTGGGTCCAGCCGCCCTCAGCGTGGCAGATGGCGTTGAAGATGCCACCACGGACGACGGTAGGGAGGAGCTGCTCAATGAAGAGAGCCAGGAGGATGCCGCTGATGGCGGTAAGGTAGAAGTTGTGGATGAGGAAGAGGGTCTTGAGCTTGTAGGGCTCTCTGTTGCGCATCCATTCGCGACCGCCGAAGATGACGGCATAGTAGATGACGATGAAGATGGACGTCTCCTTGATGGTGGACATGGGGGTGACGCCCTGCTGGAAGCGGAATTCGCTGGTAGGCGTGCCGATGACAGCCGTCCAGGCCTTGTCGAAGATGGGCCAAAGCTCGATGCCAAAGGGGCGATCGATGGTCGGCAGCGGCAGCTGCTCGTAGAAGGTGGTCATGTTGACGGCGGATTGAGCGGAAAAGGCTCTTCGGGATCTGATGCGATTCGAAGCCGGTTGTGGCAATATTACGCGGTCGTGACGAGGCGCGGGGGCGGTCCTCTCGCGATGTTGAAAGTGGTATAGGGAGGCGCGGGTAGAGACGCGCAAAGGAGTGACGAGAAAGTGGAATCAAACACCAGGCAACCGCGACAGAGGATCCGGGGGCAGGAACCAGAGGGCGGAGGATTGGGGATTGAGGGAAAGAAAGAAGAAGGGAGGATAGGAGTTTGTCTCGGTTGGAGAAAAAAGAAGGGCGGAGATGGTCTTCAAAAGGGGACACTCGATTTTCTCAGACTGGCATTGGCGGCACAGCAGCAGCATGGGAAAGCGTGGCAGCCAAGCAGGTACTGTGTACATGGTCCCAACATGTGATTGGGATACGCCAAGGGGCAGCCGGCCAATGAGGGGCAGCCTCATTTGCCCACACGCGACTCGCCAGCAGGTTGATTGCTCATGTTCTGGACACATTGTTGGTTGCCAGGGCGCTCCCGGGCGACGCTGGAAAAGGGGGTGGGATGAAGTCACTGCTACCTCCAACGAGCCTAGGAGTGCGCAATCTCCGAGTGCTTCATGGCCCACGCTCCATCTAATCGTGCTCACTCCCGGTGCCGACTGGGCGCTGCCGCACCGCTTACTTTGAACACGGCTGCGCCGATTGATGAGCCCCGGCGGGTGGAGGATGTGCATTGAAGCGGGAGGCAACGAGCCTCGGCCTCGGTCGCTGTCGTAGAAGATGGAGCGAGACGGCCGAGGATCCAAGGAGGATGGGTCCCCACGGACGACGGGGCGAGGCATCACCGATCGGAGGCTTCGGCGCGCGATGAAAAGGGGCCGACTCGCACATGAAATCGACGCTTCAGCCAGCATGCAGCTTGCTGTGGCACATGACTGAGCAGCTCTAGCATTTCTTCCGTCAGGTTCTGGCTGATGACTTGGCTAACCCTTCAATTGGCGGCCAGATGTCCAGCCTCGCCTTGTGGCTGTCACCCTCAGCCTTGCTGGCACCCTGAGCATGTCTGTCTGTCCAGCGACGGACCATTCAGCGCAGGCGTAAAAGCTGACCTGCAGGGTCAACTTTCATCACGTCTGACCACTCTGCTTGTCAGTGGGATTCCGCTCGAGCGGGTGGGAGCTGGCTCCGTGTCACAGATCTTCAGCACTGTTGTTCACATGCGGGATGACAGAGCCAACTCGAGCCCCCCAGGAATCTCAATTCGCACGGCCCGAACGGGACAGGCTTGAGCTTAGTCAACCAAGGTAAATTCTTCCAGCAACCAATGGGCAAACAGAGCCCGACATCAGGTCATTCGTTGCTGGGAGCCGACCAATCCCCGATGGCCGAAAGCTGAGCCCGGCTGGTCCCATTCACTCGGGCGTGTGCGAATCTTCCTCTCCCCATCCTGACTTTGCCCATCAACCCGCAATCAACCCACCCACCCGCCAACACAACAACCTCCAAACCCTTCGCCAGTGTTGCCCTCCGCCCTCCATCGCAATGGCCGCCGCTTCGTCCCTCCTTCGCGTCGCCGCCCGCCGCGGCATCTCCTCGTCCTTCTTCTACGCCAGCNAGCCCCATCGTCCGGTCCGCGCCCCTCGCCCGCGCTTCCGTCGTGCCGACCTTCACTTCCAACTTCAGCACCGCGCCCGTCCTGCGCTCCGGCGAGCACGCCGAGGAGACCTTTGAGGAGTTCTCCGCCAGGTACGAACGATCCAACAACCCAATGGCTTTGCAGGCAACCTGTTCCGTCGGTCGACTCGATTGCGTGGATATTGTGGGGAGGGCTTTTTTCCCTCCCTCTGAACGTCGGACAGCGACGACGGGCCCAGCAACGCATCGAGTCACCCGACGGCCACGCATCTGGCCCAATTGATGTCGCGCAGAGCTGATCGTGTCTTTTCTCCGCAGGTTCGAGAAGGAATTCGACGGCGTCAACGATGTTTTCGAGCTCCAGGTATGCAAAGCCCAGCTTGGCACCACCCCAAGGCCCCCAAACACGCAAAGGGCAAAAAGTGGTCTGATCGCCGCAACTGAAATCAACTAACCACATCTTCACAACAGCGCAACCTCAACAACGCTTTCGCCTACGATCTCGTTCCCTCCCCCCAGGTCGTCGCCGCCGCCCTGAAAGCCGCCCGCCGCGTCAACGACTTTGCTACCGCCATCCGCATCTTCGAGGGTATGACTCGACCCGCCCTCGGCTGCGTCACAAACAAATGCTGACACGTACCTCTCACAGGCATCAAGTCCAAGGTCGAGAACAAGGGCCAGTACGAGCAGTACCTCGCCGAGCTGAAGCCCCTGCGGGAAGAGCTCGGTGTCCCCCTGAAGGAGGACATCTACCCCGAGGCGAAGAACTAAGGGCAGCAGCCACCAAATGCCGCCCTCTCTTACCACTCTGCCGCGGCCCTCCCTAATCATCCGGGGTCCGTCGGCGCGGTGCACGAAAGTGCACGGCGGCTTGTCCACCGTTGGGTATCAGAGGGGGGCCTGGCAGACTTTCGATATCCGAACCGACTACCGACGGCGCAAAAATCCAAAATCTGTATATCTGTGTCGAATAGGGCCCGAGATCGATTCGGCCACGAGGGAAAGAGGGGGCGGCGCATGGCCGAGAGGAGACCCCAAAGGAGCTTCTTGCGTTAGAGGGAGGGCAGGCGACACTTGTACATTTCCATTGCTAGAGGCGAAAGACCACTATTACTTCATGTGCGCGACTGCATCTAATGACACGGCTGGGACGTGGAACCATGGCAGTCGGAAACTCTCTGCAACGTATGAGTTCTCTGTGCGATCATGACGACCAAACCTGCTTGGTCTATCGCGTTCCGCCTACTAAAACTGTACACTCGGGTCTTGAACCTTTGAATTCTCAAACAAACAAGCAAAAAAAAGTATGAGGGAAGCCCGTGGAGGACATGGCGTGAGTTCTCCTCATCGCACCCTCAGGGTATCAAACGAACCCAACAATCCTCCAATCTCCATTCTCCCTTCCAACTCCCCTGTTCGCATCCATCGCCCGCTGTCTTCCCTCCTCCCCTACACAAAGTCCCGGAGGTGGTTGTACCGTCCGTTGGATGAAGGAGGAATGAAGAACTGTCCGGGTACCGATGGCGGCGCCCCAGTCTGTCCGTCGATGCCTCCATGTGCGGGAGACGTGCCCCTACTCGCACCAGGGCCTGGGACAACGACGCCTCCTCGACCGGTCCTTGGGCTCATCATGCCCATCCGGGGACTCCGGGGCACACTAGCTCCCCTGGTCTCCCGTCGACCGTTCTTCAGGAGCCTCATTTCTTCCTTGACACGGTCGAGCTCCATCTCGCGGTCGCGCGCAATGATCTGCGCCTCGGTCACCAGCCGCGCAAGCTCCGTCGTGTTGTTCGTGGCGTTGATCTGCTGAATCTTGACCCTGTTCGCGGCCTGCTCCGCCCGCAGCTTCGTGACCTGGGTCCTCAGCTCCTCGTTCTCGCGCATCGTCTGGCTGGAGGCTTGACGCTCGGTTTGGAAAGTATCTCTAACGTATTCCAGTTCGCTGTCCTTACTCTTGAGCTTCTGCTCGAGCGAGCTGATCTTCGTCTCGGCTTCTCCGAGCTTCTTCTCGGTGCTCGTGAGCAGCGCAAACGTCTTGTCCTCGGACCCGTGAGCGTCCATCAGGCTGTTGTACTTCCCCTCGAGTGCTGCGTACTTGTCGGCGCTTTTCTGAAGATCGGCCACCATTGCCTGTGCTTGCTCTTCCGCTTTCTTGGCTGTGTTGAGAGCAGTCGCCCGCTCAAGCAAGGCTTCCATGAGCCGCCGTTGAATGGTGCTGGTGGACTTGTCATGGCTCTTAATCTGGGTGGACATTCTGGTGATCTGCTTTCGCATGACAGCTTCCGTGTCGACCTTCTCCTTCAACTGGCTTTCCAGAGAGGTGACCATCGCCTTGTAGCTTTCGAGCTCGGATTTTGAGCCACGAACATCAGCAGGCTGTGACAGCACTTGACTGTGCACCACTTCGTTAATGTTCTCGAGCTCGGTGTTGGACGCGTCATGCGGCGAGTCAGGGCCTCGGGGGCGCTTCGATACTTCGTCCTTCGAGTCCTCCTCCAGCTTGCGTTTGCGGTTTCCGGCATCTGGGATGGCGGACGAGTCTGCGGCCAAAGCCTCATTTGCCGCTCCTTCCGGGTGGGACTTTTCCTCTTCGACCTGATGGTCCTCGGCGTCGGGCTTATTCGCAGTGTCGTTACCAGACTGCGAATGCTGCGAGCTCTCAAAGTACTCCAGGAAGATTTGAGGTACTTCTTGTGGGCGCCAGCTCTCGGCCAGTGTAATCAGGTCTTGTTCCAGAATGTGCTCAGCGAAGAGCGAGGCCGTTTCTTCCACCGTGAGCTCGTCCTCAAAGTGGAGCAAGTACGCCCTGCTGGTGAAGAGGGCATACAGCATTGCGCTTTGGCGCTCCAGGGAGTTGATGTCCTTCGCGATGGCGAGGTCGAAATGCTCGATTGTGTACGTGTTGACCAATGTGAGCACCACAGGCCTCTTCTTGTCGGCAGGGAAATCGTCGCTCGTCTGTAGGCCCGCGGCAACCTTTGAGGACGGGTAGCTGGTATCGTAGGCAATGATCACGTCAAACTCGTCAAGGTCCTTGACGTGCTGGTCGGCGCGTGCAAGAACCACGGCGAGCCCAGATCCCCTTTCATCCTCTGCCTGGGAATCGCTGACCCGAACGTCGTCAAGATTCGTCTTGGAGTATGCGATGTCGCCGATGGAAGCGACAATCGCTTCCAGGTACCCGATGAGCTCCTGGCTGCGGGCGACGACCAGCGCCTTCTTCTTGTTGGCGGTTGTCAGCTTATCGAGAACTCGCCCGACAAAGCAGAGCTTGCTGTTGGTGCCCACGGCGTGTTTTGCGATGTCTTTGGCAGGCAGCTGCAGAATGCTCTCGTTGCTGAGAGTGCTGGGTAGGTCGCAAATGCGGAACAGTCGGCCCATGAGCTCGTCGACCTTGGCCACAAGCGAGGCCTCGACGAACTTGCCGTTGAGTTGGAGAGCAGTGAACTGTTCAATGATGTGCTTCTCGTGATTGTATGTGTCGACATACAGCTCCTTGATGTTTGCCGGCAGCTGTAGCGTCACCAGGAAGTCGCTGGGTTCGGTGGTCATCTCCGCGTCCGCGTCCTCATCCTGGCTACGTGGAGAACGAGGAAGGGCATTCTCCAGCTCTGCGTCGTTCAGGCCGATGTCCATGGCGTCGGCAGTCAAGTCGAGAGGTGGAAGGTCTGGCTCGATGGATCGGCTAATCTCGGATGGCGAAACGGTTGCTGGGAAAGGCTCAGCGGAATTGTCTGCTCCCAGGAAAGACCCAAGTGCACCTGTCGCATCTAAGGGATTGAGTTGTAAGGGATTGATAAGGCTTGGAGGATCGTGAAGTATTCCGAGGTCTGATGGCGTTGGCTGGGTGTGCGCGCTGAGGATGGGATCGTGGGTGAGGCGGGGTGGAGAATTAATTTGGATACTGGGCTGGTCCAAAGTGGCGGTGGTAGCCGTCAGTTCCAAACTGAGAAGGGGGTCGGGAATTGATGCCTGATTTTCCGCTCCAACAGCGCCTGCGGTCTCGGTCTGGGCAGGCGCGTTATCAGTGGAATTGATGAGGGAGCCTGACAGGGAAGGATCCAGAGCCATTCTCAATAAGTCCCGTGCCGATTGTTTGCTCGGGCTTCGATCTTCCATTGTGTTCGTCACGGGTAATGGAGAGCTTGGAAGGAACTGGTCTGCCTCGTCCAAGAACGACAGAAGGACGGAACGCGCTGACGGCTTCGGCCTCTGTTCAAGAGGGCTGTTGGGCCAGACGTTTGATCTTTCCGGTGCACGCTCTACGCTATTGGGGATAACGCTCTCCCCGCCCTGGCTACTGACGACTGGCGACGAAGCCGGAATGACCTGCGCAGCTTGCGAAGGGGTCGACAGCGTCTGCGAGGCCTGGACAATAACTGGACTCGCAACAGGTTCAGATTCCGCCGAGTCCGACGCGAGGAATCCGGATAGCTGCTGACTGACAAACTGGGCCAGTAATGTGCTCGGCCGCACCTTTTTTCTTTCTGGAGCCTGTAATTGCGCCTGCGGCAGCGAGGAATCGGAGGCAGACGATATGTTCTCCGTCTGAATTGCTGGCTCCAATATGATATCGGGCTGGCGGGACGGTAGCGAGCGGCCACAGCTGGTATCTTCCGCGACAGCAAGGCTGGGGAATGAGATGGGTGCTGAGGTCTGCTGAGACTCCAGACTGGACGGCTCTTGCGAATCGGGAATCTCTATAGGTTGCTGCTGTGGCTGCTTGTCCTTTTGGGTCTGGCGCTCGTCGTTCTGGGGTTGTTGCTGCTGCTGCTGCTGCTGCTGCTGCTGCTGCGGCAGCTCGGCCCGCTGGATCTGCTGCTGCTGGCTCTGGGTCTGAAAGGCCGAGTCCCACTCCTGCGAGTCGGGTATGATCCTCTGGCCTACCAGGAATATTTGGGCGTCCTCTGACTCGAGTGTAGAGATGGGTTGTGACAGCTCTGCGGTTGTCTGCGAGTCGGAGACGCTCCAGTACTGGGAGGCGTCGAAATCCTCTCTCTTATTGATTTCGATCGCGAAGATAGCCCTGGCGGTGGCGGTAGCGGGAGCGTGGGCGCTGTCCGGCTCGTCTAGGTCTGAATTTGATGTGGAGAAGGGCCGCGTTCCCTTGGAGATGGGGCTGACAGACAGATCTGGCGTTGGGGAGATCTGGTGATATATACGCCGTCTTTGGTCGGCAGGGATCACTGGTTGGCTGCTGTCTGCTGTGCCCTCGTCTTCTTTATGCTCGCTGCTTGTGCCGGTCTGCTGGGCCAGTGACTGGCGAGGCTTTCTCCGGGCCTTCTTCTTCTTCTCCTTTTGACCCTTCTCCTTCTTGATATGTTGCCAGGCGTCAAAGGCAGATTCAGTGAGGTCGTCTCGTGGTACCTATTGGCTCAACAGTGTTAGTGACTCTTCGGAAGACGAGTCCGCTGGTAGAGAGGCAGACCCAAGTCGGTTCGTATTTCTCCCCGGTGGTTCGATTTGGAGCCCAAGAAACACAGTATTCCTTCTTCTTTTTGTTTCGGCGAGTAGGCCTCTCCGCGATAACCTCGTGGATCTCGAACCACCCGTCGTCGTCCTCGTCGTCGTCGGATGCCTGGCTTGCGCTATCTCGGTCGCGGTCGTCGGACATTGACAGTGGGGGTTGCAAAATACTCTCTGGCCCTGACTTATCGGCTACACTGGCTTTCGCATCATCGGGGTGATGCGAGGGTTCGGGGAGTCGTGATGCGATGTCGAGCGGCGTGTTGTTTGACGGAGCTGCCATTGAGCTTTGGAGGTCGACACCAGTGTAGTGTCGGCCAATCATGGCCCCCGCCGACATCCCAGCGAGGTCGCACGGGGTAAAAGGGGGACTTTGCGCTACCAATGGCAGGGCCGCTTCCACTCCAGGAAAAGTGGGTGGGTTTTCGGGCAGTGGGCGCTGGCGCTGGACCACCTCAACTCGGAGGGGGGCAACGGGCAGGGACGGTCAATCAAACACGGAACCTGAAGCCCTCGGCGGCGTTCGATGCAACAGGTACATATGTTGGTTTGGTGATGCTGCTCGAGGAGGACGGGAAAGTCTGAAATGGAGGGTAATCTTGCCACCGGACAGTTGTTTTCAGGCTCTCGTCGGAAAAAGATGGAAACACGAGCAAGCCAGAAGGAAGGTTAGCAGGTCTATCCAAGCGTCCAGGAGGTGTTTACCTGGGGATTCCAGGTTGGGGATTTTATCTCTGGCGGGAAGGTGCTAGTAGTCACCGTGCTACTGCTATGTGCCAGTGCCAGTGGAGGCCCGGTGGCAGATGCGATCATGCCCCCTGTGGAAGCCGACCGGGCCACCCTTGACTCACTGTTGTGCCGAGGCCGCCACTGGCGGGCTCTGTGCCCCTGTCATACGGGCCAAGTCATCACCAGGGAACCTCGATTGACACAACACTCAAGTCAATCGACGGCGGCAGATTGTATATGCCTGATGACTATTTCATTCTCTTTGTTCTATTGTACCAGGAAATCGGAAAACAAAGCCCTATCCCAAAATGCTTCAAGATGTGTCTCATAAACAGAACCAGGGTACGCCAGGCCACGGCTACCACAATGCTATCTCCCTTGCCCACGGGTACCTACGTTGCGGGGCACCGGCCAGATGGATTTCCAATTTTCCTACTTCAGACACGCTCCGGTTTTAATCCAGAAATGTGAACAGATGCGTATGCAGAACGTTCATGGCCCTCGTGGCGTCCCGGGCATCGATGACACAAGAGATGTTGATTTCACTGGCACCTGTTTTTGCATTAGCATATGTTGCGACACAAGAAAAATCATAGCTGCCGACATACCTTGGGAGATCATCTCCAAGTTGATCTGGTGCTCGCCCAGCGTCGAGAACATGCGGCCGGCGATACCCCTCATGTTCTTCATCTCGGCGCCGACAAGGCTCAGAATGGCCATGTCGTGGAGGATGCTCACGTCGCCGCAGTCCTCCAGCTCGGCCCGTGCCTTGTCAAAGTGGCCGGGCTCGGCGTTGCCGGCGTGAATGGCCATGGAAACGTGAACTTCACTGGTGGAGATGAGGTCGACGGAGATCTGGTGCTTGTCCAGGATGGAGAAGACGCGCGCGAAGAAGCCATGGGAGATGGACCTCTTGTTCGAGTGGACGTTGATGACGGAGATCTTGTCCTTGATGGTCACGGCCGTCGGCCGCTTGGGCTTCCTTCTCGCCGTCGGGTCCGACCACACGGACCGCTGGATCTGGTGGCCGGCCGCCAGCACGGGATCGGGGATGACAATGGTGCCGACGCCTGAGGGGTTCTTGACGTTCTTGATGCGGATGGGGATCGGGGGGTTGGCGTGGATGACCTGGTCCATGGTGAGGTGGTGGATGACCTCGGAGCCGTAGAACGTCAGCTCGGCCGCTTCTGAGGGCGTGATGGACGACAGCAGCCGGGCCGTCGGGACCTTTGTGGGATCGGCCGTGAAGATGCCGTCGACCTCCTTCCACACCTGCAGCTCGTCGGCCTTGAGTCCGACTGCGCATAGCGCGGCGCAGAGGTCCGTGTATCCACGGCCAATATCGCCGTCGATGAGGCTGCCCGGGACGTTGCCAAAGAAGCCAGTGACGACGGGGACACGGCTCTCACAGGCTGTGAGCTTCTTGGCCAGCACACCCGCGGCCTCCTCGTAAAAAGCGAGATCCAGCCTCGCCGACGCATCGTAGTGAAACGAGTCGCTAAGGTCGACGTACTCGGACGCTACGCCGTGATCTCGGAGCAGTGTGGCCATGAAGCGACAGCTCAACTTCTCGCCGAAGCTGATGACCCGGTCTTTTGATCTCGCGTTGACCTCGAGGTTGAAGCGTCTCGCCGCCACGATGTACTCGGTGAGCTCCTGGCACTCTGACTCAATCTCCTGAGCCAGCGCCGCCTGCAGCTTGGGGTCACGGATAAAAGAGTGCACCGCCACGACGTGCTCGTTGGAGATGTCCAGGATGAGGCTCTTGGCCTCTTCCATTAGGCGGTTTTGCGTCTCATCATCGTTGGTAGCCGCCGCGATGAGCTTGAGCTTGTTGAAGATGCCAAGCAGCCTGGTCCGTGTGTCAGCAAGCAGGATTCGGCCAAGTTCCCTCCGAAAGACCCTCGTGAAGTGATGTAGTGACTCACCGACTCGTAGTGCCCTCTGCCTTCTTGCCCGTACTTCTGGCCGAGCAGACGACGACGACTCTGTGCTGAGAGAGGCTTGCCCTGGAAGAGAGTCAATTGGTCATGTTTGACAGCAAAAAAGAAAGGAGTCGGGGCCGGGTTTAGCGCACCTCACGATATCAGTAGCAATCTGCACATGGGCCCCCGGTCAGTGACTTCATTCTTCAACTCTCTCTCTCACGGCTCACCCAAGGCCAGAGCACCAGAGGGATTTCAACATACCTTGTCCGGGAACTTGCCCACGCTGGTGCCACCAAACTTTTGTACAACCCACCCATTCTCGGGCGAGTTGCCTGTCAATTGACTACCCATGACGATGAGGCCGTGGCAGGATCGGGATATGAGACAAGGTCGAGGATTGCGGATGTCTCTCTGCGGTGGAGGAACCAGCTCAAGGCGCCGAGGGGCCGGAGTTGCAGCGGCGGGCCGATGAGATGAAATAAATGCAACAAAGGCAAACAAGCAATTAGCTCAAAATGTCCCCGTTCAGCTCCTGGGTCTTCGTGGCGGATGAGGGAAAGGCGTGCTCAGAGCCCAATGAGGGGCGGTTTCGGAGGCGGCTAGGTGAATGCTAACGTCTCGAGGAGTTCAGCCCGGTGTCGTCGGGCTTTGGGGAGGCTTATGGAAGGGGAACGAGGAAGATGACAGTCTGGTCCCAACGGCTTCAACAGACTTCGAGGTTGGACGGGACGTAGTGACGGACGAAATCGGCGAGCATATGTTCCCGCAAAATGCAATATGTCGCATTCTTCAAGCGGCGGGCTGGCACCGGCCGCCGGACCGGAGAATGCACTAGCAAAATTTCTCCAGTGTATTTGGCCGCCCCCAGTGGGCGTGGACTCGGAGGCAAGCCAGATGCAGGAACCGCTGTGGTGCTGGAGAGTCCACTGGACGGGGGGGGGGACCCTCTGGTTCGATTGGCGTTGCAGCCACGGCGTGTCGATGTACCCTGACCGTGGAGTTGGCTGCTCCGGTGCCCCCAACAGGGCAGCCCGGGTACTTCTGCGGCGACCCACCCGCTGCTCTTAGTGGTGGACTCGAAGTCGTTCCCCCTGCCATGTTCCGGGAACGGAACGGGTCCACGGCGAACGGAATAACGTCTGGAACATGCATGTCACCGTTGAGTCATGGGCGTATCAGGGGCTCTGTTTTAATCAGCTTCAGAGTGAGTCAGGCTTGTGAGTACAGTTCTGGAAACTGGCGAAGCTGGTGGAAAGCCATTTCTTTACATGTGAGAGGAGCTCATCGACTGAATGTTCACCGCCGTCCCAGATGCCAATGCCGATGCCGCTGGCCCTTTGAAATGCTACCTAGCGATCTCTCACCACGCATGGCCAGTGGCTGACGGCCGGCGCCACTGACGGCATATTAAAGATCTGCCAAAATAGGAATAGCGTTCCTGCCGAGTACGATTAGACTTGAACCCCGGCGACGGAAGTCTCGTGGTCCATCACCAGTTCAACTTGGACAACATCCTACCCTTCAATTGAAATGCTAGCTGCTTTCAAAAGGGCATCTCGAACGATGTTTTCGATGCCATGGATCTACAGTACATTCTTTGACAGACTGCTTTCTCTTGACTCTTCTCCCTGTCTGCCGTTCCCTACCTGGACTGCCCAGCCCATCGCCAGCGACCACAACAGCTAATCGACTGTCATGGCTGGAGATGAACCTACGGCTTGGAGTTCTCGCCCTACTCTCGCTGGCTCGTTTCGCCAGTTTCAGCCCCAGCATCGCGGCCGACACTAACGCTTTGAGCGAAGACTGCACCCCGTTAGCCGCAACTCTCGTCATATCACATCAGGGCAGCTGAAAACTCACGCTCCTCCATCTCCTCGAGCGACTTGCCCTTGGTCTCCTTGATAAGTATTCACGCAAACACCACCAGGGCAAAGTTGAAGGTGCTAAACATCAGAAACGTCTTCCAGCCGAGATTTTGGACCGCGTGCGGCGTGACCTGAGAGAAGACAAAGTTGAAAAGCCACTGCGTCGAAGTTCCAATAGCACACTATGTTGCAAGACACCTAAGGAGTAGTGGGTACAACACCGCAATGGTCGGCAAATGGCACCTGGGCGAGGCGCTGCCCACGAACCGTCCGGCGGGTTTGATTCTGGTCTGTTCTTCCAGGACAGGGAGACTACTGAAATCCCCA
Organism: Plectosphaerella sp. P0831; assembly: GCA_014635975.1. NCBI lineage: Eukaryota > Fungi > Ascomycota > Sordariomycetes > Glomerellales > Plectosphaerellaceae > Plectosphaerella > Plectosphaerella sp. P0831. The sequence goes on along the minus strand of JACAFV010000141.1, from coordinate 15,982 downwards.
TTCTATCGATTCTACCGGCAAGACCTCCGAAACAGGCTACGTGACGGATATCATCACTGATAAGTGCCTGGCCTGGGTCGAGGACAACCGTCACTCGGAGAAGCCTTTTCCCCATGTGCCACCACAAGGCGTCACACCGCTCGTGGGACTTTGATAAGAAGCACAGGCACCTGTACGCCAATAAGCCTACCCGAGTTCCCGAGACGTATAACGATGACTACCTGACAAGAACCGAGCCAAGGCGGCCGGCGTGGCAAAGATGCGCGTTGCTGAAGACCTCACCTACGAAGATCTCGGGCTCGTTCAGCCGAGCGGCGGCAGCTGAGTTGGCGAGCGTGCGGCTCAAGAGTCTAGATCGAATCACCGCAAGATGGATGCGATTCAAGTTTTATCTTCCCTATCTTCTTCTCTACCGAACTTGGTGGCCTTCTGATAGCCACGTCCCAGCAAGGGTACGGCGGGGCACACGTCCCGAGACTCACTTTAGCCCGGTCACGACATCGCGGCCCCTCCTGGCGACATCAACCTCGCGTTTGACGACGCGACTCCAATTATCCCAATAACTTGCCGCGGCAGCGTCGAAATGCTGCTTAAACACCACAATGAGCTATCCACACCGGAACACCTGGCGTCTCCTTTACGGTTGAAGCATGGATTCGTACGTAACCTGCTTCGCTTCGACAAAGAGCAACACGCGCGAGACCTGCTCACAGTGCCGCTGGCGGAAGGTGAGACCGACATTGATAGCGTCCACTTGAGATAGGCCACACATATAACACCTTGTTAGGTCCGCTGCGATGGCCGCGCCAGCACTTGTGGGAACTGTGAGAGGTTGAAGTTGAACTGTTCCCTTGGGCAACAGCATGGTCAGGGGAGCCCCGAGGGTATTGCCATCGGCCAGCACGATACTGGCGACAGACCCCGTCGTCTTAGAGGCTCGATTGCCTGCACACAATGTCGCGAAAAGAAGGTCCGCTGCTCGGCAACCATGCCGCAGTGCACAAACTGCGAACGAAAGGGTCGATCATGCACCTATCCTGTGCTCAAGAGACCGCTCAGGGAGAGGTCCGATGTCTTTGGACAGGATGAACCATCTCCCCCGTCGATCAGTCCGACAGCAGCCTCAGAAACCCCAGTAATTCCTCAGGATGTGCGGCGAGAATCGATGGCCACTTCGGCATCCACCACTATGACAGAGGAGATGATCAGCTTCGTTGACGCATTCTTCGAGCACGTTTACCCCATGCCATCATACGCTTTCCTCCACCCCGAGACCACCAAACGCAGGTGTCGGCAGGGACAGGTACACGGCGCCCTTGCATCGGCTGTCGCCGCCATAACCAGCCTGTACCTGGGAGGTGACCGCCAGCGGGCTGGTCAATGGATCGACATGTCAGAGCAGAGCATCTGGCTCAACCTCGAACGCCCGACAGTGGCCCGCCTGCAAACCCTCCTCCTTGTAATTCACTACCGCATGGAGACGGGCAATTTCCAGAGAGCTTTTATGCTGTCCGCAACAGCCGCTCGCTTTGCCGCTGCCATGCGGCTCAATTATGAGAGGCCGGAGCTTGACCTAGTGGGCAGAGAGGTGCGTCGCCGCATCGTATGGTCGCTGAAGATCATTGAAAGATACTTCTCCAGCGGCCTCCCCGAGTTTGAGCTGTGCCCGACCGAGTCCATCTACATCGAATACCCCAGTCCCGAGGAAGACTTCAACCACGGCCCTCCAGGGGAGAACGGTGCCTATCGTCTACACCTCAGACTTGAGACTGTGCGCAGAGATATCATGAAGATGAGCCGCAGCGTCACGATTCTCGACCAGCCTCTCCCGTCGCTGATGAAACTCATACGACACCACGAGGCATCTCTTGCCAAGATAGGAGAGTCTCTTCCACAAGGGAGAACGTTGTCCATGGCGCAGACTCTAGACCTCCTGGACAACCACTGGCTGGCGCGGCGCACGTTGACTTACGCATCATGGCATCAAGCCCACTGCGATCTGTACCGCATCCTGCTCCCGGGGTATCCAGAAGCAGCGCCGGCCGTGGTTCTCGAAGCTGTCGATCCAGCCGAGCTCGCCGCAGCGGAACGGCATCTTCTACACCATGCCACCTCCTCCCTCCAGGTTCTTACCACACTGAACCAGCAGAGCATGCGTCAGCAACTTCTCGAGTTCGACACGGCCATCTGCTCATACCACGCGGCCAAAGTCCTCCTCTACATCTCACGTTTCAGAAAGAACCGTGATCATCCTGCGCCTGAGTTCGCCATCAGCCGAGCCGACCTTTGTGTCGCCGCCCTCCGACGCTTCTTCCCTTCCTCGGCCCTCGTGGCACCCATCATCGAAGAGCTCACACGCTCAGTCGGCGCTTTCTCGGCACAACAGCAACAGCAGCGGCAGACCAGGCAACTGGCCGAGAGTCCAATGGTGGCGGCACGGCTGCCGTCACCAGCCCGGTAAGTCGGGGCTCTATTTTTCCCTTTCAGGATGTGTCAGGAGGCTTCCACATGGCTACCACGTGGCAATACTCGCGATTTACTCCCGAGCGACTCCTAATACAGCGAAAATAAGTAAATACTGACGCGGGAAGTAGGGGACCCAGTCCGCCCGGTCATGACGATCACGAATCCCAGCTAGCCTCAACCGCCCGCGTCCGCCAGCGGCTTGCCATCCACAGCCTGCTACGGAGAGCTGACTTTTCAGACGGCGAGGGCGATGACGAGGTGACCATAACAAATTCTGTTCCAGAGGAGACGCACACCCCAAAGTCGACGACTGGGCATAAAAGTCCTCTCCAACTGGGCAACCCATCTCTCTCACAGACAGGGCTCAGGTATTCGGCTTCTCTTGGGGGTAGTAGAATTGGTGTGCAGGCCTGGGAGGCGCAGTCTGTGAATGGAAGCTTGGATGACAGCCCAGAGTCAACACAACTGCCCTCCATGCCCTGGTTTGGGCCGCAGGACTGGGAGTGGCTGTCAGGACACAAACAGTGAATTGGTATAAAGACGCCTTCGAGCCTGGTCAAACATGATTGCCACATTGACTGCGCGTTGAATTTCCTGGAACGAGCCAAATGTTGAATGACTTGCAAGGTGAGAATAGTGGTGGAAGTGCTGGATTTAGCGGCTGGCGTCGGGAAAAGGAGGAAAACAAGGCACCGCCACACGTTCGGTCGGGCACCAGCCACAGCTCTGGACGACCGAGGAACAACTGGAAGCTCCAATTGCCCTTCAAACTTCCGCATCCTCGACAACAAAGTCGGCTCCCTCCACACAACGCCCGGCATGAACACAATACGGACAAGCTTGGCGGCGCAAGCCCCGAGGCTTCGCGCCCCTCTCGCCAGGCTGCCAAGGACACAATTCCGGCTTTACTCGTCCGAAGGGAAGAAGCCGTCGCAGATGGTATGGCCGCCATCCAACGAGAAACTCGGAGAAGTTTACAGACTGACTTTGCCCTTCCGCAGGTTTCCTTCTACAAGACATTCACTCGACCCGTCCTCAAGGTCTTCCTCACCGCGATCGTTGCCTACCAAATTGCCTACCTCGGATGGATGAAGCTGGAGCAGGACGAGATCAAGGCAGAACGGACAGAAGAGGTGGCGGCGCTCGAGGCCAAGGTCGCGAAACTGCAGAAGCAGCAGGCTGAGGAGAGATGACGGCGCAATACCTGAAAGAATGCGCTGGAGGGAGCGATATTGCCCTATGCTTCTCGAAAGGGACAGGATTCATGTCGAACGACTTGTAGGATTATGTGAAAGATACCCGGGGGAATATACATTGGCACCAAGGTCTGACAACGTACACAATCAATCGATGCGTCGCAAACTCGGACTAAGGCGTTCGGGGTCATAAATATATTAATACGTCTCGAGTAGACATGCACGATGACATACGCCGCATACCAGTCGACCCTTTCATAATCATCCGCTTCAACGCCATTGCCATGCAAAACACACGAGACAACTGCTTCAAGCCTACGCCGCGGCTTGCCAGTGTCAACCACACCCAAAGACGCCTAAGGCCCGTCTACATGGAGACCAAGACACTGGACATGGACAGAACAACACCCAGCAGCGCCCATGATCTGATCAGACCAGCTGCATCCGACTGGTTCTGGGCCGCTCCAGGATAGTTGCAGGTCAAGACCGGCCCTGACACTAGGCGCTGGTAGCTGGCAGCAAATTGCTGCTGGTCCCTCTGAGGACAGGCGAATTGCAGACTCGCCGGACAGTCCCTCACCAGGTCGTAACACAGATCCTCGCAGGGCAGCACCTCTCTGTACGGCCCAGGGGCGATATCCTCGTCGATGCGGGCGATGCGCGACTGGTTATGCGTAGAGTTTCCGAACAGATCCCGCTCGCTTTGTGGCAGGAACGTGCCGTTCGGGAACGGCTGGGCGACGTTGCGGATCAGCGTGTAGTTGTTGTCGCTTGAAAAGTCCTCGCAGCGCGGAATTGTGACGGAACACAGCCACTTCTTGTAGGACCGCGCACAAGTCGTGCAGTTTCGGACGAGGGAGTAGCTCTGCTCTGAGTTCGCGTCGCATGCGACCTGGGCCAGATTCTTCTCAAAGTTGGCGTACATGTCCCGGGCAAAGTCGTCGTAAAAGCTCGCCAGCTCAGTGATGTTCTTTTTGTTGTCGTTGGCGGGCACCGCATACTCCGTCTCGTTGCAGAAGCTGAGATCAGTGATGATTTTGCAGTTGTCACCTGTCATCATGTCAGTATGGAAGAGGCATCTCCCCCAAGGGAGCGTCAGACTTACCCGTCTTTGTTTCGAACTGGACCGCCTGGAAGACCTGCCCTCCACCGCCAGGCCGATTCTCAAATGCTTGCCGTTTGAGACTTGGAGCATCCATCTGCGCCAGAATGCCCCAGTATGACGAGCTTGCGTTGAGTCCGTTGAAGTGGAATTGCTGCTTCGGGAACCCGCTGGGGCCCCTCGTCGTCATAAGCGTCGTTGCTTGGTCGCCAAAGTGCCCGCCCGAGATCGCCTTCATCTGCGCGTAGTTTTGCAAGCCGCACACGGAATGGCGCACTCCTCTGGTCGCCCAGCTTTTTTGGTTATCCACGAACATGACGTATGGGGGCCCCTTTGACATGATCTGCTGGATCTGACTCTCGTCTGTCGTGTTCGCCAGGTCCGGCGTCTGAAGAAGAGCCGCTGAGGAATCACTGTCCATCCAGAGGACCGCCGATGGGGACTCGTCATATGTATGGTAGGGCTTTTCCGTCGACACAGCCACGTCGAAGTTCCAGCTTCCCTGGAACCAATCCTCGTTGGTTGTGGTTGCCGAGATGCCAAAGTAGACATCGCCTGTGGCGTTGACTCTGAACGTCACTGCGCCCTCGTCAAACGCTTTGAACTGTTGCTTGGACATGTCTCTGTCTGGGCCGGGAAGTAAGTTGTCGGGTGACGTCGAAACGAAGAGGGTGAGTTGAGGGGGGTCATTGGAGGTGTTGTTGGGCAGCCTCTGGGGTTGTAGGCACGTCGTTGCAGAGATATAGATGACCTTTGAACGACCCTGACCCTGCCTGGCCTGGAGTACTCCCTCAACCGCGTTGCCGCCAGGAATGGAAACGGGTGATCCTGTGGGCTCTGTCGAGCGTACTGATGTGGTGCCGTCGTTCCTTTGCGGCCAGATCTGAGAAGCCTCAAAGACAAACGACTCCACTATGCCTGGAACAGCGTTCCTGTTTGTTCTGACATTATCCAGCAGCCCTACCATCCCCGGCGGCGCCCTGCCTAGCAGACTCCTGTCGAAAGGCGAAAAGCCGGGTTGGTAGATAGGATTCGGAGACGATCTCTCGACCACCGCTGGCGCTAGGTCGTATTCCTCCAGAATCGGCCGAGGCGCCTCATCAACCTCGGTGGCCTGCGCGAGACTTGGTAGAAGCAGGAAGAAGTATAGGAACAAGACGCAGGTCGTCGCAACGACCGAGGCCGCCAGTCGCGATTGCAGCGGGCTGAGCTGCATGATGGAAGGTTGCCCCCCAGGGGCGTATCGATTGAGGAACGGTCGGCGACCTATGTGCGAGTCGCAAGAGCGAGTTCAGGCACGGCCTCTCGAGATGGCAGGTCTCGATTATCTCGGAGGCCGCCGACTTGGGGGTCGGAAGATCAGGGGTTTGTCGACTATGTTCTCGGATGGTCGGCTCGGGCGCGTCGTAGCATCGTCGCACTTTCTTGGCTTGAGGTAGGTTCGTCGAGACTCGCGTAAAGTTGAGAAGAGATGGTCAGCTTCAGTGTGTAAACAGCACTTTGCAATGCCAACTGGTGTCTTGCAGAAGAACGGTGTCGCAGTTTCACATTCATCTTCAAAACAGCTGAAAGTGCCCTTGCAGCATCAGCCGCCGGAGTGTGTCAGCAGCGACCCCAATTCGGATGGTTACAGTGGGGTAATTCTTGGCCGGGGTGCCGAGCTGCCTGGAGATGTGGCGCAGCGGGTCCGTATTGCAGCATGGTGCCTGGCAACTGGGACGGCGGGAGTCAAAGGTTGCCTCGACCCCAAAGCGTCCAAGACCTCGAAGATGAACGAGTAAAGAGGCATGGCATCACATATCATACGTCTGCAATACTGAACCCTGGAAATGAAATCATTTCTCACGAAAAGTCCAGGTCATTATCGCCCGCCCCACACGCGCCAGTCGAGGCTCAAGCTGAGACCCGGCCGAATCGATCGACGCCCCGAGATATGGCGCCGGCAAGGCTGGCATGGGGCCCCTGTGCCGGGCAACCAGCCACGAGCTCACGGCAAGCCTCCATACCATGCACCAAGGGTAACTGATTCCCCGATAGAACTCATAGTGCATACGACTTGAAAAGTGCTTCCCAAGGACTTGAGTCCGTAGTACAATATATAAGGTGTGAGGAGAACATTGAAGCTCTCCATTGGCCGTTCCGTAGTATCCCAAGCCGGAGAACCCCAAGTCATCACCATTGTCGCGTGAACCCATGATTTGTTGCCCTTGCGCCTCATTTCGCCAATCCCAGGAACCTATCCTGCCAGACATATTCGCGCTTGACAGGCAATACTGCCGAAGTGAAACCAGATGTGGGTATTGGCCAGGCATGCCTGTGTCGAAAGAGATTCGGCGACAAGCTAGCCGGCCGGGGCTGAAGAGTGCGTTTACTCGGACTTGTCAAGGCCCGAAGCGCGGGCGCGGAGGCCCGAGGCGGTCGAGCCCTGGTTGGCAAAGTGCTTGGACAGCATGGGGGCCAGGAAGGAGTGGAAGATGAGGTCGGCGCCACTGTCCAAGGTTAGCCGTGAGCGTTGGGAGCACGGTTCGAATCACTCACCGGAAGATGGGCAGCGACAGCCACAGGAGGAAGATGAACTTGAAGGTGAAGTAGAACGGGAACCAGTAGATCACGTTCACCAGGCTCTCGATAACGCTAAATATTCATGTCAGCCATGTCTGGTCGCAGCACTTCAGGCTCAGGGAACATACGTGAAGGCGGCAAAGACAACCCAGTACTACACAGCGCGTTAGTTTCAGTCAGAGATACGGCGAAAACGAGGGCAACACACGGTCAACCACTGGGTGTCGTCCTCCTTGTTGGCCGAAAAGAGCGCAGCAGTGGAGTAGTATGCGGGCAGCACGAAGCCGGCAAAGTTGGTCAGGAGCTGACCGCCGAGGTTGAAGACGATGAAGAAGAAGTAAAGGGCGACGACGCCGATGACGCCGTAGGCCTTGGGGACGTTGGTCTGCTTCTCAAGGTTGTTCAGGGCGGGGTACTTGGACAGCTGTTCGGGGGCGCATTAGCACAGATCAAGACACGGGCAGCGAGGCGCCGCAACGGATCGCCAGGAAATGCGGAGCGCACCTCGGTGTCGAGCTGTCGGAGGTATCCGTGGACGCGATCCTGGGCAGACATCTTGGCGATAGTTGATATCGACTTCTTTTGGTGCGCTGGGCCAGGGTCTGTTAGCTGTGGAGGTCGGTAGGAAGGAGGCGGCCGATAGGTGCAGACTTCAAGGGGAAGGCGTAGATGAGGGGCAGACAAATTGGGCTGGATGGGACAGGTGGACGTACGAGAGATTTATGCGTTCAGAAATGATTGCTATACAGCAGTTGTGGAAGGTTGTGCGAAGTTTGCAGCTTTGACAATCCAGGGATTTGGCAAGTGATAAGCAGCTGTGAAGCCAGATGACGACGTACGTGTTCAGCTTCCCTCGCTCTCCAGCACAGACCTCATTGCGTCAGATTCGGCCCCCGCGAGCAGCTCGAGGAGGGGGAAACACTGAAGAGGGGGCGCTATTGTGACCCGAGCGCAGTAATCAGAGGTACTTTCATGCGTGTCATGCAGGCCGGGGGCTTACGGTGTTCTTGATGTACCAGTGTTAGTGGCATGGTTTCGTCGATAAGATAGCGACACCACGGTTTCTAGTGTGGCCATTGGCCGAAATGAACAAATTCCACGCCCCGGTGCAACCGCGCCGCCTGTACAGCGACCAGCCACACACTCCACTTGCCGTAACCGAAGCAACAACAACAAAACATGGCCGTTCTTCCTCCGTCCTCATAATCCGCCCACGACCACACTGATCAAAGTGCGTCCAGCGCAAGCACTACTAACCAAACAGCCCCTCTTACGACCAACTTGTACGGTCCTTGGCTTTGCGATTGAGCTTCATCGTTCTCGCACATTCATCTAACACTCGCTTGGCCGACTCGACCGAGCATTCTGCTGGTGTTATTGTCGCATCGAAACAAACTCTCATCTGGAGGCCCGGCCATTGCAACAATGAAACAAGGTACTGCAAAAGGCCCCACGCTTACAGGAGTGCCTTCCATTCGAATATTTCTTGCTGACTGCGTGTCTCTGCTACAGATTCAATGACACGCCATCGAGAGAGATCGAGACCGCAGTCTCGAGGCTCAACCGCTTCCTCGACGACACAACCTGGACTCGACCTTGGGTATACCAACCCGGCCCAGGAAAACTACTCGGCACAGTGGGTCAACAACGACCACAGGCAACCCAAGCCCATCGCACCGGCCCCTCGTATCACGCCCGACGGCATGATGCTCCAGGCGGCCTCTCAGATGCAGACCATGCGCGAGTTCTCCATGACACCTTCAGTAAACGGACCGATCAGCCACTCCATGTCATATCATCAACAGTCCATGTCGAACCACGCGCAGGCATCCGACGCGCTCTTGAACGCCAGCTTCACAGAGGATAGTCAAATGGTCGACCGTGACGACCAAGAGGATGGTGACTCGCTCGCCGCCGCCGCTGCCGGTCTGGCACCCAAGTCATCCTCTGCACGCACGAGTGCAAACAACGAGCTGGAGATGCGCCATCTCTTCAGCGCCAACAAGCATCGCCATCTCCAAGAAGTGGCCAAGGAGCTGCACGGCAACGAGCGCGGACCCAACTCTGAGCGCACACGCCAGGTCTTTGCTATGCTCTGGATCAACTCAACCTGCACCAAGGGCAAAGGCTCTGTTCCTCGTGGACGAGTCTATGCCAACTACGCATCTCGATGTGCCACGGAACGGGTGACGGTTCTCAACCCCGCTAGCTTCGGAAAGCTCGTCCGTGTCCTGTTCCCCGGCCTGAAGACGCGTCGCCTGGGAGTTCGCGGCGAGTCCAAGTACCATTACGTTAACTTTTCCTTGGTTGACGATCAGCCCGAGCTGAGAGAACCAGAGGTTCCGGTGCCTTTGGTCCCCGTCGCCCTACCACAGTCGCGAAGTGCGAGTGTCGCCCCGAGCAGGCCCGTTGGAGTCTCTGTCCCTGTTGCCACAGGAAGCCAACCACCAGCGGATCGCACAGAGCGCGCCAGCACAGCTCCTCCGCGGACAGGTCACGCTCGCTCTCATAGCTTTTACAGTGTTCCCGTTCTCAACACTGCCGACCACATTCACTCATCGTCTACCAAGACATCGATTGAGCTGTCATTCACATCCGAAGAGGAGGAGGCTATGTTTATCCAGCCCGACGCGCTCTTGCTCCCGCGGATCGAGCCATTCCTGCCCAGCAATGCCGATCCCGACGCTGCCAAGAGTCTTTCCGCCTTGTACCGATCACACTGCACATCCCTCGTCGAATGTGTCCGGTATTGCAAGGAGAAGACCTTCTTCCACCTTTACACATCTTTCCAGGGCACTCTGACAATGCCCGTTCAAAAGCTACTTGGACACCCCAGCATAGCTCCGTGGATCGAAGAGTGCGACTTCATCCTCTACCAACGCATGATGCAGATTGTGTCCGGCCTCACCTTGCAGGTCGTACCAAAGCCCGTGCTGGACACTCTCCGAAACATCTCTATGCGTCTGGTGCCACACGTCCGAGAATCCTTCCAAGGGCAGCCGCTACATGTCATCCACGCCAAGGAGGCGCCGGCTACAGTTTTTGCTGCCCTGCTCGACCGCGCGTTGCGGGTCAACCTTACTGCGCACGCCGCAGCCAACATGCTTTCGAATCCTGCCAACAGAGACCAGATGTACCTGGACTGGATTACCATGGTCCCTGCGCGCAAGGTCGCCGAGTCGATTCCCACGCGCGGCATGGATGACTTTGTCGACCTGATCGTCACCGAGCTTCGAGACCTGCTTGATCCTCAAAACGTCCCCTGGGAGGTTGAATGCCTGACCGTCTATGGAGACATGGCCGTCAAGAACGGGTTCCAGCCCGGACTCGAGACCGCCACGGAGACGACTGGACAGAACGTTCTGGACCGATGGGTCGCATTCTTGAAGTCGCTTCACATCCGCTTCCCCTACGCTCGGCACTCGGAGATTGTGTACGGTGTTCAGCGCATCGGAACAGCCGTCATGAGGGATCTCACCATGTCCCAGGGAAAGAGTTTTGGGTCTTGGTGGGTGACCAAGTGCTGGATCGACGAGATGATTGCCTTCCTTGCCGAGTCGGGAGGCTTCATGAAGATGAAGACTACGCAAACCCCCGAATCGCTACAAAACCCGCCCGTCGAACAGCCAAAGCAAAATACGCAGGAGTCCAGGTACAGCAGTGCCGGCGACGAGTTCGAATACAGCTTCTCCAACCCCCTTCAAGTCCCCGACAGGGCCCCTTTCCCCTCCACCAACAAGGCCACTCCAGCCGAACCAGCAGGACTGGGCGGGGGCATGAACCCGGACGACAGCGGCATTGGCATTAGGACACCCGACGAAGACTTCCCGATGGACAAGTACACATTTTCGCAGAGCGACCTTCTCGGGACACCAAGCATCGCGACATGAGGCGCGCCTTGCCGACATCTTCAAGCTGCCCGAACATCCAAAAGGGGACGATGGCGTCCCCCTAATCATCTAGCTGCCAGCGGCAGCGCTGTAACGACGGCACGAACGGGACGACGACGACTGTATGACTGCGGGGATACCCGCCGTATTCTTGGGATTGTGGGCTTTTTTTTCGACGGTTGGTGATTGAGATACCTTTTTTGAATGCTTCAACGGTTTTGGTTCATTGGCGCATTGGGTACGGTGGTGGATTGGGCACGCTGTATCATCAACTTATTTGGCTTATTTGCGTTATAGCAATGGCTCTGCTGGTGCAGAGCGCGACGGAGTGCTCGAGGGTCGCGGCACCATCGGCCAGTGCTTGCTGCGGCAGTGCGTAATCTGAGCATGTTCTCTTGAAGTTTAAAATGAGCGTCTTGTGACTGTTAATCATTGGAAGCGCTTGTCTTATTTATGCTTGACCTGGCTTGAAACGCACGAGGGCCAGTCTGAGTGATTTGAGGGCCATGGTGAGAGGCGAAAGATTGCCCATCGATAAAATGGACGCTGTTCAGGTTGGCGAGGGCAGACATTTGGGGGGCGATATGATTTGTGGCTTGGTGACTGCCGCCATGATCTGCAATGCAGCCAGCAGCTTCGAACGGCGATCACACCGTGACTAACTTGTCGGTGGGCCTGAATATCTGAAGTTGAGTGCCAGGTGCTTCGATACTCGCATCCGAAGATGAAGTCCCGAGCCCAGGGAAAGGGTCATCCCGGGCCCCGCATCAAGGTCACCCGAAGGGCGGGGCCGTCCCGCAGGCCCGGAGTCTTGGCACCAATCAGGACCCTTCCTGGACCGAGCTTCCAGACACATGTCCTCGACGGACGGGGGAAGCCATGGCCTCCCTTCGGGCAGGCGTTTAATTCCTTCGCGAACAGGTGGCCCGTTTTCTTATTCCACCACGAGCTCTACTCTGCACCCGTTGTCCTCTGCCTGCCTGCCTGCCTGCCTACGTCAAGCTTCTTCCATCATCTTCTCAGTCCACGTTGACACCGAAATCACGAGAGACCAGGTTAACAATCGACGATACTACCTCGATATTTAACACAAACGCCCGCGCCAGCCGAAGCTCCCTCCATCCAACACCAATACCGACGTCTCCCTCGCCCAACTTTTGCGACGAGATCCTTAACTTCCCTCCTTTCCGAACCTTCCAACACATATCACAGTCAAAATGGTACGCGTGCACTCGCACCCCCCTCCTACTGTAACTCGGTCATCCTTGACCCGGGCCGTGTCCTGAACGAGCACCATCCTAACATGGCCTACCCGCAGGTCCAAACACCGCAACAGCGTCGCGCGAACGCCAAGTTCGCCAAGGGCAACGAGGCTCGCATGGGCAAGTCGGTGGACGATATCAAGGTCAAGACCAAGGAGGCGCCCAAGATTACTATCTCTCCCATCTGGGTCGGTATGTGCAGCGTTGTCCACTCCCTGCAGAAGCCGGATGCTAACGCGCACCCTTGCAGGTCTTCTCGCATTCATCCTCATCGGAGGACTGGTGTTCGACCCGATCTCCCGCATGCTGGGTTTCTAAGTAAACTACGGACAACAAACATGATGGAAGAAAGCTGAGACGGAATTACATAACTGGCAACACGGAGAGGGCCCGAGGCAGTGCGCTTTCGTGGCGGGATTGGAGAAGGGGGTGCTGTGGACGAAAACCACTACCCAAACGGCCGAGCAAATCTACCACCAGCGGCATCACTTGATACAGCTGGTCGACACGTCCGCGATCCGGATCGCGATTTCTTAGGAGCAAAGGCGCATGAGAGTAATTACTTTGCGAAATACAGTTTCTTGTTTTGACCTTCCAGCTCGACATCGTCACCGAGGAGTCCTTGTCAGAATGCTGTCAAATGCATTTTGTTCACTAGGTAGGAGATAACACAACTTTTCCATGCCAACCTAAGTCTTAACGCCGCGAGCTATGGAGGACAGGGAAGAATCATAGCAATAATGGTATCATCAAGGGGCGTCCGCGCCGCACTCTCCCACAGGACATCATCGCAGGCTGGTCGTGCTTTACGCGCCAAGCCCGCGACGGGTAGCGCCGCCGTCAAACTTCATGTGCATGCCAGCGTTGAACTGCTTCTCCAGGTCTGCGTTGACCTTACTGATGTTCGACTTGTCCTTGGTCGCGTGCGGTGCAGCGACAGCGGCGCCGCCCTTCTTGCCGCCTCCAAGCAGCTTCAGGAACTTGCTCTGACGCTCGGCACCACCGTCGAGCTCGCCGACGTTCCACTGCTCTCCCGCATCGGCGGGGGCGGCAGCCTCTTCGGCAGATGACTTGCTCTTCTTCTTCTTCAGCTTCTTGTCGCTCTTGGCCGACGCCTCGACGTCCTCAGCCTCAACGTCGCGCTTCCTCTTCTTCTTGTCCTTGGGAGTCTCCTTGGGCTCCTCGACCACCTCCTCGGACTTCTTCGACTTCTTGCTCTTCTTGGACTTCTTCTCCTTGGGCTCCTCGACCTCGGACTCCTCGACTTCAGGCTCGACGACCTCGGGCTCTACCGTCTTGGACTTCTTCTTGTCCTTGCTCTTCTTGGACTTCTTCTCTTCCTTGACAGGCTCTGCCACGGGCTCGGGGACATCCTCGGGGGGACCGCTGAGTCCCTCGCTCTCGGCGCGAAGCTGGGCATTGGCAGATGCCATCTCGACATCGCCCTCGGTGTCATTGGCAATGGGAACACCACCGTCCTCTGAACCAGAGTCGCTCGAGTCGTCGCTGTCGCTATCGCTATCGCTGCTATCGGAGCTGTCGGAACTATCGGAGCTGTCGCTGGAGGCGTCGATCTTGATAATGTCATCCGTCGTGGAGTTGTCGACCTCCTGCTTCAGGGCGTTCAACTGGAACAATGGGGTTAGTCTGTTGCAGCACTTGGGCAACTTGCGAAGGGCTGTGGCTCACCTCCTCCTGCTTGAGCTGGGCAGCATGCTTCTCGCGCAGGTTCTGAGCCTCCTTCAGCATCCGCTGGCCCCTCATTTCGAACTTGGCAGCCCTGGTGAGCAGGCGGTTGAGCACCTTGGTGCCCTTGTGAGGGTCGACGGCCTTGGGGGACTTGGCGGCTTTCCGCTCCTGCTTCGCCTTGACCTTGTTCTGGTTAAAGTCCTTCTTGGCAGCCTTGCGCTCGGCTTTCGCTTCAGCCTTCTTAACCCTCTTCGCGTAAGCTTCCTTGCGAGCAATGACCTTGCGGGCGGCCTTGCGATCTGCAAGTATGCGATTAGCTGCTGGAGAGAGGCGGGCTCTCTGGTGTTCTGGACGTGAGACCTACCCTTGCGCTGCGCCGCCGCCTTGGCCTTTTCCGACTCCGGGTTGTTGGCGACGTTTCCCTCTGCCATTGTGACTGTTGTGATCTGTGGAGGGAAGATCTGGGGTTGGATGTCTTCAGCGCCGCGCTGGAGGGACTCGGCGACGGAGGAAAATATTCTGCCGGGCGGTGGGTTTGCTGCGGCTAAGATCGCCCAAAGTGGAAGCATTGGCCCCGATGCGCGCCCCGAACCTCACACCTACGGCATCACCCAGTTATTTCAGGCGCTTTCACCAGTGCAGAAGTCTCGCGGGATGCCATTCATCATTGTGTCTACCGGCCATTCAGCGACATCGCTTCTCCAATTCGAAAGCTAGGTTGTTGCGGTGATAATTTCCGCGCACGGCTGACTTAGCTCCGAAAACACGAATGTCATGTTTGACCTTGGTTCCTCAGAGTCTCGACGATGTTACTCTGAATCATTTACCACCTCTCCTCCCAACGAGCAAGGCTGACAGCGCAAGGCATAGCTACAACGTCACAGTCCGTTGCTTGCGAGGCTGCCTTTGATCGCGCAGCCACACCAATCCTCTCAAGCTCGCCGACCACAGCTCAGCTTGGCTTCCCCGGACCCCTGCCTGTCTGCTAAAAGGCAGAAGAGAGCCACCAAGTGGTTGTCGCATACCACTTACGGCCTGCGACAGATGCACAGCAACCTGAGAGCCTGCTTTGGCGGCAGGCTGGCAGTGCCAATGAGGCTTGGCATCTCAACACCACGGACGACTTCCTGATCGGGCCGCGGGGCCATGTCTGTGTGGAACCGTCTCAACTGACGCGAGGCTAACTCGACCTACCGTCCCTATCCTCCAAGAAGTTCTTGGTCGTCAGCTCATGCATCTGCCAACATTCTTGTGCGTTATGATGACTCTGATGGGTTGTTCGCTGCAAGACGTCGTGTGTCTTGTGACCAGGCTTGTTCAGGGTGCTGCCAAGCCGTGCCGTCATTTGCGTGTCTGCAACCTCTTTCTGCGTCTGCCTGGTCGACACCACCCCTGTTGGGCACAGTATCAACGAGAGATTGGGTAATCCATTCGACCTTTTGACAAGACACGACAACAAGTGGCACAGCGCATATTGGTGGGTTTAGGCCAAGGATCTTCGGGAGGATGCCTGGGCTGGCCGCCGGCATGTCCTCCGCAGGGCTGGGTCGACCGCCATGCAGTGCAGTGCCTGTGGCACGACTGGTGGATTCAGAGCACAGGGCGGCCAGCCACCCGTCAACCCATGCTTGCAACCCATTACGTCCAGGCAGTCGAGGACATCGTCATAACCCCCCGACGAGGTTGGACCACCACGGGTCCTCATTTGTCAAGATACGCATGTCCAAACATGTGTTCCAGACGAACGCGGAGAGGACTGGTCAATATATCTTGGCTGGTGTGATCGACTCGGGATCACCGCCCCATTGCCCCCCG
>JACAFV010000140.1:64868-87096 GCA_014635975.1 Plectosphaerella sp. P0831 | reverse complement strand
CCCCCTTCCAGCCCCGGGGCGCCGCCATTTGTTTGACTGCCAGTTTTCCCTCCTTCCCCAAAACCAACCTTTTCTCCCACACCACACCCGCCCTACATCTTCGGCCCATTCCCAAAACACCCGCACTACAGCAGCGCGGTGAGGTCACGCGCTCCCCTACTCGACTAGGACCATCGATCG
This sequence comes from Plectosphaerella sp. P0831, assembly GCA_014635975.1. Classification (NCBI taxonomy): domain Eukaryota; kingdom Fungi; phylum Ascomycota; class Sordariomycetes; order Glomerellales; family Plectosphaerellaceae; genus Plectosphaerella; species Plectosphaerella sp. P0831. The sequence continues at coordinate 86,916 of JACAFV010000140.1, read as the reverse complement.
TCACCCCGACCAAGAACTGAACTTGCTGCCAAGAATCGCCACGGGTTCCTCCCCTAGACATACATACCCTACGTCCGTCCGACTCCTCCGACTCGAGAGATTCTCCATCGTCAATCCCTCGTCGCCGTCAACAATCGACGACGACGGCCCTGACGACAGAACCATCCCACCGACCGATCCCGACCAGAGCCGCGATCGATCGCCAACCACCGGACGTGCCTTCGCGTGCCACTTCCCGGTGATTGCCAATGCCGGATTCGATACCGCTTAGCGACTTACGAGCTGGATCAAGGCCGAATTACATCAAAATGCCCGACTCATCTCCATCACCACAACCGCGCGCTGGGCGCTGGGGCGTCAAACGTGACCGGTCATGGACCATCTCCCTGATCGGCTCCTACGTCTTTGACTGGATCGTTCTCCTCGCCGTTGCTGCCGTGGGAGGCGTCCTGGCCATTATCGAACCCAACAAGCGACACTTTTCTCTCCTCGACCCCAATATCGCGTATGGGAGAGACCCAAATGCCACCCCTAGTTCCCCTGTGACAAGCCGCTGACCCGGTCGTACAGTTTCCCCTACACCGTGAAAGAAACTGTCCCCCTATGGATGCTCTGCGTCCTCGTCGGAGCCGTTCCTATTCTCGTCATCGTTGTCGTTTGCCTAATCTTCGTCCCTGGAAACACCGTCCCCAAGGGCACGCCGGCTGCGCTGCTGTGGAAGCGCAAGCTGTGGGAACTTCATGCCGGCCTGATCGGCCTGGCTCTGTCTCTCGTGGGCGCCTGGTTCATTACAAACGGCATGAAGAACATGTTTGGTCGCCCTCGTCCCGACATGCTCTCTCGTTGCCAGCCGGACCTTGCCAACTTCAGGAAATTTGTCGTCGGCGGCATCGCCCAGGAGGATATTCCCACCGAGCTCAACCAGATTCTTACCGTCGGAATGCTCGTCTCGGCCGATATTTGCCAGCAGACGGACTCTTATAAGCTCGACGAGGGCTTCCGAAGCTACCCCTCGGGTCACTCCAGCGGATCCTCGGCTGGCCTCATCTACCTCTCTCTGTTCCTCGCCAGCAAGTTCGCCGTCACCATCCCCTTCGTCGCGAGCTCGGCCAAGGTCGACCACACTTCTTTCTCCGCCTTTCCTTCGAGGATTGCCGAGTCCCGCGCGAATAGTGGCGAAGCTGAGCAGTTTTACCAACACCAAAAGGCCCTGACGTCCATCCGCCGCCAGGCCGCTGCCCCGCCCATTTACCTCCTCGCCATCATGGTTCTCCCCACCTTCCTCTCCGTCTTCATCGCCGGCTCCCGCTGGTTCGACTTCCGCCACCACGCCTTCGACATTCTCTTCGGCTACCTCATTGGAGTCATCACCGCCGTCTTCGGATTCTACTGGTACCACCTTCCCATCCGCAGCGGCGCCGGCTGGGCCTGGGGTCCCCGAAGCCACGACAAGGCATGGTGGTCCGGCGTCGGCTCTAACAGCTACGCCACAGATAGGGACGACTACCTGATGAAGCGCGGCGACGAGGAGGAGGCTCTCCGCGGCAACGCCGCATTGGCTTCGTCGGCACAGGTCGAAGAGCACAAGGAGGAGAGGCGGAGACCTGGCGCTGGCAGCGGCAACGGCAGCATGCGTTCGGGTGATGACCTCGGCGGTCAAGGCACCGATACCCGGGAATTCTACAGGGACCACAGCAACGGCCCAGCACAGACGCCAGGCAGCCGGCAAGGGGACGATCAATTTGCCCCATACTCGGCCTATAATTCACGGACGTACGGACAACAGGAACAAGAAGATCCCTATGACCGCAACTACAACGCCAGGTAGCCGGCTTAAAGCAGGCACTCGGTGAGAGGTTTCGATACGGGTCGGCATGTTGCTTTTTTTTTTTTTTTTTTCCCCTGGGTTTTCCAAGGTACGCACAAAAGGTTGCGGCATTATGGTTCGAAACAAGAACCCGGTCCTTACAGGTAGAGGTGCTATGGAGCCTTGAGCATTTGCAGGCTATGGCGCGAAACGACGGTAACTGGCTCTGAAGGCGCATCGCATGGGCCCTGGTTTCTTGGTCGGGCAAAAGGGAATGGCGGGCTGGAAGCTGGCTCGACGCTCCCTGGAACGACCTGGCATGGACGGGACTCTGTGTGTTAGTAAGAGTTGTAAGATTGCAAGCAAGAAATGAGACACGACATGAGCATCATTCAACACACACCGCACAAGCACTCGCTCGCCTGGTGATTCTTAACGATGAGACCTGCCCGGCCTGTATAAAAATGAACCACTTCGTACTCCGTTGCCGAATTCCTTTATGAGCCATGGCGCAGTAAAACGATTGCCCCCGCCCCGCCGCGGCTGTGTGTCCATCACTCGCAGTGTAAAAAAGCCTCGTCATGAACCGCAATTGCTTCCCTCCCCGCTGAAATCCGACTTCCTACCCCCGTTGGCAGGAAACAAGCCTCGCGGGACTACCCCGTGCCCTCATCACGCGGGCAGACCAGACTGCGTCTCCGTCTTTGCCGCAGCTGCTGCGCCATCCATGCCCGCAATCTCGACATCATCATCATCATCCTCCAGCTCAGCAAGAGTGCCGTTAACGTCCCTGAAACCGACCTCAATGTCCATCTTGCGCAGGCGGCGGCGCATATCGTCTCGTCGCGCCGACTGCCAGCGGATCAGGGCCGCGGGCGCGTGGACCTTGAAGCCGTAGACGCGGGGGATGTAGCGCTCGACCGACTTGAGGGGCACGAGGGTCGGGTAGACCTGGAAGAGGACGTTGTGGAAGGAGGTGCCAAAGTAGGCGCCGTCGATGGCGGCGTGTCGGGACGACTTTGGGTTGTACGTGTCCTCGCAGCGCGCGCAGTAGAGCTTGACGGGCTTGAGGTTCGGGACGTCGGAGAGGCCCATCGGGAGGAGAGGGTGGGACTGGCACATGACGCGGGGGCATTTGCCAAAGTCGCCCTTCTTGTACTTTTCGAGCTACGCACCGTCCGTGTCAGAATACCTAGCCTGATGAGGGGGGTAGACGCCTGTACGCACCATCTTCTGCAGGCCTCGCGTCGTGACAATGTAGCGCGCGTGCACCAGACCGTACAGATGCCTGGCTGACTTCTCAATTGTCTCGCGCATGTCGTCGTCGCAGTCGAGGTCGAAAACGTCGGTGACGAGGTCCAGCGCATATTGATAGTACTGGACCTCGGTGTTGAGGCCGGTCAGGTTGAAGCGATCCGTCAGGTAATCCTCGTCGATCTCGCAGAAGTATTCGTTGCCGCGGGACGAAATGAACTATCGAGAGAGGTGGTTAGCGCTGCGGTCTCGACGTCGAAGTGTTGAACGGTCTGATTCCACGCCCCCTCCTCGCGCCCTTCTTGAACTAGTATCCCAGCTGGACGCGTGGGGTGCCTTTTGGACGACGGCCGTAAAGGTCGGTTCGGGCAGATGCATCCATTCCATACGCTCCTCTCCATCAACCCTCCGAACCGATCCCCCAAACATCCACATGAATCGCGCATCCAAACGTATTCCGCTCCCAAACTCACCCAGTCTCGCCAGTAGCTGGTGTAGTCGCTGTCCGACTCGCTAACAAAGTCATCCATGATGCACGGCGAGCCCTGCCTCGGGGCGAAAAGCACGGAATGTCGGTCTAGGTTTGTCGCATACGGTGGGCGGTGAAGAATGCGTTGTTCGGGCTATCGGAGGCGAACGGGGTTGTTTGCCTTGCGTGAGCGGCAAGGCGAGGCGAGATAATTGTTGTTGATGTTGTGAAGGTGAAGTTTGGCAAGGGCAAATCGATGCTGGTCGTAGGTGAGTGTGGGAATGCGACCGCGGGGAGGTGGGGGATTTCGGTGAGTGGGAAGTGGGTCTGCCCGTTATCTCGGTGTGGGAGCAGGGTCCAGGCACTGGGTCCTGCCAAACCACCAGAGCGAAAAAGATGCGATCCATTTTGATAAGAACCTAAAGGCTTTTCTTTTCCTCAACAGGACTCAATACGTTGGATCTATATTAGGCCTCTCAATTACTTCAAACAATAATCTTGAAGCTATCTCGGCGTGTTCTACTTCATATGGAACCAGAGTTGCCCAAAACAAAATATCATTCCGTCCTCGCAAAAGGCAAAAGTAAGTGGAATGATGAGGACGAGACTTGAACTCGCGCGGGTTGCCCCACCAGGAATGTCGTTAAGGTGACCTTAACCTGGCGCCATAACCAACTCGGCCACCTCACCANTGATGAGGACGAGACTTGAACTCGCGCGGGTTGCCCCACCAGGAATGTCGTTAAGGTGACCTTAACCTGGCGCCATAACCAACTCGGCCACCTCACCATTGTTGTTGAAGATCCTGTCGAGTAAATGCCTCGTATGGGGTTCTGGAGGGTCTGGTGGAGAGTGTGCCGGGCCTGGACCGCCGATGATAAGATCACCGGGATGCCGGAGTGGCAGAATATCCCGGGCTGCTGGCTTGTTGTGCCTATGTGCGGAGAAGAGTGGGCGAGGTGTGGACGTGCAGGGTACTGCCTGGGTGCAGAAACCTCGAGTCATTTGGAAAGATGACGGCAGGGAAAACAAATACCTCCTGGAAATATTTTGTAGGCACGGACGACTGATTGGATATCCTTCCATATCTGATATGTGTTCCAGGGCGAAGGCAGTCATTTTTCACCCTCATGAGTGGCAAAATTGCCAAGCACGTATGAGCAGTTAATAAATTGTATGTGTTCGACTGAGATGCTCGGTCTCATCAGATGTCGCCACCAAGAAATCAACGACGCTTTACTGCCGAGATTGCATGTATCTACCGCCTCATTATGTACACTTTCCCTGCCTATCGCGTCAAGCGACGACCGGAGCCAAAACTGGCAGCGTCACTGGCGGACAGTGTATCCGAGTCGGAGCCTTCGTCGCTGCTCCTGTTCCCGGCTCCGTTGAGGCGTCTGCTGCCCGGCACACCGAGCAAGGGAAGCCCTGACCGTTGCGAGCCCTTTGGTTCGATGGATATGTTGACCGATTCCATGGCTTCTCGCAGAGTGGTGCCCGTATCATCCATTGCTGCCAGGAAGCGTGCCAGTTCCTTACACAACTCCCAATCCTCTTCCTGCATGGCCATGGACAGCAGCCGCTGGGTCTGCTCTGGGGCAGAACCAAGCTCGTCCAGAGTATGAAGAACAATGAGGTAGCCTCCTGCTGTCTTGAGGGATCCGCTCTGTAGAGACTCCTCGAACAGCTCCTGTACCGGCGGCAGGTAGGCGAACAAGGTTCGCCACTGCCTGACTTCAGTTTTCCTAGTGCACTGCACCACAACGTCCAGGTATTGCTTGAAAGACGAGAGGAGTGACAACACCCTGGGCAGGATGGCTGCTTCAGGTTTTGGCGTAGAATCCACCTCCTCGTCCAACACTTTGTGCAGCAGCATCTCGAGCGCATGGGCAAAGTATTCGAGGTGTTGGAAACGCTCAGCCAACTGTATCGCCTCCGAAGCACGACCATCGCAGAGCAGGTACCGCAGGCAGTCGGGCAGGAACAGGTGAGTCTGGAAGCATTAGCAAATAAGCCATTCCGGAGCGGCAACATGGACTACTGACCCTGATGGAGAAACGGAAGAGCGACAGGCTCAAGTCGCGACGTTGGGTTAAATCCGCTTCTACGCCGAGGATGATGCCTTTCCCGAGGAGCGTTGAAAGCGGATAAAAATCGAGTGGTATGGACACGGTAGATGGCAGCTCTGGCGCGGCCTCAGATGTTGCCCGCAGAACGCCTTCGGTGTCAAGCCAAACCTTGAACTCGTTGCCGTCAAACACCCAGAGTGAATTTCGCAAGCTGACGTCAGGAGACGCTATTTGCGTATCTTCTTCATCTGACCAGTCCAGAAGCTCGTGATCCCGCATGCTCACGTAGAACTCCACGTTCTGGGCGATGACACGCATGTCGTACTTCAGGTGTCCTTCGCTGTTCAGCGTTGGGCGCAGAAGAACCAGTTTTGCGTCCACCAGGAACAGGACACTCGCTGCAGCAACATCCTGGGATGGATCGCCATCCACCAACTGGCTCTCGGGGAGAATCCAGCTTAGGCCGCGTACCCTGGCAGGAGACCGAACGATGCCGTGAAAGGCGATTTGGCCGAGCTGAACCAAGCGTACCGAACCGGCATATGGTGTGAAGATGAAATGGTAGAGCAGGTTTTCGTAGGTGTAGACGAGCAGGGAGTCCTCGCCGGAGAATGTCACCAGCACGATCGGGGATGAGATGGGCTGTGTGTGGACGACCATGGAGCTTTCCAGGGCGGCCTCCCTAGAGTACAACCGGAGCTCATGCGTCTTGTTGGCCTCGACGGCCGCCACCAGGATGTGTTGATACCAGCACATGCCACCCCGAACCTGGAACTCATTTTCCATGTCCTCATTGGGGAACGTCTTCCAGCGGCCACTGTTGACGCTGTAGTGGGCTAGACCTCGACGGCCAGCCACCGCAAGATATCGACCATCCGGGGAGATGACTGTGTGTCGAATGGGCCATTGGTTCAGAAGATAGGCAGCCGGGATCTTGGTCGTATGCCACAAAAAGGGCTCAGCCGATATAGACGCCAAGTCAGGAAGGTCATAGCCGCGATATATCATGACGCTGCTGCTGGTCTGCAGCACCGTGCGCAACAGATTCGCCGAGTTGTAGCATCCAGTCACAGCGCTCTTGGCCATCTCCAGAACCCACACAGCTTCGTGGCGCGCGCTTGCCATGAGCAGCTCGGAGCCACCCCCGAACCATACGGCATCAAGTACCGAAGTCAGCCAGGCTTCCCCAGTGGCACGCGCAACGTTCTCGTCGATGCCAAAGCTGTGGCTCCCTAGCTTGCCGTATACGCTCCATGTTGCCCAGCCCTTTTCGAAGCCGGCAAAGAGGCAGTAGCCGTCGGGGGAGTAGCTCAGCGTGGTCAGCGCCCCTGAGACGCCTGACGAGACGGGAAGGACGTGCTTGTGAGAGGCCGGAATATTGCCTGCATAATCTCGGGCCGAGTAGACCTGGATATTGCCACCGGCACATCCTACGGCAATGAGGGAGAAACGGGCGTTGACGACGGCGCGTCGCGCATGGTCAGCGTCGGTGGGAGGAATATGGAAGCAGTACCCTTTGAAGAGCTTCTTCGAATCGGCCTCGACGGTTGAAGACTTGGAGATGCGCTGGACGGCATGGGCTCTACCATCGCTCGTGATCCATGTGGAAATGTTCATGGGCCGGTCGTGCGTCATCTCCAAGATGGTCACCTTCTTGTCAAGCCAGCCCATGCGACTGACCATCTCTGTCTTGGTCTGGCTTCCAGAGCTATCTGGCGTCCATCGAATGCACTGCACGGCGGACGGCTTGCGGGTTGCGACGATGAGTTCGTCGTCGAGGGCCAGGGCGCTCTCGATGCCGGCATCTACCTTGATGACCATCCTGAAGCGCACGCTGACGTCGCGCGCTCCCCCGCCCTCGCCAGGGCCCCAAAGGAACTGGTCCGGCGCGCTGCTCCCCGGCCCGGCGTGGTGTTGGCGCCGCCTCTGGACGTTGGCGTAGCTCGGGAAATACGGCCGGTAGACCTTGGCCTCGGAGTCGGTGGCGAGAGAGTAGGTAATCAGATATCCCATTGTGGTGTGGAGGACCAGGATGGAAGAGTCGGGACGCATCAGGAGGTTCACGTTCTCGCCGTACGACTTGAGGGAAGATTCGGACCGGACTACAACAGCCAGGATGACGGTGGGCTAGCGACGGGTCAACACTCCCCTCGCATGATCCAACCTTGGGCCCCGGCTCACCTTTGTCTGCCATATTGTCATGGAGGTTGCCGTGATGACGGCGAAAATATGACCATTCCTGGACATGCGCAGCGCCAGTATTGGATCTTTGAGTGGTACCTTGGCGGGTGGCCGAGGAGACGCAGGCGGTACTCCCGCCAGGTGCAGTCCCATATCCTCCTTTTCGACAGACTTGACAGCCGGCGTCGCCGGCGTCATGGGACTTGTTGGCTCGGCATCCTGATGAGGGAAACCTCGTGTAGGTGCCTCGAGAAAGGGGCTCTCGGGAGAGACTCCGCCCGGGGTCGGGTTGGCGAAGTGGTTCGGCTGGCTGTCGTCGGACACAACGAGGTCGAAGTCGGGGGCAGAGCTGCTACTCGTAGCAAAGATGCTAGGAGTGCCCACTGGCCAGTACATCCCGGATGTTGTGGCGGTTCAATGCTAGGCGGTGTTGCGACTGGAGAGGTTGTCCCGGGCACTTCGGTATCGGCGGGCGGATGCAGCTATCGAGCTTGTCGGGAAGGCGCATGCATGGCCAGTCGGGGACGGAGAGGGAGCTATCGAGGCGTCACGACGGACGGGAGCGCATTTCCTGTAAGATTGAAGCCTCAGGTGCTTGATTGCCCTGGGCGTGTGGTGATTGTGTGCTTGTAGGTGGCTTGAAAACAGCATGCGAGATTGAAGCTGGGTGGTCGCAAGCAACGATGGGGAGGTGACAGACAGCTACCTAGGTAGGCAGCTGCTACTTTAGCTCCTGCCCCCCATCATCCTCCGCCCCTTCTTTGATACGGGAGCGACAAAGCACATGTACGTACAGTGTTCTGATATTCGGCGCACTGTCTCGTGACACTGTTCTTCAACGTCCAGTGGACCTTCATCCTCATTTCGTCCATCTCGACCTTGCTTGCCCTTTCTCTAGGGGGTAAAGAGCCAACGTCGACAGGAATTAGCAAGCCGGAGGGAAAGAATCTCACTCCAAATCATATTTCAACACTCTTTCCAACTCCATCAAACCATTATTTGTCGAAATGGCTCCTCTTCGGGCTCGGATGAGTCTTCCCAAGGACAAGTTCCCAACCTATTTCAACACGGTCAAGATCCAATCATACCAGGAAACCACCGTTGTGCGAGGGACAGGTCCTCGAAGGTATGCCACGAGCATTCCTCCGAACTTGGCCATCACTGACACTTCGCAGTCTCAACTCGATTGCGTGGAACCCGACTGGGACTTTGATTGCGACAGGGTCCAGTGACAAGACCTTGCGAGTTTGTAGGTTTACTCTGCTCCTGGTCGGACTACAGCCGAAGCTCATGCACGAAATTTCGAACAGGGAATCCAGAGAAGCCAAATGTCCGCTTCTCTACAGAACTCAAGGGTCATTCCGGGCCAATTGAAAAGGTCGCCTTCAATCCAACCAAGGATGCTGAGCTGTGCAGCCTAAGCAGCGATGGCGTGGCCCGATTTTGGGACGCAAGGGGAAAAACCTGCACCAACGAAGTCAGAGATCTCGGAGAGGCCAACACGTTAGCATGGGCCCCCAATGGCGAGACGTTGGTTGTCGGGAACAAGGTGAGCGAGCCCAAGTGTCCGCCACACTCGATGGTAGGGTTCCATGCTGACCTTGATAATAGGCCGGCACGATATTTGTGCTCTCGCCGTCGCAGCCGTCGCCGCTAGCGAGTCACCAGCAGCCGGGTCGCACCAACCAGATTGTCTTCTGCTGGGGTGGAGAGAAGGTGTTCCTTGCCACCGGAGACGGTCGCGTTCGCATCTTGTCCTATCCAACTTTGGAGCCCCTCCTCCAACACCACGACGAAGAAGGCGGTGAAGCCGCCGAGTTCTCACTCAAAGGACACACGTCCTCGTGCATTTCGATAGACGTGCAGCCAACCAGCCGGTACCTCGCCAGTGGTGGCGACGATAACGTCATTGCCCTCTGGGATACGACCGACTGGATCTGCCAGAGGACCATGACGAAAGCGAACGGGCCTGTCCGGAGCATCAGTGAGGGAGCACCCTCCTTCTATGGCCATTGTACCATTTTGCTGACTGACGGGCACTTCAGGCTTTACCTGGGACGGCAGCTTTCTGGCAGCTGGCAGTGACGAAGGTAAGTCTTCAGCCCACGTTTACGAATACGGACCATGCTCACGCCTAGGAACAGGAGCAAGTCTGGAGTTTTTCCATACCGAGTCGGGCGAGAGAATCCACACCATCAAGACAGCGAGTGCCAACCCATTGGTCGCTTGGGCACCCACACGGTACTGCCTGGCATATAGCGATGCGGGCGTCCTGCGGATTGCTGGGCTGGACACGACGGATAGAAGGTAAGGACCGACGGCTGTTGGGAGAGGATAGGGCTGAAAGCGCCTGCGGAGTCTGGCCGGGACTTGATCTCGGGGCTTAGACGCGTGCAGGGGTCGTATTCGGGTCGGTCCACCATCAAGCGACGCTGTCGGGAACCTGTCGCATTTCGCGTGTGCCCTCTGGTCCGGTCCTCGCTTGGAAATTGGCATAGGCTATCGATGTCTCCCGGCATCCTGCAGGGTTCCTGCCGTGGGTCGCCATGGATCGTGCTGCTGCTAGACGATGTGGATGTGGCCTCTGGACCGACGAGGGCGCCGGTTCGGGACGATATCGCCGAGACTCGTTGGGAAAGCACAGCAGCACAGCCACGCATCCAACTCTGAGCAAGCGGCAGGGTGGCAGCAAAGCAAAGGGACCGGACCTGTTGACAAATACGCGCCCTGTCAGCACGGACCAACGCTCCACCGAGGCTTCGGATGCCTTAACCACCACGAGCCGCTTGTGGAGATATTTCCGGTACCGCAGCCATTGCCCTGGGCAGACGACAGTGGACACTTTGAAGCTTCCTTTTACGAGTCAGTCGAGCCTCCTCAATTGGGATGCGGCAGGGGGAGAGGGGATAGAGGGCGGAGGCCTGCACTGCGACCTCGCGTAATAAGATGGACGGCGACCTTCCTGAACATCGATGGACCATGCCGTGCAACAGGCATCTGAGCCACAGCAAATTGCGCAACCCCAGAATATCAAGCGCGACTCTGCAGGGCGCGCTTCAGAAAGATGAACACGTTGTAGACAATACAGTTGGACGGGGGGGGGGGNGGGGGGGGGGGGGTGCCTGAGTCGTCGATAGTCTATCCCACGCGATGCCGAACCCTTTCCCCTTTCAACATGCCTGCATGCGACGCGTCACTCTCCCATTTATCAAGCCTGGGATTCCAAAGTTCAAACGGTCGATCCAAGCTTTCCGCCTCAAGGCACCACCCACACGCGTGGATGAGGGGAGGGTTCCATTCTGCTGTGCAAAGACGGGGATCAACCAATATGTGTGTGCCGCCCCGACCACCCGGCGCCGGCGGCTGGCCTTGCCTGGCCTAGGGTCGGTATCTCTCCCATTTCTATGCGTAGGGGTACCGTACCAGCTACCTCGAAAGACAGTGCCGCAACGTCTCCCAAATTCACCGCCTGCGTCGACGAGGAAGTAAATCGGGGCGCAGCATTGATATCCGCCAGTAAAAGACACTGGTGGCTGGGCAAAGTCTGATGGACTTGGCGCTGGAGGTCGCTTGGTGATGGTAGTCAGGCCTGTCGTGTCATGTGGATGAGCACTGTGATGACAGGTACCGGGGCCTTCCCAGCTGTGGCAGGTGGGCGGGCGGGCACCTTCTCACTGGCAGCAGCCCACCTCTTTTGCTGCTACCCAGACATCCCCGGCGCCATCCTGCAGCATTCTATAAGCTACATTAGGTCTGACCGGAAAGGGTCATCTTCGTCTCTCTTCACGCGCGGGCAACCATCACGGCCGCTTCTCCCGTTTCTCATCCTGTGCTTGTCATCGGTCAACCGTCCGCCGTCTTCTTTCGAAATTAAGCATCCTCGAGTTGGAAATACGCGTGTCGCCCGTCTCGACCGACCATACCTAATCGCCCCTCCACGTCGCTCCCCCTCCTTTTCCGCCCTCACGTCAACGGGGTCCAGCTCCGACCGTTCTGTCTCGCCGCCCCCCGGATCCAACGGCTTTGCCACCCGCACCGACCGATCCTCCCACAATCTCGCCCGTCTTCCCCGGGTCCAAGCACCGAAAGACCTGTCTCGTCGACCGTCGCTGCGGTCCGTGGCTGAATGAGCGACCGACAATCATCCGGCGTGCGCCGACACTCGAACATGGCCGGAGACGTGTCGCCGCAGATGAACGACAGCGCCGCTTCAACGAGCCCAATCATGGATATGCCGCGCGAAGCCACCGACAATGCCAGCGTCCCCAAGCCGAAGCGCCTGGCCTGCATGATATGTCGGAAGCGGAAGCTCAAATGCGACGGCATCAAACCCAGTTGCAGCACATGCGCCCGACTCGGCCACTCGTGCGCCTATGATGAAGTCAGGAGGAAGAGCGGCCCCAAGCGTGGCTACGTCAAGGCTCTCGAGGAGCGCCTGAGTGAGTTCCTTACTCCTCGTCATGTCGTGTCGTCGCCTAGGGCACTTGCTGATTCTTCGTCTGCCCTTTATAGAACAAGTCGAGACCCTGCTCAACAAGACCCAAGACGCATCTCCTACTGCCATCGACACCGCCAACCCGGCAGCCCCAGTTCCCATGGCTATGGACACCAACCCCTCTACTACCCCGATGGGCGCCACTCTCGCTGTGCCCAACCCTGCCATCGCTATCAACGGAGAGCGCGACCTGGACCACTCGTGGAACTTCAACGGCGAGTCGCCGCAGCAAGGGGCCTCTCTGGACGACTTCAACTTCAACTCTGCCATTCCCCTGGGACTGAATAATGTTGGGAATAACTTTACGTGGGAAATGATTGGTCTGGGTCTGGAGGAACCCTTGCCGCCGCAGGAAACCATCGACGAGCTGTATGTGTGCTCTTCATTCTTGGACCACGAACGTCGCGAACTGACACCTTGTGTGTAGCCACCAGATTTTCTTCGAAAAGGTGCACCCCTCGTTACCCATGATCCAGAAATACCGCTATCTCGCCGCAATGAACCTGTGAGTCGAGGCGACCCTCGCCCGTCCCCTGGACTCGCTGACCAACTCCCGTCCAGTGCGCCGAATCAGCGGCCTCCCGTCGCTCTTAGATATGCCATCTGGACACTCGCATGCTCCATCACGGACAAGTACATCGACCTGAAAGACCTCTTTTACCAGCGAGCTAGGAAGTATGTGGAGGCCGACTACATCAAGGGCTACGGCGAGCACATGATCTCAGTTGCGCATGCCCAGACGCACATATTGCTGGCCTCGTACGAGTTCAAGATGATGTACTTCCCCCGTGGTTGGATGAGCACCGGCGCAGCTGTTCGTTTGTGCCACATGTAAGTGAACCCACAATGCCATGGACCCCGCATATGCTCATGCTGTCCCAGGATCGGTTTGCACCGCTTGGACGGAGCAGGCCTCGACGTCAAGCAGTCACTGCCTCCCCCGCGAGACTGGACAGAGCGCGAAGAGAGGCGGCGAACATTCTGGATGGCATTCTGCGAGGACCGCTATGCAAGCATCGGCACCGGATGGCCCATGATGATCGACGAGAAGGACATCATGACGAACCTCCCAGCTTCGGATGAGGCTTTCGACATGAGCCGCCCGGAGCAGACGCAGACCCTGCAGGCATGCATGACATCGTCCGGCGCTGGAAAGCTCTCTTCGTTTGGAGGCATCGTCCTCATGGCCTGCCTCTTCGGGCGTAACCTCCTCCACCTCCACCGACCCGACGTGGACGAGCGTGACCACGACCTCAACGGCGAGTTCTGGAAGCGCCACCGCGTGCTGGACAACATTCTCCTCAACACATCGCTTTGCTTACCGCCGCATATCAAGCTCCCCGAAGGCCGAGGCGACCCCAACATTGTGTTCACCAACATGAGTATTCACACATCCACAATCTGCCTTCATCAAGCGGCCATCTTCAAAGCAGACAAGAACAAGCTGCCGGCCACTGTCAGCACCGAGAGCAAGGTGCGGTGCATCTCCGCGGCCAACGAAATCACAAGTATCATGAAGATGATTTCGCACATGGATCTATCGACAGTAAGTCGCTTGCTTATCACATCGACTACCACGACCCCTACTGACCAAAGCCTAGATGAACCCCTTCATATCCTTCTGTCTCTACGTCGCAGCGCGAGTCTTTGTGCAATATCTCAAGAGTCGACCCAGCGATACTCAGACGACAGACTCGCTCCAGTTCCTCCTGACTGCCATGAACGCCTTGAAACGGAAGAACCCACTCACCGAGTCGTTCCTCGTACAGCTTGACGTGGATCTCGAGGCTCTGATCGCGAGGATACCCAGCCTGCAGAACGCGTTCCCAAAGAGCAATGACAGCGTATGTCCTATGTTTACAACGTATCCCCCATCTCATGAACTTGCCACTGACGAGCTCACCAGCCTGATCCGAACGGTGTCCGAAGCCGGTGCGATGCTCGCGCCCCCGACAACGGTATCATTCAGCACACCACGCAATGCAATTACGTGAGGGGCCCTGAAGACCAGATCACATTGCAGCCCGCGGATCCAATAGAGCCCGCAGCCGACGCGACGACAAATGGCGCCTCTGGCATGGACCGCACTGTTCGCCAGACTTATGCAGACCAGTGGCTACACGCGGACACAGGAGTACCGGCGCAAGATTCCATTCTCACGCCTAGCTCTGGGTCCATGTACGAAAAGCCGGCCAACGGCATGGGTGGCCTTGGCCAGAGCGAGACGAGCGGCGAGAACAATGGATCTGCAGACGGAGATCAGTCGGGCCGCCCGACGCCCTCCTCGAGCTCCACGTCAGAGCACAGGGCCGGCATGGCCAATGGCATGGACGACTCGAGACGCGCACCGTACGACACGAGCGGCGTCATGGGCGGGCAGACGGTTCTCATGGACGCCCAAGGCACCGGTTACCTCGCTAACGGACGAGAGTACGGCCTGGGTATATCGGAGATGGCCGGCCGGCCGTACGGGATGGGCGAGACGAACGACGGCTACGGCATGGCGCCCGGGGCCTGGCAGGGAATATCGGGACAGCCTGGTGTGCTAAGGTCGCTCACGGGGATGGAGCCACTGGACGCGATGGACATTACAATCGATGGACAACGGAACGACGGGAGTCACGGCGACGCTCAGTACGGATCCATCGCGTTCCGTTGAACACAACGAGCCGCACGGAAGGATGTGACGGAATGTTGACGCTATTAATGCACCCCCCTCCCACCTCTTGATTCTGGGGTTTCGACGGCGTCAAGGGTCTGATTTTGGATGGCGTTGGGGGTTTGAAGATATCCCCGGGCGATAGCACCGCTAAATAGTCAAGAATTTTGAATCAAAATGAGGAAATCAAGCCTTGTCGACTCGGAGATAACGCCATGTCTGCCTGCTGCACGCCAAAGGAGGATGTCGAGGAAGATGCACTTGATTACGTAAGCACAGTCCCAACCTGTCGCCCTTTTTGGCGTGCACGTCAAGGGCGCGCCCACAACATGCCTCGTTCACCATCTCGACGACACGAGTAAAAGCAGCAACGACAGGAGCCCACCATACACCGGGTCAGACGCCTTACAACACCCATCTGCTCGAAGACGGCCCAAGTCCGTTCAAGTAATCCCCCTGATCCTTTGGTGATGCAGGCGGCACACTCCCCGTCCGGCCAGGAGCAGCAGCAGCAACAGGCTACCTCAGCTCCAGCGCCGCACTTTCACCAACAACCGACTGCTCGACCTCCACAGGCAAACATGGCGAACCACATGTCATCGCAACTGGGCATGTTCCCCGGCGGCATGGGCCACGTACACGTGCCCAACGCGTTCCAGGACCCGGCCATCGCGGCTGCGACGCCCGCCTTTTCCGTAAACCTCCCAGACGCGTCGAGGCAAACACAATCGCACCATCATGTTGTCGATCCGAGCCTTGAGCTAGCTTCTCACCGAGACTCGGGCGGCATGGGCCAGGGTCAGGGACCGCATGTTGCCTTTGCCCCGATGGCTGNCCCGATGGCTGGAGGGCCTATGCAGGGCATGCCCGAACCGCCTCATTTCATGGTTCCTGGTAACGAGCAGCCCGAGGATCAGAACGGGCCAGACTCTCATGCTGCTGCACCGAGAAGACTTGTCGTTGACCCTCCCAACCTGCAAGAATGGAGGCAGCGCCTGTTTGATGCTGATGAGATCATCATTCTTACCAATGACCAGTACGTTACGGTCTCTTAACTCTCAGATCGAGGGCGTTCACTTACAAGGATGCAGATTCGAGACGTACTTCCCACACGTGGACAATGTCTACTCGCACCGCTCAACTCAGCGGTATAAGCGCAAACCCTTCGTATCACACTACTATGACTGCCGCCTCAAGGGCCGACCCCCCGGCACCCCAAAGTCAGACGACCCTAACAAGAAGAAGAGAAAGCGCACCGCCCGCGAGCTCAACCAGTGCGATGTCAAGATCAAAATCACCGAATACTCCAGCGGCGCCACCCTGCAAGATCTCGACGACGACACGTTCCGCCCCATCGCCGCGCCAGACGACGTCCTCACGCCCTCTACTGAACGGCGGTTCCGCGTCGTGCCCGCCATTCACAGCGGCGCCTTTGGTGCGGCGGACGAGCCAGCGAACGGTGTGGGCCGCGATGGACAAAAGTTCTGGACTGTTCAGAGGATCAACGGCCATGCGACGGGGAGCGGCGTCGCAGGGCCGCATAAGCATGACCTTGCGAGGAGTGACCAGGTCAAGAAGAACAGCATCATGAGGATGCTGGCTAAGCAGGAGGCAGAAGCGAAGAAGGTGAGCCACCAAGTCTGGGGGCGAAACACGCAGCTGCTAACGTCATGTGTAGAACCAAGCCCCCAGGAAAGCTTCCGCCGCCGCGGCCACCACCGTCCGCAAGCATGCTAAGGAGAGCGACACGAAGCTCTACGCTGCATGCTTCTGGTACGTCCCCCCCCTCCCATCAAATGTGCGAAACTAAAACAGCCAGCCCCTTCTCACAACGTGTCTGGATCGCCCTCGAGGCTAAGAAGCTCCCCTACCAATACGTCGAGACGGATCCCTCCAAGCGGCCCGCGTCGGCACAGCTGCTCGAAGCAAACCCCAAGGGGACAGTACCCGCGATTCGCGAAGGAGACTGGGCATGCTCCGAGAGCACCGTCATTCTCGAATACGTAAGTCGGCGATTCCCACCAGTCTGTGTGGTGTTTGTACTGATTGTTCTCCCATTTAGCTTGAGGATGTTGACCGGTCAAATCCGCTCTTCCCATCAGACCCGCGCCTTCGGGCGAATTGCCGCCAATGGATCCATCATGTGCGTTACCTCCTAGGAGAGTCTCTCTGGTGAACCCGACTAATTCGTTGATAGATTGATACTGCCATTGTCCCTGCTTTCTACCAGCTCCTCCGCTCGACGGACGCCCGGAACTGGGCTGAACCCTCCAAACAACTCCAGCAGGCTCTCCGGGATTGGATCTCGGCTGCAGACGAGGAGGTGAGTACTTTTACTTCCCCAATCCGCTCCCCTGGTCGAATTTCACAACTCACACCGCTATCTAGGGCCCATTCTTCCTCGGAGACACGCTCTCCATGGTCGACGTGCATCTTGCTCCGTTCGCCCTGCGATTCCCGCGCATGCTCGAATCGCAAAGAGGCTGGTCCTGGACAAACACTTCTGATCCAGACCCGGAGCGACAGAGGTGGGACAAGTGGCTCGAGGCTATCGAGGAGAACCCGTCCGTCAAAGCCACGACGAGCGCAAAAGAGCTCTATGTTCAGACACTGGACGTTGTGGCAGCAGAGACCACGCCAGGTACGGCACTGCCGCAGACTATTCCCATGCTGTGAGAGTACGGACCATAAATCGCGATAGTGGTAAGGAGGCGAAAATGGCACGGATATAATAGATATACCAGCAGTATGAAATGAAGAAATGCCCTCTATCATGTCCGTAATATACGTCTTGTACAATTTTTTCAAGTCCACAGCGTGGCTAGATCATGGCCCTGTCATCTCCATCTCCTGCTGTTCCGAGCCAGGTGACGGTGGATGCCGTCTTCGTCTATGCTTGATATCGCGCCACTTGTTCCTGATGCCAATAACCTCGCCCTGCTGCTTCGCCTTTTCCCGGCCGCCTCCCAGGTCTTCGAGGGTCTTCTGCTCGAGGCGGCGCTTGCCGTCTTCGTTGAAGTACCGTCGTTGCGGGTCTGGTAGGTACGCCCACGAGTAGATGGCGCCCAAAGCGACTGAAGAACCGAATAGAATAAAGATAAGGCCCTGGCGATGGGAGTCCTTATATGCAGAGTTGACGCCGTACACGACGAGCACGGCGACGAGGCTGCCGACCTTGCCAGCGGCGGCCGAGATGCCGTGGCAAGTGCAGCGATACGCGGTCGGGAAGATCTCGGCCGGCATGATAAAGGTCAACGTGTTGGGGCCTGCGGCTGTTAGCTTTGCAAGCAATGTGGCGGGAAGAGGCAGCCTTACCTAGGTTGAACATGAAGTGGCACAAGGACACCAGCAGGACCGTCGCTGGGGCACCGTCGGTCCGCGCGACGCCATAATAGACGCAACCCGTGATGACAAACAAGATGGCCAGAACAAAAAAGGAAATGGTCAACCAGCTGCGCCGATGGATGCGGTTGGCAAGAATCACAAAGCAAGCGCTACCAGCTATGGAAGCAATGGAGACGGTGAGGAGATATTGCTTAGCCTGCTCGAGCAGGACCTCGTAGATTGTTTGGCAGGGGAGCGTGTCGTCGGTCTGCCAAATGGGGAGGCCGTGTATATCCCAGCGTTCCTCCTGGATTGTCGAGTTTCCTCCCGGTAGAGTCGAGTTCCAGCATTTGAGGTTGGCGTCAAGATTGGCGGGCTCGGTGGTCGCCCACATGTCGGAGAGGGTGCCTCTGTTGTCGAGGGAAAGCCCATAACTAGATAGATGCTAAGTCAGTTTCTGTGTTCCAGGGTGTCTTGGGAGTCGCGGGAGCTCTGCCAACTCCCGAAACAACCCAATAAGTAAAAATGACTCCGCAGTACTCACAAGCCCACGTCCAGGAAGAACCAGGTTGCCGAGGTGCCGAGGAGGTAATACCAGTTGCCTTCTTCGATGAAGAACTTGTAGAGGTCGTGTTTGGAGAACTGGACCGGCATGGGAGGTTCGCCAGTAGCAGCGGAGCCGTTGGCGGTGATGCCGTGCTCGGTTGCGGTGGTGGGAGGTGCACCGTAGATTCGTTGGGTGTTTTGAAGCGCCATGCCCGCCTTATTTTTGACCTCGAGACTGTAGAGGCCACAGTCAAAGAGGAAGAAACGGAAGATGATTGCTAAGACGGCAGGCACGGCACCTGAGCCGATGACAATGCGCCAGATGCCGTCGACGATGCGGCGGCATTCGGTGTCGTGGAGTGTGTTCAGACCGCACTGCTTCGCCTGTAGCTCGTAAGTGTCCTCCCGGCCAAGCAACACCCACAGGCCGACGAGCTGTGCCAGGGCCTGGCCGATGGGCTGCATCATGAAGACGGAGGATATCATCCGTCCCCGGGACTGTGTGCTCGACCACTCGGAAGTGATGACGGCGGAGAGGGGATATTCAGCTCCGATGCCTACATACTTTTGTTAGGAAGAGAAGAGTGTCAATGTCGAAGGTAGTTACTCACCTATTCCCATGACGAACCGCCACTGCAACGATGGAATGTCAGTTCTGTCAAGAGATACTCAGGTACACCGGGAGATCATACCCATGTGAAAAGACCGAGAAAGCTCATGTCGCCATAGCCGAAGCTGCTGGTGGCCACACCAATGGTGGACACAATGACCAGGACGAGCTCTATGCCATAGAGGCGTGTTCGGCCATAACGGTCGGCTAGGTAGCCGAACAGCAGCTGGCCAATGATGGAGCCGGTCAGTGTGCAGCCGTTGATGATGAGGCCCTCCCATCTCTGGCCCGGGCCTGGCCAGTACACAAAGGCGATTTGTGCTAGAATGACATTGGTTGAGAAGAGGTTGTATCTGGGGAGCAAGTCAGGCCATGTCATGTCCCAAGGGGTACAAGGTCTCGCGTACGAATCAGTCAAAAACCCCGATGCTGCAACACCCCAGATGCGGAGGTTCCATGAGTTCAGATCAAGCTCGTATCTCAGCTGGTCGCGGTCCTAGAAGGAAGAGCGACAAGAAGGCGTGAGCATGGATGGGCATGGGAGGCGCTCGAGGCGGCGAGGAAGTGGCGGTCGTAGTTCACCTGTAAGTCCTGGGCGGGTAGTGCAGAGGCGTCATGTCCCAGGTAGCCTCTGTTTCGTTTGCGCCGCGAGTAGGCCCGATCGGAAGAGACGGACATTGCGAGGCGATGCTGTCGCGGTTCTGTCACCGAGCTTGTTGGTGCGAAGAAGGGGTCGCAAGGCCGTGGAGATGAGATGAGGTGCGCGCGCCCCCTCCCCTTGTGTCGCTAGGCTCAGGCGGCTGTGCTGCGCAAGGGACCGGGGGGGTTGACAGGACCCAGAGAGAGCGGCTGATCGGGAAGATCATGGGCTAACTTGGGTAGCCTAACAACAGGATCCGGACCCTGACGATGGGACTCAAGGCCGTTGTTGGCAGGGACCCGACAGGTCGGATCAGGCGAGGTGGGATCCGCCTCTCAACTGAGAAAGCGGTGCGGTGCGGTGCCGTGCTTGCCCAAACGGACCAGACTGAATGCAAGTCTTGATGGAGACGTGGGGAAAAAAGTGACAGACAAGAAGAGGCCCGTCCTGCGTGGGACTCGGAGAATGCGGAACGAATAGACTATACACCGGGCCACGGGGGCGCGTGTTGCGGTTCCAGCGGTTATGGGGAAAGACGGAGAGTTAAACCCTCAAGTTGCAGCGGTGACAAAGTCGAGTCTGGCTCCCCGTGCCCTTTTGACGGGCTCAGGTGCAAGCCTTGACAAGCTTTCTTGGGGATGTGCTTCGCAGATTCCACACAGCCATGCCCAGGCTGCCAAGGACGCCCGCCACAGACAGTCGTCGGAGGTCCCGGCCGCGGAGACGAAGATGGGCAGAAAGGTAGTTTGCTTTTCGGTATGGACCTCGAGGCTCTTGGGGGCCAGCGAAGGAGGGACTAGAGGCGATAGAGGTACCGCCTTAACATGTCCGAGAAATGAGCAAGGGACAAGGGGGAGGATGCTGAAGAGACAAGCACCAGTCGCTCGGCCATGCTGTCGAAGCTGGGAATCCTATTGGATACAGAAGACTGTCCGGGGGAAGACTCGGCGGGTGGGCCCTGGACAGGGGGGCACGTTATGCCCTGTGGCAAGGTGGAAGGTGCACTGAGCAGCGCCTTCCTTTGGCATTTCAAGGTGCTCACGGGGAGATGGTGGCGCCTCAGCTTCATCCATCCGTGACTGCCCGCTTAATGCACCGTGATCTTGTTCGCCTGACACGCCCGGTCAGGCCAAGCAGTCGAGCCTATCTGCCGTATCAATATGCCATCTCCTTCATCCATTGGTCTTGGGCAACCCATAGTCGACTTGACATCCTCATCAGGGCCGGCACTATACCAGCCTACACCTGTTCAGCTCCCCGAGGACAGGCGCAAGTACCCCCTTACCTCCAGCGCCCGAGATCCCCTCGCTTTCCACGTCCCGCCCGCTGTGCTGCATCGTGCCCCGCCGCCATCCAGCAGGTCAACTCCAACGGGCTGCGGAGACAACCAGTGGACGGGCGAATTGGCGCCGGCCGCTGAACAAGCAACGACTGTCGGGTTCGAGGCCCAACGCGAAAATGGCTAGCCTGGACCTGGCCGCACCAGCCCACGAGAGTTGCGTCAAGAAGCCAGACCAGACCAGGCCAAAGCTGCACCGAGGCTCACAATTCCTCAACACTCTCTCCCATCACGACCACTACCATACTCCCGCCAGGCATCTCTGCACACCGATACTCTCCGGACAGCCCCTCGCCAGAAGACCAGGCCACCGCGTCAGATCGACAGAGACTCTAGGTCCCTCATCAGACACAGCACGGCCCCAAACGACACCCGATCAGACGCACGCACAGCCAGACCCCTCCGACTCGGAATCCCGTCCCTCCACGACCGCCCTTCTAGTGCGCCGCTCCAATCCTTATCGTTAACCTCCATCCAGGTTACAGTAGTACCTGGCACCTGTCCTGTCCTGTCCTGTCCTGTCTGTTTCATTAGCGAACAAGCGAACGGATAACCCGGTCATTCACTCACTCACCCAACCCCTCCCACCCCTTTCCGATCATCACACGGCACGCACCACCACCCTGCCCGCTCCATCCATCCCCCGCGTCGCCCT
>JACAFV010000140.1:0-64837 GCA_014635975.1 Plectosphaerella sp. P0831 | reverse complement strand
GATCTGACCAGGTGCAGCCTCCTGGTCGTCCAGGCATGGCGCAATGAACACGGACCACCAGCCCCAAGCTGTCACCTCGCGCCTTACTCGTCCCCTGTGTCTTTACCCGTACCCCTAGATAGCCCGCTGTGGCTACGAGTCAACCGACGGCCAAGCAAAGCCCCGAGGCCAGACCGCCGGCATGGCCGCCTCTTCTTCTTCTGGCTCGTCCTTTACCTCGTCTTCACTCGGCCGTCCGCCCTCGTACGGCCAGAATCACGTCAGTCCGCTTGACTCCACGTGGACACCGACTCCCAGCTCCGGCGCCTCCACCGTCTCAGCTCTCACTTCGCAATCCTCTCATCCCAATCTCTCATCGACATTACGACCCCTGGATCTTGGCCCTCCCGGATACCAAGCCACCATGTATGGCCCACGGCTCCCCCTCCCTTTTCTTCTCCCTACCGCATGCCGCCGCCTGCGGCCACCCCCTTTCAAACAAGTAGCCAGTCTCCTGACCCATTGACCTTGTCGACAACCTGCAGAACCCTCTTTGAAAACACGCCCCACGAGCGAACCATCTACCTCGGCCCCTGGGAAGTCGTCGGCAATGAAACGCGCCGCGTTCTCTGGCAATGTAGCTATCATAGCGAGCTCATGGAGCATTTTTGTACGCATTGGCCCTCGATATGCCTGCCGGTCTGCCCGCCTTTCCGACGGCTATCAGCTCGCCTCCTCCTGCACCATCTGACACCCACGCCTCACAGTGCCCCCGGATGCCTCTGGAGATGCTATTCCCCACACCCTGCACTCCCGCCACCGCCCCTACACAGATCCTAGTGAGCTCGAGTTGTACGTGAGCTTTCGGGAGCCGCACCATGTGCGATATACAACCGGCGAAGGTGTTGTCATCCATGACCACCTGACAGAGGTCAAGGCAAGTCCCCCATGACCAAATATTAACTGCCCCCATCAACTAAGACCTCTCCAGTACGTATTCACCACCGTTGAAGGTTCCATCCGCTTTCAGGGCGATGTTCGGAGAAAAGACCTGGTCGATTACTTCGATGTCGACGTTGTCTGGTCCGATGTCCACGGCCGAACCGACGGTTTTGGCAATGTCCGTGGCATGGGCCTCGTCCAGCGGCTGAAGCTATGGAGAGATCGATATTCGACCTTCCACACGATATCAGTCCTGGCAAACCGGGCTGGTGGCCGCCACTATCGCGAGTTCGACGTGCAGCACTTTGACGGCGAGCTCAGAGGTCGGGACGACAGGCATCGCCAGGTCCGCCTCAATGTTCGCGGGGCTCGGCGTGGCAGCGCTCCAGACAGTGGAGGGTCCCGTCGCTTTTCCATCTCCCACCGCATGCGACCCCGGATGCGATCCGTGCCACATGGGGGCAGCTCCTCCTCCTCCTCTTCTGCTCTCCCTAACCCCGCCGAGGCGCCCGCGCCAACCCTCGACATCCGCTACCTGGGCATCCAGTTTACCAGGCGAGAAGACTACAGCAGGTTCCTGGAAAACTGGGTGTTTGCGCATAGCTCTGACAGCGAATTCCACGGCATACCTTTTCCACCAAACCACGTCGAGCTGCCGTCGCCAGAGATTCTAAGCCAGATTTCGGACCTGTCATTATCATCCCCCCTGGACCCCGTGGGAGAAGCCGCAGATTACGACGACGAAACAACGCCCTGAGGGGCAGCCGGGGCGTACTACACTTTACCACCGGTAGTCGTTCGACGAACACCACACAGACGCTGCCGTCGGTGCTCAACCCGGACCGGGAAAGCTCCGACCAACAGGGTTGGGCCCCCACGGGTGGAGACCTGTCACCGGGAACTTTAGCGGCAACCCCGGTGCTGTCACCTCCGGCTTGACAGCGGCGGGGCGCCGGCCACGACGTCACCACATGCGGGTGTGGAATTCCCCTCCCCACCCTCTTCGTCCCTCACCCGCCGCGTTCATCCATCAGACCACCAACCCCCCGGTCAGTCTGGCCAGCGGCTGGTGCTTGTCGGCCCCGATCAGGTGAACTTGTACGAAAACAAGCCACTCAACAGCACCTGATGCTTTCCAGAGGCTGGCCACATGCATTTGACATTTCGCGCAACGCTTGGGTCTAGGTTGGTCGGCGCGTCTGCCGGTCCTTGCATGTCGGGCACAGAAGCTCTACTGCACGTCTGCGTCAGACCACGACGCTTGCCTACCTGGGTAGACGACATATAAGTTAGCCAATGCCCCAACCGTCGGCGGACCACGCGCTGTTCTCCGATCACCACCCACCGAGTCTGTCTTAGCTCCCCTCAGCACCACACATTGGCAACCAGGAACAAGTCCACGATGAAGTCAATTCTCGCAATCAACGCGGGGTCCAGCTCTGTCAAGATATCTGTCTATCGTGCCGAGTTTCAACAAACGCCTCGCCAGGTTGCCGAAACCCAGATCAATGGCCTTACAGCCCCTCCCGCGAGCCTGTCATACTCCCGCGGCAGTGACAAGGTCAAGAAGAACGAGGAGCTCAAAGAGGACATCAAATCCCAAGATGATGCATTCAAGCTCCTGCTCAAGACCCTGATCGACGACCCCGATCTCCCGGACATCAACTCGAAGAATGACATTGGCATCACTTGCCATCGCATCGTGCATGGCGGAGACTACAGCTCCTCACAGCTCATCACCCAGGAGACATACCACCATCTGGAGGAGCTGAGCGATCTTGCACCGCTTCACAACGCGCCTGCCCTGGCCATTGTCAGGTCATGCATCGACCAGCTTCCCGATGCCGTCAACGTCGCTTGCTTCGATACCCAGTTCCATGCCGACATTCCCGAGCACATCAGGACGTATCCCATCAACCAGGAGATCGCGAAAAAGAATCACCTCAGAAAATACGGGTTCCACGGCATCAGCTACTCCTTCATCACCCGCTCCGTCGCCGAGTTCCTCGACAAAGACCCCTCCAAACTTAACATCATCGCCCTCCATCTCGGCAGCGGAGCGAGTGCCTGCGCCATCAAGAACGGCAAGAGCTACGATACCAGCATGGGCTTGACCCCGGTCGCCGGCCTCCCAGGCGCCACGAGGAGTGGCAGCGTCGACCCAAGGTATGTCGGAATCATCCTCATGCCAGTCTGCAGCGCGCTAATCGTCAAATCTTGTGCCGCAGTCTCGTGTTCCATTACGCAAGCGACGTCGGCAAGCTCTCCCCCGCCTCAACAGCCGACCTCCACATCTCCCGCGCCGAGGAGATTCTCAACAAGGAGAGCGGCTGGAAGGCGCTTACAGGCACAACCGACTTTGGCAAGATCTCTCAGTCGGACGACCCAGCGCACAAGCTTGCCTTTGACATCTTCGTCGACCGTGTCTGCGGCTTCATCGGCACATACTTTGTTTCCCTGCGTGGTGACGTTGACGCCCTCGTCTTCGCCGGCGGCATTGGCGAGAAGGGCATCGAACTCCGTCGCCGTGTCGTCGACCAGGTTGCCTGTCTTGGTTTCGCCCTTGACAATGGTTTGAACGGCCGTAAGCTCGATGGTGTCGTGCAGGAAATTGGCAGGGCCGAGGGCAGCGGCAAGAGGACGCTTGTCTGTCAGACGGACGAGCAGCTGGAGATGGCCATGCTTTGCGCGGAGGAGGACGCGCTGTGGTGATGAAGAGGCGTTAACGGGGAGCGGGGAGTCTGTATACAGTGGCATTATAGAGAATTACAAAGACACTGGATGACCCCAAAAGGCAAGCAGCGCGAGCAAGCATTACCCGTGGGACTGCTCCTATTGCTCCGTGGTGGCTGATTTCAGAGCAGAACATTGCAGAGGACAGGCACAGCGTGAGGTGAAGTTGATTCAAATGATTTCATTTCGCCTGGTCGACGACCAGGCGTTTCATTTCGGGAAATCTACATTTCCGAGGGGTCAGAGCCCCTGAGTACCCTTGAAGGTTACTCGACACCACGAACGACTTTGCTCTGTGTGCTTGGTAGTCATGCTCGTGTGCTATCAGCCAAGGAGCTAGCTCTCCTCGTGACTGCTCGTGGTCCATGAAGAGTGCTGTGTGCTACTCATCTGACCGTCCTGTGTCCCGTGTCTGGACCGTTTGACGGCCCGGCTTCCGCCCGGGCTCGCGAGGATATCAAGTAGGAAAACAAAAAAAGAGAAATATAAAAGAGACTCCGAAAAACTCCGGCAATTTGAAACGCCTCATGTGTTGCTGTGCCCCATTCGTGTGTGTGCCGGCCAGTCCCCAGGAACGCCATTCGTATGCTTTGCGCCCTTTTTGCGTTGCACTCCCAATAACAGACATCGTAGAAGACAAGTATCCTGACATAACCACGTCCGTGCCGGAGAGGCCCGGCCCTATAACGCCATGACCCAGTGAAGAGCAACATGAGATGCTGTGCCGTTGGAAAAATTTGTACAAGCGAACTTTTTGTCATCGATCGCTTTCAGAAAGGAGGTATGGACAATGCCTGTGTGGGTAGAGGGGGAGGTGTGGTGAAGTCCTGCGCCGAGGTGCGGCGGCGACTTAGGACGCTTCCTGGCAGGCAATGGCCATAGCGAGGGCGTCGAGGCCGCTGCTTGGGGTGCGTGCAGCGCTGGGCCTGCTCATGAGAGGGGCATTGAGAGCGCGCAGGTCCCAGGCGCCGACGACGGGAGATGGCAGAGGTGGTGTCCTTGAGGACAGACCGTACTGCTCTGAGTCCCAGGCGGCTTGCTCGCGGGCGGCGGCGACACGAGCGATGTGGGTCCGGCCAGACGATGACGACCGCCGGGCGTTGGCCGACAGGCCACCGAGCGAGGCGCGGGACGAGGACTTTGCGGAGCCGGAGGACCGAGACTTGTCCTTGTAATGTGTCTCGAGGTGCTGCTTCATGTTGTCGGCTCTGGTGAACTTCTTCTGGCAGCCGTGGAATGTGCACTGGACAGCCTTCTCGGCAGTGTGGATCTTGGAGTGCCGTGACGCATGGCCAGATGTGGTGAAGGTCTTCTCGCAACCGTGGCTGTCCCGGTAGCGGCAGGGGTAGCGTTTTCCGGGCCTGTCAGGAAGGACTGATGTGGACGTGGCATCGTCGTCATAAGAGTTGGATCGACTTGTTGGCGCATAGGCAGGACGTTTCGCCGTAGGCTCATATTCTTCGTAGAAAGGCTGCCCTGAAGCGTAGGCCTGGGAGCGGGCGAACTCGTAGGCGGTGGGAGTGAGAGGAGAGGCGGGGCCGGTGCTCATATTGGAGTCGTACGAGTCTGAACGCATCAACTCGGGGGTGTTGGGAGAGGCAGAGCCAGTTCGGAGGTTGGACTGATAAGACTGAGAGAGGACATGGCTGCTTGCGCTATAGCTAGGACGCTGAGTCGGAGCGGAAGACGCAGTGTCATCGTTGAGGAGGGAGACCTGACGGCCAGAAGCGTCTCTTGCTTGCATCATGGCTAGAGTGGTCTGTGGGGTTGTTTGAAGCTCTGTATGGGAACAGAGCAGAAGGGGAGTGGGGGAGAAGCACGCCGGTGGTGGTTGTGCGTGTTGTTGTGGTGATCGAGGTCAGCCAGCGGTGTGATGTCCGAGAGTTCCGGGCAAGGGATGGTGGTTTGTTGCGTAGCCGGGGATGAAGTGTTAGTCGGGTAGTGATTGGGGTCGAGATGTTGCGGAGGGAGGGCAACGAGTGGACAAGTAGGTAAACAGGCGGATGGGAAAGTCGAGGGCAGTCGGACAAGAAGGCGTGCTCGCGGAGGAAAGCAATGTATATAACCTCGAACGGCTGGTTGGGATGGTGAGTGGGAGTGGGAGTGGGAGGGGGGCGAAGGAGTACCAAGTACCTGAAGGGGATGGGAAATGGAGCTGCCGCATGAAAGCCCATGGAAAAAAAGCCTAGAGAACCTTGAACAGGTGTGGGTGTCCCTAGAGGAGCAGGCGCTAGTCGAAGAGGAGATGGGCAGGGATTCGAGGGTGGTGTGGACAGGCACACGGTCAGTGTGCGGCACCCTTGGCGGCAGGGAACGGGGAGAGACTGTGGGAAGGTGAGGTGAGGGGTACGGGACGGAGGAGGGGGCAACGCAACACGCACGCACACGGGCGTCGCGCCGGCCAGGGCTCCTGGGGCGGAAGGGACGGGGCAGGGTAGGGACGGACAGGGCAGCAGGAAAGTGCGGTGCGTCCACACCCACGAGGGGGGTGTCGTCAGGGGCTTGTGGAGCTGGTCCACCGATCGGGCACCCCCCTTCGTAGCGGGCGTGTTCCTAACTTGCGCCGGCTTGAGGGGAAGGCACCACACACGAGGAAACTGTTTTGGGGAGGCCAGCCAGATCAAGTTGTTGCCATCAACTCGAACCCAAACCCGAGTATTGGCTCTGAAGAGACACGGCACTTGGTTGCAACGCAAGATTTCTCAGTTTCTTTTACCTCTCTCTGCCGCTAGGTTCCTCCCGGACTCGTACTGTCGCCAGGGTGAGGGGTTGTTGGTTCCTCTTTGTTGCTATCTTCTATTCCATGATGACCAGGACTCGGGCATCGCGAGGCTATCGAAGCTGGTGGCTACACAGTCAGCATTGCAACAGCATGGTCAACAAGGCATTCGATGCGCCGATTTTGAGACCGATGCATTGCTACGCTCAGGGGAAACAATAGCAGCTTGTCGTATCGAAAAAACCTTCATCTAATCGGGCAATACCAGCACGGTGGTGTCGAGGGGACGAAGACCCTTGACCGAGACACGGACCCGGACCCTGCAGAGCACCCTCCTTTCCGCATCGCCAGCGGAAAAGGAAGGATTTATTCTTAGGGGTGCCTGTGTCTGGAAAAACACAAGCCGTGCTTGCTCGATGGGAGGAAAAGCCCCGGGCATGGGACAGAAACGAGACGTGAGAGAGCCCCAGAGCCGCCGCACGCCCATCGTCCAAACCACGGGGATGACGTCAAAGGCGCTGGAAGATAAACATGGCATATCTCGCTGGAAACAAGGCCCAGAGTGAGGGATGCGTCCAGGTAAGAGGTCTGGCCCCTTCGATCGCGATGCAGCCCCTTTGGAGGCGGACGGACGTTGAGCGCAGGCACACACCCCCTACCTCCTCTTACCGAGGCCGGGTCAAGGCCCCTTTCACGGACCCTTCATCTCCAGCCCCGTTTACTGCCCCCACAGGAGTCCGGCCTTCCCATTCCATCAGCGGGAAGAAAGGGTCAGAAAGATTAACCCCCACAGCTCACCCCGACTCGGAGACGATGAAGGCCATGTCGTCATAGGGTATGGCGTCACGGGAGAGTTTCGCGGGGATATGGGGAGCATGCGCGCACCCGCCAGCCTTTCCCCTGACTCTCTGTGCCTGCCTGTACTGGAAGATGGCAGGTGGCAGGCAGACAGACAGGAAAAGAAAAAGGGGTCCTGCAAAAGGTGAGATGATCATCCATGTGCCTCCAGCACGGAAAATCCAGAAGACATCGATCGTCGGTGTGCAGGATTGTCTTCAAGGGTTGTCATGCCAGCAGCCACGCTACCTACATGGAACAATGCGCGAGCTTGGTGCTCCGAAGCATAGAAGTCTTGGTGGAATGAATGTAGATCGCACGACTGAAGAGGGCTCCCGCGGGTTCGGTGATCATCCAAACTAGGGCACCCCCGACGAAGCGAGGCGAGGCTAGAGGTGTACGGTGGCCGGTCCGACGATCCCATCCCGGGTCTCGGGGTCGCAATCGGCGATCAGTGTCGCTGCTGACAAGGAGAACAGGGACTTTGTGGCCAATAATCGACGAGATCGAGGTTCAACTTGGAGACAAGAGACGATGACTGGTCAGCCTTCTGATCATCGAGCTTTTCCTGACCCACTTCGCATAGCCGTGCCTGGTTTTGAAAAGCCTAACCAACCCAGCAAGCAACTGGGGCACAAAGCGAAGGTCATCACCCGTTGCCGACTTGCAACTCCCGAAACGGGTATCACGACGGATCAAGACTCGGTCAGAAACTCTACTCATCGCGGCGGCATGGGCCGCTTGAGATTGCACGATGGCTTCAGCTTCAGCTTCAGCTCTTCAGCGCCGTTGAGCCATAAATATATCACGATCAAGAAACAGCTGAGAGAGCCGTTGAGACCGAGAACCACCGGTTGCGGTACTCTTATTTTGATACCGCGCAGTTTAGCAGCCTCCCGGCGTTTCACCGCCAGAAGCAGTGTAGTGTTGCGCGGCCTCGGGGTGCCCAGCTTGCCAGCTTGGTTCTCCTGCAAAAAAAAACTTGCTGGTCTTGCAAGTACAGAGGTCGAGACTCACAGAACCCCTGTGACACGGCCAGGTCACCGGTCAAAGCAAATCGTGGATCGGTCGATCATGGGAATTGCCAACTTGCATGCGCTCCTGACCCTGCTTTTAATCCATGTCAATACACATGGGGCACAGGATGGAGGGGCGGGCAGAGGGACGCAACCACCATGTTGAAAAAAGACAACCCGTGTGTCCTAAAGAGACACAGAGCGTCGACTGAGTGAGCCGTTGCATTGCTGGACGGACCCTGACCCGGAATGAACTGACCGGACAGAGGAGGAGGAGGAGGACTGATGCGGCGCATGTGAACTGATGCCGTTGGCCGGGCTCCACAGCCACCGGGGCAGAGCCACACACCATCTCTCTGGGGACGCTGGCGCGCTGGACAGACCATCGGACTCATTTCCAGCCAATGAGGGCTTCAAGACGCAATCTCGCTCACACCACCATCATGATTTGATCATGGCACAGGAATGGGCGGCGAAAGGAGCAAGATCTCCGCTCAGTAGCAGCAGGAGCGACAGGGCATCGCATGGGCATGGCCTGTCAATATCGGTAGGCAGCCACCATGGGAAAGTGGTTGCGCAGCAAAAGGGGCGACAAAGCAGAGTCTGCAAGCTTGACATTTCATGCGCCAGCCATCGGTGGCGACGACATTGAGCGATGTTCAAGTTGTCGTGGCTAGGTCAATTGCGTTTTGCGCAATACCCCAAGAGCCCGATGTCGAGTCCGCCTCGATACGCGGACGGGTCCTTACCCGAGGCCTTGTCCAAAGGCGGCGCGTGCGCGTTCATGATAACGCCCTTCCACGCCTGGCCCTGACTGCATATCACAGTCGCATCGCCCAAATGAATCCCATCAGCGAAGCCCCTCTCTTCCCTCGGGGGCGGGGGGAGACGAGGAACCCGGACGGAGAGTTGCAGGGAGTGGCCCTTGCCCGAAGCTTCTCGGGAGGACAGGGGCACAGGAACCAAGTGTGTGCGAAAAAAGCGTGCCGGCAAGCGGGTGACAAAAAAGATGAGACTCCTTACTGGGCGACTACCAGGTATTAGCGTCTCATTTATTTTGTCACCCGCCTGCCCGGGAGCCCCAGTGGTTCACAGCGTGTCCGCCACCACCAAGTTTCTTTCGAGTGTTACTGTTAAGGCGGGCCCTCGGTGGGTGGGCTCTCGTGGAGAGGGTCGAAATGTAAAGGTGTCCGCCACGGGCGCGGGTGGGACGGGGGTAACGTGTGCCAAGGGCTCGGCGGTCTTGGCGGAAGACGTTCAAGGCCGGCGTCCCCGGTCTGGATGGTGTGTGCTTGGCGGAACGGCGTGGGGCCCTCGAGCGGAGCAGGGGAGCACATCCTGCGAGTGCCGGGGCCCTGGCAAGACTTGGCGGGCGGCGGACCAGGGCAGTGATGTTGTCGAGTTCCAGTGTTGTTCCCACGAGGGCTGTTGGCTACCATGCCGAGTGGCTCAAGACAAGTCTGGTGACTGTTACTACAGTACTTGGATAAGCACTTCCAGACTGTTTTTTCCCCAGTCAGATTCGAGTCCAATGCCCAGAGTTTAGAATCAAAGACCTGTGATGCATTAGAACGGCCGAGGTGAGGACGGCGCAGAGTGATGGACTCACCGGTGGACGCCTCGTCTGACATTACCCCCACGGTGAGGACACCGGCGCGTGCAGCTGTGCAATGGCGAATGCTTGGCAGTCGCTTGGACAGCATGTGCTGCTATCATGGCTGCAGGGAGGAAGTGCGAGGGCCTGTCAGTGAGAGGTCTCGAGGAGATGGCCGCTGCAGGTGGCCCGACCCTGGGACAGCCAAGGTGACGTTATACGTCTGCATCGCGCCGAGCTGGAATTCGAGGAAGGCAGTGAATTGATTATGTTAATGACTTTTGCGTCCAATTGTGACAGGCTGGTCATGCTGAGAGCAGGCGAGCGACTTGATGAAGTTGACATGGCGGAGACCAAGAAAGCCGGGCGGCGTCCGCCAAATGTTGCAATGTCACGTGCGGGAGGCACCGTGTTCCAAAAGACAAAGTGCAAAAGTTCCCCGCCTGCATCTGCCAAGTTCAAACTCCTCCACCTGAGCACCCTTCCGATCACTCCACCCACACACACCCCGAATGCCAGATGTGTGTGATGATGGTGCCGTGTTACCCACCGATCCAGGCTCAGACCCACGGCTCAGACCCTGCGATGACGAGGTTGCCCAGCCGACTCGGTACGGTGCCCAGCGATTGTTCGCATCTCCGTTCGTGTCGAGGCACCAGTACAAGCCTACACCGAGTCAAGGCATCAGTCTCGCCCATCGATCAATGATCTTGCACCAGCTCAGAAGAAGAAACACTTTTCTACCGACCAGCCGCACAGTACTTGCCCATGGTTCTTGGCCTCAAAAGCTTGGCGACATGGAAATCACGCAACCAGGTTCTGGGTCGACAAGGGTTTGGGATTGTACAGGCAACAGGCATTTCGGCCTTGCTTGCTCGACATCAGGCCTCCGCGGTCGACAGATGGATGCTCTGACGGTCTGCCCACAACACGCAAACGACCGCGAGTCGTCGCCGCCCACTCGGTCCCCACTGATGAAGACTGGGCGACATAATTCTCCGGACTCGACTCCGTCCAGCCGAACGCCACAGCAGCCGCCTAAGCATCTCAACTTCAACTTCCATCGTCTGCCTCAGCTTCATCGACGAGGGCATCACGTCTCTGCTCCCACCCGAGACCGAGCTGGCTGGGGACCATCACAGGGGACTCTGCCGGCGGCACATCACCTGCCATTCCTTCAGCTGAGCATGGCGAAATTAAATTCACCGATCCTTCAATCAAGCTAGCAGGCTAAGCATTTTTCTCAGGCCCTCATTCGCTCCGCTTCTGGATGGCGCAATAAGGTCCCTGGATTGCGCCTATTTCGACGCCTCCAGATCGCGGCCCGTCTCATGACTCTATTCCGACAACGGCCTGGCACCTGTACCGCAACGGATGTCTCACCCAGGCCAGTTCATCCCCGTCGGTCTTGGCAGCGGTTACCACGGCACGCCGAGGATTGGACCTGACATGCTCATTCTCGTCATCGGCGAGCTTGGTGTCTCTTCTCAAATAGGCAAAGATACCGGTGGCTCGTGGGGCCTCTTTTATCCTCTATTTGTGCAGGTCTTTCGTTTGACCGCACTCCCTGTTCCTGGATGAACCTTGAAACCAGTGGCGGGAGGCCACCCTTCGACTCAATCGGCTTGATAGGCCAGTGACCACCCGTGCCCATGACACAATGCTGCGAGGTAAGAGGTCAATTGAACAGATGTTTAGATGAACGATTAACCTCCGGATGTTTTTCGCTGCAAATGCCTATCACGAACCAAACGCCGTCCTGCTATGCGACCTCCGCTCTACCTCTGGCTCATGGCTCCTTCCAACATCGCTACCAAACCAGAGTGCCCCGC
Source organism: Plectosphaerella sp. P0831 (assembly GCA_014635975.1). NCBI lineage: Eukaryota > Fungi > Ascomycota > Sordariomycetes > Glomerellales > Plectosphaerellaceae > Plectosphaerella > Plectosphaerella sp. P0831. Next base: position 53,185 of record JACAFV010000140.1, on the reverse strand, counting down.
TGCTCTCGCCCGGTCCAGCGCCGTCTTGCCCTCCTTATTCCGGACTGACGGATCAGCTCCGGCTTTGAGAAGCGTCCCAGCGATACCACTATTCCCTTGAGACGCCGCAATCATGAGCGGAGTGACACCATCACCGGGCCGCTGGTAGCTAATGTCGGCGCCATGCTGGAGCATAAAGGCCATGAGGTCGTTGTTGTTACAGATTGCCGCCCAGTACATGGGCCCTCGGCCGTCAGGCGGCAAGTGGTTGGTGTTGGCGCCGGCTTGGATCAAGAGCTTGGCCTCGGTCAAGAATTCGTGCGCGCACATGCCGACGAGAATCGTGCCAGCTGCGTACCCAGGATGTCAGTCATGGTTGATGTTATCAGTCTCCATTGGAACATACCTCGGTCTGCACCAGTCGGCTGGTTAGGATCCGCGCCGTTGTCGAGGAGAAACTTGGTAAGGTTCCCGTTGCGCATGTATCGGGCTGCTAAAGCCAGGGGTGTGTAATCTGGTACGCCGTCGCCAAGGGCTTGTAGGTGCCAATCCGAGGGAATGCCGACGCCTTCGAGGACGGACCGGGGGATTCGCTCGTTGACGTCGGCACCATGATTGAAGAGCACTTTCATCATGGGCTTTTTCTGGGAGTGTAGAGCGTAATGATAGGGCGTGAAACCTGCGACTGTCAGCTCGGACCGTAGCCGAGAACGGGATATCACCTACCATTACGGTCAGGCTTGGTGATACTGAAGCCATCGTCCAGCAGCATCGCCAACGCGGCAGCGTCATCTAGATCAATTGCCTCGTGAACCAGGTACGGCCCTTGTTTTGTGCTGGTCAGCCTCTCCGCAATGGTTCGGAGCAGCGCATGCGTCCCAGGCACCTCGTCGGTTCGCACCGCCAGCTTGATCAGTGCGGCAGACAAGTCGCCAATAACGCACCCGCGCTCAGCGAGGACGCGCGCGACGGCGAGAGCTTCTGACGCGAGAGCGAGACGGAAGGGGCTGCGAAGCTCAAAGTCTTTGCCGTTGACGTCGGCGCCGTGGTCGAGCAGGATGGCGCAAGTCTCGGCGTCATCGGAGATGGCGCAAAAGTGCAGAGCCGTGTAGCCTTGCGCCGACCGCGCGCTGAGAGAGACGCCGCTCTCTACAAAGGTGGCAATGAGGGCTCTGTTGCCGCTGCGGACGGCGTCGAGAATGGCATTCGGGTCAGAGGCCCAGGGGCTCATGGAGGTGGTCGGAACTACGGCGGTACTGTTCTGCTGGCCCGAATCACCGTTTGCCGGCTGAAGGAACCGTCGCATGACAAAGGTCGAGTCCGTGACGTTCGAGACGGACGGTCGTCGCCCTTTGGCTCGATTACTCGTGACGCTGGCGACATCGTCCTCGAGCCTTTTTCTGATCTTCTTTCCGGACTCGAGGTTGCGGAATTCGTTCATCATCTTCCCATAGACCTTGCCAATGTCGGCTCTGATGTCTTCCTGGCCCTTGCCTTCCAGCACACTTTGGGGGCATCAGCAGTCGTCATCTTCGTGTCACCAATACCGCAGACTCACCCATGGAGCGCCGACAGCGCGAGGTTGAGGCTCGCCTTGCCCTCGTTCAGTCGACCCCTCAGCGCCTTCACGTCGCCCCGCCGCATTGTCCAGCCGAGGACCAAGCGGACTGAACTGCCGCCAGCAGCCAGGGGCCGGAGGATTGTGCGCAGGCCTTGCATGGCCTCCTGGCACATGTCGACATATTCTGCTAGAGCGGCGGCGAGGTCCTTTTCTTCGACGTCGAGATCGTGACGTGCGCATGTGTCGTGGGCGGAGGCGAGGATGGCGGCAAGGGACCGAACATCGCGGCCCGTCGCGATGACATCTTCGGGGGCGTCGCGAACCTCCTGGACCAACGTCACCAGGGAGCGGGCTGTTGCGGCGGCAAATGCGAGGACGCCGGTGATGCTGGCAGCCAGGGAAAGGGGGTCGGCCATGGTGTTTTTGGGCGGGCGACAGCAGGAGAGGTCTTACATTTTCGAGCAACGATCGAGCTTTTTGCCTTTTGAATGAGGGGCGGGCCACGGCATTTTGGGGTGCTGCTTCACGAGGCCGCCGACGTAGCGATGCGCAGGGGGTTCATTGCGGGTTTTGCGGCGGTGCATGCATGTAGGATGCGCCTGCCATTCGCCAGCTGGGCGAGGCCTAAAAATGGCCACGATGAGCCTCGCTGCTTGTCCCTACTGAGATGGCATTTGTTCGCCTGGGGCCCCGGGACGGACCGCTGAACCAGCCCCTGGTTCGGGTGGCGGGAGGATGGACATGTGGTGGCTATGGGAGGGTCGAAAGTGATTCTGAAATAAGGCGGGCGGCCGCCGAAATCGCATCTGACAGTGAAGGCGAAGCTGGCGAGGGGGCCAAGAATGAACGAGATGAATGCAGCTATAACTCCTGGCTGGGGCGCTCCGAGGCAAAGATGGTTCGCCATGCCTCCCGATTCTATGATGACAGGAAATGCCGAGGTCGTCGAAATGCAAAAAATAAATAAAAGACTCCATCCAAAGAAGTTTGTGCGTGCTGGTCGCCCATGCCGCTCGCTGCAAGTCGCCGCCGCGATGTCCCAAATGTGCCGCCCATAAATAAGCCAAGCCCAAACTCCAGGCATACCCATGGCCGTAAGTATTGCGAGCTGGTGCGCATGCACCTGCACCCTGATGTATGTATGTCCGCGACAAGTGGCAGTTGGTGCTCCACTGTCTGTTCGCCTTCAAATCTTCCTGTCATCATCTGACCTGCTGCCCCTGTTCGGCAGCCCGTCTCCGCTGGCGCCGCCGATTGCGCTGGGCCGTGGACTGAAACCGGCACGTGTCGAAGCAGTGCATGATCATGTAGAGGAAATGCAGAATGGCGGCGGTGAGCTGTAGCCAGATGTACCAGGGGGCCCAGACGGCCTTGTCGTCGCGGAAAGGATCGCTTGGAGACCAGCGCTTCCCTTCCTGGGGTCGCCAGCCTCGCTTGATCATAATATAGAAGAATGAGACCATGCCGAGGACGCAGAGGAGCAGGTCGCAAATGACGAGGAAGCCGGGGCGCATGCGGGGGATCTGGTGGGTGGCGTTGGCGAGAGTTATCATTTCGCACATGGAGAAAAGGATGCCGAGGATTGCCTGGAAGAGGAGGGGGAGGTTAGTTATGATTGCGTGGGGAGAAGTAGTAGGGGAGGACGAACTGCAACGTAGCCCGCGGGGAAGCTATCGTTGTACATTGTGAGTATGATGAGAGCAGCCAGGGCGCACACCTCAACAACCACAAGTATGAGGCGGCAGCAAAATTGGAAGATGCCATAGAGATGGGGGATGCGGGAGCGAGCCATGGTGTTGGGCGAGGCCGCGGGAGGCGGGCGGCGGCCGGGAGGGGATTATCTCGAGCCTGGGCGTGGCATATGGTGTTTGTCGATCAAGGTTTGCCGATAAGTGCGGCCTAAGCCAGTGTTGAGGTCTAGACCTCGGTCGTGGTCGTCGGTCGCCGATGTTTCTCTTGGCCCCTAGGTCGATCGGAGGGTTTCCAGAAGGTCGGTCTTGGAGCAGCGGGAGTCGGAGCAGCAAGAGCAGAGAGAAGGTTGGAGACGTCGCAGGGGTCAATTCTCTTGGCGGTTATCGTCGTATCGTCCACGCTGCCACGAGCCACGCGTCGGTTCGTCGGGTGAGAAGAGGGCAGTGGTTGCGAGGCGTCGTCAGCCGTGATAGCGAGCGGTCACTGAGGAGAAGGTGTGGGAGGAGAGGGGGAGCGGAGGCCGGGGGTGGAGGTGCAGATGTTTGGATAAACGGGACGGATGAAGAGTGAGGACGAGGACTGGACGACAGGCAGATGGGGGATCCTTGCCAGAGACCTGTGCTGTGATCCATTGAGAGGGTCGCTGGAAACTCCAACAGGACCAATCCAGGTCGATGCGTGGAGGGGCAGAAACCTGTCCAATCACGAGCGATCCCGAACGGCCAACCTCAAAGTTAGCGGGTTGTGAGCCATGTGCCAGCCCCTGGCGTCGGGCCCTTCAGCGCATTATCCCCTATTGGGGGGCGCTAACGGGGACGGGCGTCGAGTTGGCGGGGGCACTGACTTCGACTTCCATCCACCATCCATCCCGTCGGGGCCAAGTCCAGACTTCCACCGACTCTCTTGTCATTCACCTGACGTCCTCGAGTTTTATCGCTTCATTGAATTGATCATATCCCCACGGACCCGCGCTGAGCTGAAAGAATCTCAAAGCTAAGGCAGAGGCAATCTGCCGACGGAAGACTCCGGCAACGGAACATCTGAGTTGCGCGACTTCCTTCATCCCATCCCTCGGGTGCCAAGTCCCGTCAATCAAGCATTCAAGGCATTCACCCCGCCTCTAGGACCCCTCCCTCTGCTCCATCCCCGCGGGAGAGACATGTTCGAAAAAGGCAAGACATGCATCCGACTCGGCCAGCCTCCTGCGTCACAAACACCCAACCACAGGACAGCCACAGCCTGGAATGCCAACGACTCCAAATCTCTCTCCCTCTCACAATCCCAAACTGCATGAGCGCAGGCGCGGCGGCGACACTATCGACTTTTCGACGCACCTGTGGCGGCCGGCGTGGTCTCGACTCCACTGACTCGACGGCGCGACCGGCCAAGCGCCGGCGTTTCTGTTGCCGCGCTTCGAGAAGACCGCTGAGCGGTAGAAGGGAGCACCCGAGTCAAGAAGCGGCGCTGGGCCTGCGATACCCGAGGACCATCCATTCGAATAGCGCAGAACAGCACCAATGCAAAAGATGGACGTGGCACGGGGGCGCGAAGAACTACCTCAGGCTGAGCCGATCAGATTTCTGGCAGCTATCAGAACACCGCCGATCCCTCCGACCACCTCAGTACTTTACGACACGAGCATCTCCGTTCCTCGGAACGACAGTAGCCAACTCGGCCTTCACCCCGAGGTCCGCCTGATAGTCGAGCTGTTGCCCGGCGCAGCACTGTACAGCTGCTCCCCGCCCTTCTTGAACCCAACAACAACGGCCTGCCCTTTCTCTCCAACCACCCACTCCGCAAACCCCGTCGCGCGTCTCCGGTCCTTCGCCCGTGTCCCAACCAGGAGCGTCGCCGGGTTCAGCAGCGGGTCGTTCGCATCCTCGTCGCCGCCCGCCTTGTACACCACCGTCCGGTTCCTCGTCTCCACTTCCACCGACAACAGCGTGCCCCGGTCTGTGATGGTGTACTCCTCCAAAAGCGCCGCCGCTGTGAGCGCCTGGGCCGGGAAGGCAATGTACTGGTGATACCAGGTTGAGTAGGCCGTCGCCCACGGGACCTGACCTACGCCTGCCCATAGAAGCGTCTCCTTGATATTGGTAGCCGACCGGTCGTACCTGGTAAGAAAGCGCACTGGCGGCGTCGTTGCTGGGCGTTCTGCTGCAGCGTGCAGCGCAGCAAATAGTTCCTCTGCATCGTCGTCGCTCGTTAGGTTTGCTGGGTTCGATCTCGGCCCGACAAGGAGGAAGTGATCTCGGAAGGCGTAGTATGATGGTGCCGAGGCGATGCCCTGCTTGATCGCTATGCGCTCTGCTGCCGCATTATACGTGATGCCCACGTCTGTGATTCCCTTCTTGAGGTCCTCAATGGTCACCGTCGTGTCAGTCAGATACCAGGCCACGCGGAACGGTGGATCGCCGTCTGCGACCCGGTCCTGAATGTAGGCATCTGCGAGGGCTGATAGTTGTTGTGTCATGTCAGTTTGTGTGCTTGGGTCTTCAAGGCGTGGGAGCATCATACCCTTCACCAGGCCGCTCTGTCCGGCGCCGCCATTGCCTATGCGGAGCTCGATGGTCGAATTGAACTTGCTGAAACCGCCATCGTAGACAGCCGCGGGGTTCTGCGCAGCGCATCCGAGGGCGAGTGCCAGTACCGATAACTTGAGCATATTGAGCATCCTGAGAGCAAGCAGGTATGCAGGTCGTGGAACAGCAGGTTCGCATATCGATGCCCACGAGGAAAACTGCTGCTCTTGTAATTTTCGGGTGTCTTGTTTTCCAACGTCAGCTTGCCGTTTGCTCCAATCAGCTGCGTGTTGGCGGTGAAGCTATTCGCAAACCGGCGACCGCCTAGCCGCGGTGAGACAGTCGCCTCACCTCAGCCTTTATCAACACTTATCGCGCCATCCTGGTTGCAGCCGATCTACGCCTTGGCTTCACTGGTGCCGACGCCTGCAATTGATGTGATTGATTCTTTTTACACGCCCAAAGTCGGGCTGGGCCCCGTGTCTAGGACCCTGATATCCATGCCCAAACGCCAGGCAGTTAAACAGCAATATCCCCAACCCCCCTGAGTTTTTGGCGGCCCCCCCGGCGCCCGGCTGATCCTCTAGTTCCCTTTCTGCCGGTGCGATGCAAATGTTCAGATCTATATACACTGACCCTTTGGCAAAACGTCACATTGTGTCACAAACCTCACTCACCCTCCTTCTTCCCCGAGCTGGTGGTCTTGGTCTGCGCCGCCTCCAGCGCCTTCTGCTGCAGCTTGGCTTTGCCTTTGCGGTACTTGCTCCATTTCTCGAGCATGTAGCGTATGGCGCGTGCCGGGCCGGCGGTGAAGATGCCCTTGAGAGACTGCGCGGTGGCGGGCCAGTTGACCGTCTGCTTGATGACGCGACGGATGAAGGAGCGCAGCTGCACGGGGTCGTCCTCGACAATGCGTCGCTCAAAGCCGCCGCCGGTAGCGCGCCGCTCGAAACTCTCGGGATCCTCTCCACGTGAAGCGTCCATCATGGCCTGGAACTCGTCCTTGGGGACCATGAGCTTCTTCTGGTACTGGAAGTACAGGCGCGAGCGGAACGTCTTAGGCAGGCGTCGCACCATGTTCGCCCGCCGAATAGGGTTCATGTCCTGCTCGAGAGGGGCATCGAGCTCGGTATCGGAGGGGAAGGTGCCCTTCTTGTTGTCGGACGTTACAAAGTCGACGTTGGGCAGTGTAGAGAGAAGTGGGCTATAGAGCCTGCGGAAGGAGAGCATGTTGTTGTCGACAATGTCATTGACCTTGCTGGGGCTCTCAGTCGGGAGAGCCATGCGAGGGTCGCCGAGATACGAAAGACCCGCGATGGTGGCGTAGAGCTCGCGTTCGGTGAAGCGTGGTGGCAGCAGCAGCAGAGCGGTGCGCACGGCCGAGATGAGGTTGACCTGGTTGGCGAGGCGGACACGCGGGTGGTCGCGAAGGATCTTAACCGGCTTCTGCAGGCGGCCCGCGAGATACAGGTTGTTCCAGGAAGCCAGATCGGTGCACAGGTTGTCGAGTGACACGACGCCGTACTTGATCTGCATGCCGTTCTGGGTGACGTAGGGGTTGAAGTAGACGCCGGCGCCCCAGCGGTCCTGGAAGGTAGAGACGAGGCCGGAGCCAAACTTGGACAGGAACGAGTAATGCTCGGGGTGCTGGCGCATGTTGAGGCTGTGCCAGTGCTGCGTGTGGGAGACACCGAAGATGAGGTCGATCGACCGAGGGCCTGAAGCCTGGACCTCCTTCAGGGCGTGCGAGGGCCGCGGGTGGAGGACGCGGAACTCGTCGTCGGTCACGGTGCGCGTGGGCTTGGCCTGGGGAAAGACACCAGAGCCGTAGGCAAAGGCGTACATGATGGGAGCGCGGTAGGACCGCAGAAGCTGGGTCAGCTCCTTCTTGAACTCGACGTTGAAGTCCATGTGCTGGTTGGTGCCGAACAGCTTGTAGGGGAGCTCTGTGAAGTCCTCGAGCTTCGCGTCGGCATGGTCCTCCCAGTTCTTAGCGTCGAGAACAGGCCCGTCTCGTGGTGTCTTTTGTTGGTATTTCTTGCCCCAGGCGAAGTTGATGGCAGAGCCATGGTGGACGTAAGGAGGAGGTTTCTCTGCAGCCTCATCGCCGGTGTTCTCGGAGGCCTTGGCCTTGGGGGTGTTGGTGGCCTTGGTCTGGGTGCTGGTCGGGGTGTTCTGGTCTCCCGCCTTGTCAGAGAGCTTTCGGACAAGCGCTGCAGTCGGGGATTGGTGTCGGGTGGTGTTGACGACGCGGCGCATCGATGCTGCCATGGGGAGGTTCGGTCGAGGGAACATGGCCGCGCGGCCGAGGCGGTAGGTCAGAGCCATGGCGCAGAGCTGCAGCAGTCAAGTCAAACAGCGAACTTTGATGTCAGGGTAGACTGTAGGACGTACTTTCCGGCCTAATCGGTATCAATCTGCTTTGCGATGTTGCGGGAAGATGCTGTTGTCGGTTGCCGGCGCAAGCTTCTGGTGGCCACGCAAGATGGGGCAAACAGTCGGTATGTTGCGCGACAGCTTGAGCAGCTGCAAGCTCAACTAAAATCCGAATCCATATGCTTAAGGTGCAGTAGCACAAGCTTGGTCGATTAGTCGCCCGGTGCGGACGACTCAGCGAATTCGCCGACTAAGCGACACAGGGATGAGATGGAGGGGCAGGCTGCTACCTTAGTGGATTGATAGTTCGACCGGAAAATGAAACTGCAGCTAATATGAGTGAACAAAAGAACAGATTGGATAAGAATAAGATGATGTGAGCTGGTCAGCCCTTGTTGGTAGTAAGGAATCGAAATAGTTGTCCTTTCTTGAAGCCGTCTCCAAAAATTCGCGATGCATCGGGATGACAGCTCTGGAAGTGTTGAGATGCACGGGCCATGGAGGTGCCCGTGCCTTCAGCCTGGGCAGGGACAAGCTCAAAGGGGCGGTGGAGATCATCCGAGGCTCAACTGTGAACCGAGAACATCACGTCATCAGACTTCCAAGTTGCCAAGCTGCCCCTTCCTGTGGCCATCCATCAACATCAATTGTGGGAGGCGGTCACCGAGGGACTTGAGTACACAGGCAAGAGCTACATTGGAAACCTCTTATTTCAGGCTGGAGAGTCATCATAGGGCAGGCGGATGATGCTTTGCAATTGATGCCTGGGCACAAGCCTTGGGGAGGTTGAAATTCAACAAAGGACGGCCCTCCATCCCATCCCTAGCCTTGATTCCAAGGATGCGCAAAACTCCACCACTTTCTCCATCTTCTGATGCCCAGGAGCGTCGATTTTAATGCTTCAAACTGCAAAATTAGGGACCTCGTCTCAAGGCCACTCACTCTCTCTTCCACCATTCCACGTCCGCCGCGCCGCGACCCTGCCAATCCGCCCAAGCCAAGCCCCGGCCGGTAAGCCATAGTGGGGCCGCCATCCGACGCGCAGTCACGTGACTGTCTCCGCCTACCCAAGCGGTTGCGCAGCAGCTTGTTTACTCCCGATCCCATCACCACTGCAATCAACAACTCACAACACAAGATGCGGTCGTTCACCCCGGCAGGCGACCGCACTTCGCGGAAGGCACCTTTGCCGCCAAGATTTCGGAAAAGCACTGGCGGCGCTGGCATTGCCCGTCTAGCGTCAAGTTCACGAGATGCAAGGGTATGTGTTGCGACCGACCGAACAAAACAAACAGGCAGTTCAGGGCACAACTGACTTTTTCGACACAGCCGAACACTTTCCGAGCAACGCAACCGACCTTCAATCTCTTTACTGGCGGAGAAGCAGGTCCTAGCAGACCACCGTCTCAGCAAAGCCATGCGGACGATCTCCGCACAACCTCGAGAGAGAGCTCGAAAGAAAACTTCGCCCCTCCCGACGCGCAAGAGTATGAGTCTCAGCGCCATGTCATTGAGGAGCTGAAGGCCGAACTCAGCGCTCTGCGATATACTATGTCTACCTTTGAACAAGAGAAGCACATGGCCGACGCGCAGCACGAAGCCGACATGGAGGACCAACGCCGTCGCGCGCAGGCCGACTATAACGCCAAGCAGGCCGCCGAAACCGAGAAATCACAGGCACAACGTCAGCTTGAATTGTTACAAGAGCAGCTTGCGGAAGTCCGTCAGGCGACGGGCGAAGAAAAGTCTACGTGGGAGAGAAAGGCCCGCGCAGCAGAAGAGGAGGCTCGCCTACTGCAAGAGCAGCTGGAGGATCTCTCCAACGCTAAGGACGAAGCCGCGCGTATCAACGGCAGGAAGGTTGTCGACCTCGAGATGCAGCTCCAGGTGGCACAAAAGTCCATACAAGAGATCGAGCAGGAGAGTCAGTCTCACGAGGCTGCCCTCCAGCAAATTCAAGCTCAGCTAGCCGACAAGGACGCAGATGTTGGCGACCTGGAGGCTGAAATTCTCAGGCTCAAGGCGCAGACAGGTGATGCTGACACCATGGCCATCATCAAGCAGGAGTTGTCAGAGCAGGTTTCCCATATCCGAAGCCTGGAGTCGACAAACCGGGAGCAGCTGTCCGAGCTGAAGCATCTGCGGCAAGTCACCAAAGCCGTCGAGATTGTGGAAGAAGAGAAGAGATCACTCCAGCGCAAGCTGGACGCAGCTGCCTCTCTTGAGGACGAACTCTCTGAGGCTCAAATGCAGCGCCAGCGACTCGAAGACGAACGTCTGGCCTGGACCGCCTTCCTCCAGAGCGCCACCGAGTCCGGCGAGGAACTCGAATTCGACTCCCCCGAGGCTGTGGCTAGGGCTCTGGTCGCCGAACGTTACACATCAGCATCACATGTCGACCGGATCGGCGCCCTGCAGGCCGAAATCGCCGCTCAAAATGGCACGATCTCATCGCTCCAAGCCGACATTGAAAGGCTTCAGTCGGAGGTTGAGTCCGCAAAGTCGACCGCGAGCGCGACCAGCACGGACAAGGCCCGTCTGCGGGCAGAGCGGCAACGGACCCTCGCGGTCAAAGAGGTCGAATACCTGCGCGCACAGCTCAAGACATTTGATGCCGAGGATGCCACCTTCCAGCCAGAGACTTTCGACGAGCACAAGGCCAAGCAGGTTTCGGAGCTGGAGGAGCTTGTCGACAAATACAAGCAAGAAGTTCAAACGCTGCACGCTGAAATGTCCTCGCTGGAGCCTGCCCAACCTACCGTCGGCAACAAACGCCCTCGTCTTGACGACAACGTCGAGAAGCAGTCGGCCGTCTCACAGCAGCTGGCCGATCTTACCCGGAAGCGTCGCAAGCTGCAAGAAGAGTACTCGGCACTGCAGACACAACACCAGGTCACCGTCAAGGAGCTGTCCGTGGCAAAGGACCAAGTCAGGGCGCTCAAGTCTTCGTCCAAGACCCGCGTGCTCGCTCTCCGTTCGAACCCCACCACGGACGCCGAGATTGTCAAGCTCGAGACGCTCCGAGCGCTACGGAAGGAGAATGAGGAGCTCCTCGCCCACATCCAGGGCAACAAGGCATCTTTCGCGACCGTGCCATCATCGCAGCTGGCTGCAGCCCAGCGTCTCGTTGCTGAAGCAAAGGCCGACACAGCCAGCGCCCAAAAACTGACGCGCCGACTAAAGGAGGTTTGGGGAGCCAAGTCAGCCGAGTTCAAGGAAGCCGTCTTCTCCACCATGGGCTGGACAGTCACTTTTATGCCCAACGGCAAGATGCGGGTGGAGTCGCAATACTACCCTTCGACGACGGACGAGCACGAGAACAGTATCGTGTTTGACGGCGAAAGGGGAACAATGAAGGTCAGCGGCGGGCCTCGGAGCGCCTTCGCGGCCAAGATTGGGAACCATATCAAGTACTGGGTGCATGACAAGGGATGTATCCCGGGATTCCTGGCGGCGCTCACAATTGAGTTTTTCGAGGAACAGCAAACCCAATGAGCGGGCTACCAGGGAGTGGATGTCGGACACGTGTAGATATATCCTTGCTTTTTCTGGAACGGAGTTTGGGCGCCATCCTCATTCATTGAGACTTGAGCGCGGGGTGTTTAGGCCATGATTTAGGCAGTTTCCCCCAGGGACTTTTACGAAGAGGAACCATGTTCCAGCCTGTCAAATTTCCATCGTTCTTGAAATCGTGATGCCGGATCTGTTGTGCGAGTTTGCAGCCCACCACCAAGCCTGCCTTCTCGGTGGACAGAGGACCCCTGTCCAACCTTAACCTGCCCGCTGGGACGCCATCTTCTTGGCGCACGTCGTTGGCGACTTTGTTTGTGGAGGAGGGGTCACAGTGTTTTGGGGTGGTCCCCTCCTTTTCCCTCGATGGCTCCCAGGGGCTTGTCGCGAATTCCCGTCGTGAGACATTGTCTTGACTGTCCCTGGACGAGGCCCGGGACCTCCCGCCCGCACTTTTGTCTCCCACTGCCACTCGATTCTTGCCTTTACCAACTGAGCGCTCAACAAATAGCCCATGTTACCTGTCCTCACCATGACCAGGACCTTTTGCTGGTGGGCATTCGACGGCCTATCCATCCAAGCCGTGCTTGTGTAGCTGGCAGGCCTTGGCACTGAAATGGATGCAAGCCCGTCAGCCCGACAGGGCGGGCATTGTCAATTGACAATTCAAGCGGCGTCATCTGGTGACAATTTCATCTCATGTCGGCTAGGTGAGTTTGTGCCTGCAGCTCTTGGAGTCGGAGATACACCGACTGACCACGTGCAGGACGATGCACGGCCACACTGCTCGGGCCAGTCCTCGACCAGCACATTTGTTGGTGTAGATCCCTGCTCCATGGGTGTTCCCTTGCTCCTGGCCAGCGATCGGAGTGATCACCTCATCTCCTCGTCAGGACAAAAGTCTTTAATGCTCCGGTTATCTCGGAGAATCGACTGTCCCTCGATGTCCAAGAACGGTGGTGGCGAGGGCCGGAGCTCGGGAGATTAAACCTCACGTATTTTCTTGAAGGTTCAAGCTTCTGTCATCTCCATAGCAATGATCGCCCTAACACGAGCAGCTCGTTGTGCAGCTCTCCAGCTCTGGTGTTGTCAAAGAAGGAGAGCCAACTCGTGGCAGTGCGAGGGAGGCGGGTCGGCAGGTCGGCAGGTCGGCAGGTCGGCGGGCTCGACAGCTGCTTTGACTTTTCCTCGTACGGTAGACTCGGACTCGTAGAAGCATCCGAACGAGTCAGGAGGTGTTGGTTCTTTGTGGCCCGTTTGGTTCAAGGCCCGGTCGAGAAGGGAATGGTCCGAGTCGGGCGTTGCCGCTTAAAAAACGCGGGTCCCCGATGATCGGTCTCGCCGAGGCGCGGGCTGCCCCCGGCTGTCAACAAGGCAAACAGGGACAAACAGGGAAGAAAGAAAGAAAAACAGCCAGGGACAATTTCCACTACATATTGCATGCCTTTGTCACCACCACATCACCACATCAGCAGCAGCAGCAGCAGTCCACCGCCGGGGAGGCCGCTGCTCGTATTCCACAGACAAACAGTCTGGACCTTCATGTCGATGCGGGCCTGTCCATTCTTGCAAACTGTGGCTTTCGACCAACGATGCAGTGCGCCGCCGCAGTGCGTGCCCGCGGCACTTCGAGTCATGGAACGCCAGCGGCCTCCCCGCCAGCGTCGTCCCGTCCGCCCTCGAACACCCCAACCGAGCGTCGGGGACAAACAAGGGCGGCGTCATCACCGCTACTCGGACGGGCCACGGGTGACGGGGCCCAACCCAACGTACCCTGATCCCTGATTTGCCCCCCGGAGATGGCGGCGCCATTGGAGCAATACGCTGCCGCTGCACCGCTCATGAGCCGTCCAAAGTCTCATGCCCACTCTGCACCTGGCTTGGCCCTCACAAGCCTTTTGCCTTCCTTGCCCTCTCCCGGGAACATGGCGCACGGAGCCTTGGATGCGCCCCCCCCGACAACCGTGACCCGGTCCGAGCCATGCCCGTTTCGCGCTGAAGAGCCAAGACAAGCTTTTTCTTTGCCCCGTTGCCAGCGCCGCGGTAGCCGGCGCGCGGCTGGGGGAGGGGGCCGGGACTGGAGGGGGGTAGAGTGGGTGGATGATCTCGTCGTCTCGCTGGCAGTGTCCCATCGGCGGCTTCTTCTGCCGCCCGGGCGATGGGACCTCTCCTCTGTGAGCTAGAGGTGTTAGTCTAGGTAGGTAGCCACTCGAGCAAAGGGTGAGTGAACCAGCAAAGGGTGACCTGGACCCCAGAGACGATACTACCGCCGCGTCGAAAAGGAAATTCGACTTTCCTCCCTTGCGTTTCCCATGCCACCAGCCCTCCCTCCCCGTGACACTTTTTTTTCTTCCCTTTCCCACCTTTCGTCAGTGTGCCTGCCACCCACATGGTCGCGCGCTCTGGGACCCGATCTTGCCGATGACGAACAACGCATGCCAAGACATTGAAACCTCCGCGGTTCTGAACGGACGAACAGAGACATACCAGCACCCCTTGCGCTTCCACCGCCGCATCATCCTGTGTGGCTTCTGTCAGTGTTTCTGAGACGTTGGAACAACACGGGGTATTTGCTTCCCCTCCCCGGTCTGAGCTTCTCGATTCGACCATTCTCTTCGGCACTTCCACGTCGACAGCACCGAATTCGCATCATCGTCGTCATTGACGGACAAGTCAATTTCGGGTGGCCGACTGTCAATTATCGACATTGACGTCTGGAAGCTTCTCGATTGCCACCAGGCAGGCTCCGAAGTAGGAGAGGGTGAAGTGAACAACGGTGGCGCAAGTCAAAGGCGGGAGGAAGGAAGGAGCTACCCTCGCTGCCCTTGCCATCACGAACTCCAGCCCGACCCAGGACTGGAAACTTTTCTCGACTCGATCACCGGCATCTCGACTTGTCAACCTTGATCTCGGCCGTCAACTGCCAGACACGAATGCGCAAGCTTCCTAGAACCCAACACCCACAACACCAATCGCCGTCACCTTCTTCTAGATTTACCCACCCTCCATCCTCACCTCAAAGACCGACCTGGACATGACATATTCTCCCGCCAACGCCGCGTGATCACGCGCCTCCGCCATCCTCAGGCCTGCCTCTCATCACCTTCCCAGGGTCCCCTCCCGTCTGGATGTCGTGTCGCGCCACCCTCGACGTACAGCCGTGAATAACGGTTTCCGTCCGCGATGCCGCCAACCTCCGGTGGACTTTTATTGCTCTCTCTCGTCGCTGCCGGCCTCGCCGCCGCCTCCGCCGATGACGAGATCTTAAACGACCCTTTTATCCCTACAGGTCTCACCGGCCACCAGATACACATCCTCCGGATATCTTCTCTTGTCTTCTCCGTTCTGACCATTGCATCATCGCTCCTGGTTCTCTACTGGTTTTCCCACATGAGGAGGAGCTTTCGCCATGAGTATGTCCCTCTCGCCTGTCCCTGTGTCCGTGTCCGTGTCCGAAAAACCTAACACCTCCCAGTCTGATCATGCTCCTCATTGTCGGAGACACAATCGAAGCCCTGTTCTTCTTCATATTCCCGGTTGTCTATCTGGTAAACGGCCCAATAGACTCTCAGTCCAACTTTTGTCAGGTTAGCGGCTTCTTCCTCTCCGTCGGCATCGAATCCTCCGACATTGCCGTTGGTCTCATCGCCATCCACACGGCCCTCTACATCTTCAAGCCGAACCAAGGCTCCGGTCAGAGCGGCCTCTATCCCTACCGATACTGGGCGTATGCCGCCTACACCGTCATCCCGCTCCTCCTCGGCGGCCTCGCCTTTGTCAACGACCCCGCCTACACGAACAACGGATCATACTGTTACCTCCCGGCGGAACCCCGATGGTCTAGGTTCGCCCTGAGTTGGGTTCCCCGCTATGTGATCCTTCTCCTCATCGTTGTCATCTACGGCGTCATCTATATCTATGTCACCATCCTCATGCGTCGCTTTGGTCAGCAGAGCGATATGAATGAGGGCAGCCGTCCTGCCGGAACTGCCGGCCTGCGCACGAACCAGACCGGCTCCGTTCCTCCGACGCCACCCATCGCCTACCATGGCCTAATCCCATCTTCGTCAGACTCGCGGTCTGTCTCGTACGTCGACTGGGACCGACCACGCCAATCCGTATCATCCGTCGACACCATCGGCATGGAAGCCGATCGGACCTACGCGGCAACAGATCCCGCAGGTCGTCGACAGAGGCGACCGTCTCTCGCCCGTGCGCTGCGGTGGAAGTGGCCCAAATCAGCCTCTGAAGCGGCGGTCGATATCCCACCAGATTCCCTGGACCCCGACGAGCAAGATGGCCCACGCCCCGACTCGGCACGCTCGCCGCACAACTCGATTAGCCACGCTTCCATCACAATACCACCTCCATCCGTTAGGGCGGACCAGGTGACGCGAGGCCCGGTCGTCAAGAGGGATCGGACCACGCAGTTCATCTTCCGCCCACAAAGGGCAATGTCAGTCCCGCAGATCCAACCACCGCCCCCGGGCATAGATGTCCAGGCTTTCCCCTCGCAAGACTTGCAATCCGATTCTGGGTTTTGGAATCGTCCGGTCGAGGTGGGCGATAAGGGTACCAGCAATGCGACTTCCCAGTCCAACCCTAACATGGTCGCTGTCCTCCACCGTGGGCCTCCTCGGCACAAGCAGCGCCAACAACTCTCGGTGCCAGAGGGCGGCACTACCAACCCACCGCCCAATGTCTCCGGGTCGACGGGCACCTCGTCGTCCAACTTTATACCCCCCCACATGTCGGCGGACCCTGCTGGTATGGGTAAGGCCCGTGACAAGATCCGCCGCCAACTTCGCCTCTTGTTCATATACCCCCTCATCTACGTTCTCGTCTGGCTGTTGCCCTTCATTGCGCACATTTTCAGATGGGACGACCCTAACAAGTCGGGTCCTTTCGGCCTCGTGTACGCAAGTCTCGTCAGTCTGTGCATCCAGGGGTTCGCAGACTCGGTGCTCTTTGCGATGCGAGAGAAGCCTTGGCGCCATCCGAGGAGGGCCAGCGTCAGCAGTACCGGCACCCTGTTCCGTCGCCACAGCAGCCACGCCAATAATAACTACGATGGCTGGTGTCCCAGCTTCAGACCCATGCTCGCCCGCTGCTTCGGAGACAAGTGGGCGTTCAGCAAAAGTTTGGGCGGAGGGCGGACTAGGGAGGAGATGCTGGTCGACGGGCGCTTTGCTAGGATAAGGCGAGTGCTCGAGACGGAGGAATGGACGACACGGGAGCGCGGACCCAGGACGGAGAGGGAATGGTGGGAGTGGCTTGAGGACATTGGCGGGTCATGGGACTCGGATGATGATGGTGATATCGAGAACCTCGAGCTGAACAGCCCGGCCGCCCAAAGCGCGCCCAGCCCGGCCGAGGGATCGCGAAGTCCCTTGAGCCCATTATACCCCCGGTTTGGGTCAATATGAGGTGCAACAGCATCATGAAGGACACGGATACGTTGGTTTCAGCCACGGCGAATGGCACTGGTAGGCGCATGTTCCTCTTCTCTTTCTCTTTTCTTGATACCCCAACCCGTGGAGGGTCTCCGGTGCATCAGGGGCGTTGGACGGGGCTTGGTTCAATCTCACGTTGGATGGCGTGGAAGTGCGCGTTTGGATCACGAGGTCGCGCTCGAGAAGGGCCTTGGGGCGGCTGTATAGACAACGCAAAACACTACCATGCAAACCTATAAACTTCAATCATGATTTCTATGCCTTCGCTTGAATGGTCGGCAAACTCTATCCAGGGGACTCCAAGACGCCGTACATGTCCCTTATCATGCGATATATGTTTACTCCTCCAGCAAAAAGTTGAGGAAGCCCCTCGCCACCGCGACGCCGTCATGCTCAATCTCAGCCCTGGCAATCGCCTCGGTGTACATGTCGTCGGTAAAGATGCCCTGCTTGTGCCTATTCGTGATAATCTCGGAGATGATGGGACCGGTAAACTCGGGATGGCCCTGCACGGTGATGTAGCGTTTGGGGACGTAGAAACCCTGGACAGGGCACAGGGACGTGGTGGCCAGCGACGTGGAGCCCGGGGGGTTATCGACAACAATGTCGCGGTGCATTTGATGAATGCGCAGTCGGCCGTTATCAAGTCCAAACAACTCCTTTCCCTTCGGTGTCAGGTCAACATCGACGACGGCAATCTCCCAACCGAGCTCGCTACGCTTCACCTCGACACCTAGGGCGCGGCCGATGATCTGGTGGCCGAAGCAGACTCCCACAGCGCGGATGCGACCGCCATCGAGGGCTGCGCGGACGTACTCGACGAGGCGGACGATCCAGGGATCCGAGTCGAAGGCGTTGTGCTTGCTGCCGGAGATGAGGATGGCGTCGATTTCGGAGGGGTCCGGGTAGGACGCGGGGTCGTTGACGACGTCGTGGACGGAGATGGAGACGAGGGACTCGAGGGGGCGGGGTTCGGGGAGGGAGAGGGCGGCGCTTCGTAGCAGGGCGGTGAAGACGCCGCCGTAGCCCTTGTATTGAGCGTTGGTGCCGGGTTGAGGGGTGTCGGCCTCGAAGATGGCGAGGCGGAGGGGGGCGCGTTGGGAGCCCATCGTGGGGGTTGAAGCAGAAGAATAGGCGAGGCGGTGGTTGGTGTGTCAAGCGGTGAGGAAGAGACGATCGTGAGGTTGCAATGATGGAGAAGCCGAGGTGTGTGGAAGTTGGGAGGATGGTTGGTCACTCGACTCGGAGCCGCCGATGTCTGGTGGGTGTCTTCCAAGGGCGCCGCCGCCGCACGGAAATCATGGTGGGGGTGGCCACGACTCGGCGCCTTGGACCCCGCGGTTGCCAAGCCAGGGTCCTCTTATCGCCGATAACGGCCAAACGCCGAGAATACCTCAGCCTTCCCCACCCGTCACCGCCAGACCGTGCCGTTGCAGGCAAGCTACCCCACGTCGTCGTCAACTTTCAGTCCGTCTCCAAACACCAGCTCCATCGGTCACGATGCCTCCTCGCGCTTCCCTCGGCTCCTTCCTCGCCAATGCGCGAGCTGCGCTGACCGCCCCCGCCGCACAACGCGCAAACCCCCTGACCTTTGTCGTCGGCAATGAGTCTGCAGGTAAGCAGCTATCCCTGGGGGGACCCTACCTCGATGAGCGAAGACATGCTGACCCCCCAGACCTTGACTCCATCTGCTCCGCCGTTATCTACGCCTACCTGCGCACCACAACGCCACCAAACACAACCTTGCACATCCCCCTCTCGAATCTGCCCCGCGCCGACCTCGCCCTCCGACCCGAGCTGACCGCCGCGCTTGCTCACGCACACATCAAGCCCTCCGACCTCCTGACCCTCGACGAGCTCCCCGCCTCCCTCGATCCAGCAAACGCACGATGGTTCCTGGTCGACCACAATGCCCTCACAGGGATCCTTTCTGAGCGTGGTTTTGACGCGTCTGTGATAGGCTGCATCGACCACCACGCGGACGAGAACAAGGTGCCTCTGCAGACAGGCGACGAGCCCCGGATCATCGAGAAGACGGGGAGCTGCGCAAGTCTCTTGACGGAATACTTTCGGCCGACCTGGGAAAATGCTGTGAAGGATGAATCGGATGCGCATGTTGCCCGACTTGCGCTGGCGCCCATCCTGGTGGACACGGCAAACCTCAAGGCGACGGACAGGACAACAGTCAAGGACATTGAGGCTGCAGAGTTCCTGGAAACCATCGCGGGCGAAGGCTTCTCACGGGACGCGATGTGCAACGAGCTGAACGATAATAAAGAGGATCTTTCAGCCTTGACTCTTCGCGACATATTCCGCAAGGATTACAAGCAGTGGCGCGAGCCAAGCGGGCTTCTAGGCACGTCAGCCGTCGTCCGTGGTCTGGATTTCCTGCTCAAGGACAAGGCTGGCGGTGACCCTGCGGTTTTTGCGGACGAATTCCAGTCGTGGGCGACGGAAAAGGGCCTTGACGTCGCCGCCATCATGACGAGCGTTCATGATGAGCAAGGGTTCCGGAGGGAGCTTCTCGTGTGGGCGCTCAACGAGAACGGCGTCAAGGCGGCGGAGGAGTTTCTGAGAGATAATGAGACTGAGCTGCAGCTGGAGCCGTGGGGCGAGGGCCAGCTGGATGGGAAGGCGGGCGTTTGGAGGCGGGCGTGGAGGCAAAGAAATGTATTGCATAGCCGGAAGAGAGTAGCTCCTATGCTCAGGGAGTCATTACAGGGGCAGGCGAGGCTGTAGATGTTAAACATGCTCATAGCTGAGTACATTGCATCCGCCGACGGTTCTTCCATATCATTCCTTGAACACTTCTAGTGGCTGGTAGAAATAAACGAAACGGCCCCCGGGTGACTAGCAGCAGCAATGTAGCAGCAACGTCGCGACTTTTGTCACGTCAACCGTAGTATCTACTAATATAACATGTACCTACCTACCTAGTCAATCGATCACTACTGTTGATCGATCACTACTGTTGATCGATCACTACTGTCAATCTATCACTGCTGTCAATCGATCACTGCTATCAATCGGCCTTCCTATCAATTAACTATTACAGTCAACAAGCGGGCGCCAGGTACCTAGGGGGTGATTCGTTTATTTCTACCGGCCACTACGCGTGCATACTGTCAAATACGAGATGTACCATTGAGGACCTGGTGCTTGGCTGGCTGATAACCACAATCTGCTACATGATCCGAAATTTAGATGGCCCATCTAAACTCAGGATGCTTCCAGTCCAGACTGTCAACATCGGCTGCATTTAAGTCGGCTGCGTCAGCCAGAGCTGCCCTCTCGTCGCGCCTCTTGTTGTCATTCTTCATCCAAACCATAGTGACCAAACTGACCATCAGGATGCTGCTGGAAGTGGCCAGGTTCAGCCCGTTCCCGATCCGGTAGTTCGGACTATCCCATGGAAGATAGGACCATGTCGCTATCAAACCACCCAGGTTTCCGAGCATGACTGAAGAAGGGAGAGAACGTCAGCGACCTTTGTCATACGTGTAGTGATTGGAAAGGCAAGAGACAACATACCGTTGAAACCAATGGCGCTGGACCTGGCAGCGTCGCCGATGACGTTGGCGCTCACTTGCGCGTTGGTAAGGGGACCTGTCGTAAAGGCTGTCGTTGCCACAAGGAATGAGGCTGCATATCGTACGTATGGGTTTGTGCTGGCCAGGAACAAAATGAACCCCACCATCATCGGCGGACCACACAGCGCAATGAAGAGCTGCCGTTGATCCATGCGATAGCTTATGGCGGGGATCAGGACGGTGCAAAGAGCTCCTGCGATGTACGGCGGAACCGTCAGGAGCTGTTGTTGGACCACCGTCCTGTTGGGATAGATGGTGCGGACGATGGTCGGGGCAAAGAAGGCAAGGCCTAGCCCGGGGATGTTACCGAGCAAGTAGACGAAGGACGTGGAGAGAGTAACAGGCGAGCTGATTCCGTTCCAGAACTTAGTCTTGTCCATCTTGTCGAGCACTTCAGATGCTGCAGGCCTTTCGGATCGGATCCGGTCGACAGCTAGTTGCTTCTCTTCGCCGGTGAGCCACTTGGCTGTCTCGGGGCGATCTGTGAGCAGGACTTCAGGGGCCATGTCAGTCCAAAGTCCGAGATTGGGAGTTGAGAGACTCACATATAGCTAACACAGATAGCCCGACCGTTATGATCCCTTCGATGGCTGGTATCGAGTGTCAGAGGCTACAGATTGTGTCCAGGAAAAGGTGCAGGACATACCAAAGATCATCTGCCAATTGGTGAGCGTGCCGAAGCTGTCCAGGGTGAGGATGGCCGATGCCAAAAGGCCGCCAAAAGCCCCAGCAAAGGGAGCCATAACGATGTAGAGAGAAAGCCTGTAAGTGAGTTCTGCTCGCCGATACCATCTTGACATATAATACGCGATGCCTGGGAGCATCCCGGCTTCGAAGATGCCGAGAACAAATCGGACGGCGCACACCTCGGAAAGACTAGAAACGAACGCGGTCAAGATAGAGACCACCCCGAATCCGACAGAGGTCAAAGGCAAAAACCAGCCTGGGCCGATCAATTTGCAGAGCATAATAGCTGGAATCTCCAAGATGATGTAGCTGATGTAGAAGACCGACAAGACGGTGTTGTAGTCGTTTCTTTTCAGCTGTAGATCACGTTCGAAGCCAGCGAGGCGCGCGTTACCTTGAGGGACTGTCAGTTTGAATCCGGCTTTGAAGGTGAAGCGCAAGGGCTCAGATGTACTGACCGATATTCGCCCGATCGATGAAGCAAAACAGGTACAAAAGTGAGACGATTGGCACGATCATCCTGTCGATCTTCCTTCGAAGTCGAGCTTCGGCTTTGGGATCGAACTGAGGGGGCGGCTCGGCCATCCTGTGAAGTCATGCTTGTCAGTCGACGTGACATAATGTGTGACATGAAGGAGATGGAATTCGACATCGACATACTCAATCTTGGGGTGATTGTCGTGCATCGGGCTTGTTGTCTGCTCGTGCATCTCAACCTTGCCCATTGCTTCGTCGTCGGCACGCATCTTGATGGGGTTCTAGAGTATTGATGTTTGTGAAGATGAACGGAAGGATCTGGTGTCTTGCGTGAGATGCAGATGTAGCCATCGTCCAGAGAGTACGGCGAAACACAGTTTTATATACGCTGTGCAGATGACCCTGACCATGCTACCCCGGAATCTTCAATGTTGCAGTACCACTTCCCCGGGTCACATCCCCCAGATCTCACCTGCACCCCGCATGGCCCGTCGGAAACACCACGAGCTAGCGACGAGGACACGGAATCAGCCAAAACGACTACTTCCGGCAGGCCTTTTTCAAGATCAGACACCGATGTGGTTGGCTGCACACTTTTGGCTAGGTAATTGGAACGGAAAGGCAGGTGAGCGGAAGTGTAAACCCCGAATTTACCCCGGGACTTGCATGGTTCTGAGAGACAGACAACAGAGCTACCATGCTTCGTTTCGTTACACGCAGGTAGGAAAGATATCAGCCCAGATTCTGATACTACAGCCCACTTTGCCATTGATTGGGTAGGCATTAAAAGGAGCCTGCATTCCCCTGTAGCGATGTCACATGTCAGCCATCTGGAAACGTAACCTGAATGGTCAGTCCTCTCTCGCACATCCAATTTCAATTCATTGCTTCCCACAAGAGAACTGAATGCTTGATACAAATGGACCCGGACAGGACATTTACACCTGCAGAAGTGGCGGCGCACGGCAGTGCTGAAGATCTTTACCTCGTCATTGCTGGCACGGTGTACGACTGCACCAAGTTTGCCCAGAAACATCCGTGAGTTACCTGGTCTACCTCAGAGAGATGCTCAAACACTGACGCCCTTTACAGTGGTGGCACGGATACACTATTGAGTGTGGCAGGGCAAGATGCCACGGAAGCCTTTGACGACACAGGCCACAGCGAACAGGCCAGGAAGATGCTGAGACGGATGCGAGTGGGCGTACTGGCCAAGAGTTCCATATCAGGTCCGGCCAGCACAAAAGCCGGCAAGG
Source organism: Plectosphaerella sp. P0831 (assembly GCA_014635975.1). Lineage (NCBI taxonomy): Eukaryota > Fungi > Ascomycota > Sordariomycetes > Glomerellales > Plectosphaerellaceae > Plectosphaerella > Plectosphaerella sp. P0831. The sequence continues at coordinate 30,082 of JACAFV010000140.1, read as the reverse complement.
CGAGCAGTAGCGGGGGCACGGGGTCGGGGACGGCTTGGCTCGTCGCTCTCATGGTCCTTCTTTGCGGGCTAATGTCTTTTCGCCATCTTGAGATGGTTTAGAAGTGGAAATGGCCATCTAGTTCCAACGCAGTCGGGGTATTGGTATGATTCAAGATGTGTTCCGTGTCCTTTCCGAGGGTCGTTGTCCATTCCGTGTTGCTTCCGTGTCTCTAGTGCGACACTGCGGCACCCCGCCCTCCTCCCCAAGGAATCTACCCCAGGTCTGCTCCCCGCACCCTGACATCCCCGAGGTCCAGGCGGTTAGCGGGTGCCCCTTGTAATCACTGTTGACCTTGTACGAGGGATTGACGGGCAGGGGCCGTTAGCGATGTGGTCGTCGTCGTGACATCAACATCAACCAACCCATCCCCTGCCTCCATCGTCCACCCCTGGCGCTCGCGTCATTGTCTCTCTATCAATTCATCTCTGCTACCAATACCATAATGGTAGACAGGTCATCACCCAGACCCAATGCCAACCGTCGCCGACGGGTTGGACCCCGGAAGAGGACGCCTTACGTAGACCGAGCATGGTGAGCTTCGAGTCTTGTCCGCACTTCGTCGCCGATCACTGACGAGGTGCGAGCGCAAAGCAACGAGTGCAAGAGGAGAAAGGTCAGATGCGACGGTGAAGAACCCTGCTCCAAATGCGTGCGATACGGGACCTCCTGCCAGTATCCTCCAGTACCGCAGACTCTCAGTCCATCACCAAATCGTGTCGGCCTCTCGCCACCATGCGTACGTGCATCGTTAGAGGGTCAGCAACATGCGGACTTGAGAAGTGGTGCTTTGGCAGCGGGTATTCAAGGCGAAGACCTCCCACGAGCACAAGGTGCCGGGCGGACACCACAAGACCAGCTTGCGAGCCCAGCCTCCAGCTTCCAGACCAAACATACGGTAATGACAGAGGCAAACTTCAGTACCTCCGAGTTCTGTGGTCCATCTAGCTCCGAGTTCACCCTCAACATGGTCAGCGGAAACCTCCGGGCGATGGGCATCCCAGTGACTATACCGGACAGGGCCGCCGCCGAAGCCGAGGGTGGTCCGTCAGACATGTCCTCGCGGCTCGCCCAATACGGCCCATTCATGAAGCTTATCGTCAAGGACCCTCTCTGGAGTCTTAACAGAGAAGATGCAGCCGAAGACATCGACCGGTGGTTCCAGGGTACCGGGGTGCTATACCCGGTTGTCGACCAAGCCCAATTGCTGCAGACAGCCCGCAAGGTCTTTGACGCCATGGACAACGCGCGCAGCTACGGCCTCAGAAACGGCGCCGCCCTGGTCGAGAGCCTCTTCACAGACGATACGAACAAGCTCAAGCTCATCTTGGCCGCCGGACGAACCTACAGGAATGGCGGACGCTGCGACCAGGCCCAGAAGTTGCTGCAGAGCACGCTCGAGTCCATTGAGGGTGTCTTATGGAATGCCAACACGCTTAACAACATTCAGCTCATGCTACTCATGGCCCTCTACTACTATCACCTCGACGAGGAGGTCCGCACGGGCCGTATCATCGGGTTCGCCGCCAGGCTCTGTCTCGAGATGGGCTTGCATCGCCGGGCGGTGATTGATGCATTCGCAACTGACGAGGAGCGGGGAGAGGCCCTGCGGACTTTCTGGTGCGTCTACATGCTTGAGCGAAGAACGAGTCTTGGACAGGGGGTACCATTTTCCATACAAGACTCACACATTGATCCTTCGCTGTTTCGCATGGTGAGTGGCCAGCAATCGGGAGACCATGTCCCGATAAACGATGGTGCTGATGACCTTGCCAGGGAGCCAACGATCCATTCGCCTCCGCCCTCCTCGACTGGACAAAGCTTGCAGGCAAGGTCTGGGAGGCGCTCAACGCCCGGGGCGAGAAGGAGGTCGAGGTCAAGACAGACGAGCTCGATTTTCTCGACTACCAGATCACGCAATGGTACGACCGTCTCCCGGAGGACCTCAAGCTCCCGCGGCCGGGGCCCGAGCAAGGCGAAACAGCTACCCACAAACAGGCTGTGCTCTTCCTCCGCCGCAGCCACCTGCAGAACCTCATCTACCGGCCTGTCCTGCAGACAGCTTCACGCATCGCCCAGTACTCGCACTACGCCCTCTCGGCGACCAGGATCGCAAAGGACTCGCTGCAGACGCTGTCGAGGCTCAATCAGAGCACGCCCCTTATCGGACGGAACCCTGTCTTCTTCAAGCACCTGCTGCTCACGGCCTTTGGGAACCTACTGCTGGCCGTCGTCAACGCGAGCTCCATGTTCTGCGACAGCGTCAAGGTCGAGTTCGACATTGCCTTGGACCTCATCAGGGTCCTGAGCGGCGGATCGCCCCTGTTGATGGATCTGTGGAAGCGGCTCCAGGGGCTGGGGAAGCTCCGGGCGCAGCTCGTGAGAGGACGCTCCCCAGCGCTCGAGGTGAACTCTGGTAGTGCCAGAGACGAGACGAGCTTGGCTGACGAGTCTTCCGACGCCCTGCTGTTTGACGCACTGCTCCCGCACTTGCCGCTCGACCCGGGCTTGTTGAACATGATGGAGCTGCCAGGTGACGTTGTGGGCATGACGATGGTGCGGGACCAGATGAATGGGCTTTTGACTTCCCCGCCGCCCGAGGGGGCGGGCCCTTTGATGGTCCATTTGGCACTAACTTGACCTGGGACTGAGGGGGGGTGGTTCAGTTCCGTGTTCGCTCGAGGGGACACGGAACTGGCCTTTGGGCGGCACAAATGCCGAGAAACAGCGCTCCGCGGCCTCTGCTTCAGCTGGGTCGCTGCACTCACTCGTCTTGCGTCTTGGTCCGCGGCTCATCATCACACTCGCCCATCAATCGAATCAATCGAACAACTGCCCTCTCACGAATCATCATGAGCTCGCCCCTCGCTTCTGCCGGCGTCTCTGGCTATCAGAGCAAGACCGTCACTTTCAAGTCAACAGCCGACGGAGACATCAAGGCCGAGGTCTTTTATCCGGAGAAGCCGACCAGCAATTCCCCGGTTCCCGTGCTGATTCACTACCATGGCGGATTCCTGGTCAGTCTGATCATCCCTTGCCCGCCAGGACCTGCCGCTGACTCGCTCCAAAGATCGTGGGAGATCGATTTTCATTCCTACCGTACTGGCTTGTTCACGCCTGCGCAGCGCGAGGATGGGTCTTCGTGTCCCCCGAATACCGCCTGCTCCCAGAGACCACGGCTCACGCCGCCGTGGAGGACGCTGCCGATGCCTACAATTGGGTCATCAAGTCACTTTCGTCTCTCCTAGACCGACCGATTGGCCCTATTCTGGTGGCAGGGTCCAGCGCCGGGGGTTACCTGGCCCTGACCACAGCAACGGCGGCGGCACCGGGGAAGACACCTGGGGGGCTGCTTCTGATTTATGGCATGCTCGATGCCGCCAATCCGCGATACACCACGCCCGGCACTAACATTTTCGGCCGTCCGGCTGTTGATGTGCGGCCGATTCTCGATGAATTTCCCAAGGCGACGACTGCTTCGGGAACCGACGATCGCAAGACCATCTCTGCCTATGCAGTCTCCGACCCGGTGACCGACAAGAGATTCAGCCTAGTCTCAGCGCTGCACCTTGATGCCATTTTCCCGGACTATTTGACGGGCGTCGACGGCCTTTCCCGATCCATCGCGTCGGACGGCCCTGGAGCAATTTCAAGGGAGCATGCGGCGCTGTTCCCGTTGAACTTTGGAAAATTCGGCCCAGGGTTCCCGCCCGTCATGCTCCTCCATGGTGCCAATGACTCCGCGGTTCCCCTGGCCTGCAGCGAAGTAGCTGCTGAGAAACTCCGGTCCTGCGGGGTTTCTGTCGTGGCAGACTTCCCCGAGGATGCAGAGCACGGATGGGACACCAGGGCCGGCAATGTAGATGTAGAGTCATCCGACGCAGACGGAGTAAGCGCGGTGGAATCTCTGAGGAGCGCCGTCCGATTCTTGGCTGATTCTGTGGCCTCTGCGGCGGGTGAGAGAAAGTGATTCCGAACAGGTAACCTACATAGCTTCTAGTGGTGCGAGTCGCCTAGTCAACACGCATAAATTCTCTTCCGCCTTGCAGCCCCCGAGGATCTGAAGGGTCACGTCACGGCGAAGAGGTCCTGCTGCAACGACTTCCGTGTCTTGACGGTTCCGTTTCTCCACATCAGTCTTGTTCCGTCTTCCGTCTCCCGTCTCATCGAGTCTCGGCTCCTCTCTTCGGTAAGCTATCATGACACAGGAGTGAGATCCGATGAAGAGCCCAAAAACAGTGTGAACCCTTGATAAATAGTACAGCACTCCCTCTACTGCTAGTCCTGCCAAACAAACAAATATGGGACATGATCAAGAAGCCATGGATTTCAAATCGATACTCTCCGTTATCTCGAACCACATCGCCGCCTCAGTTGTAGTAGTCACAACTATCGCCGCTGGCTTTTACATCGTCTACTACCGCCACATCCACCCACTGTCCAAGTACCCAGGCCCCTTATGGGCATCCCTTACCAACCTCTGGAAGCTCAAGGAGCTTTGGGGCCTCCATCTCCCCGACACCCTGGTTCGCCTGCACCAGGAGCATGGCGACATTGTGCGCATCGGACCCAACCAGATCTCCTTCCAACAAGGAGGAGCCGTCCCTCGGATCTATAAGGCCGGCCGTGTTCTTGCCAAGACGTCCTTCTATGACGGCTTCACATCGTTCAACGCCAACCTCTTCGGCACTCAGGATGAGGAGGTCCACGCCCTGCGCCGCCGGCAGATGGCTCATGCCTTCTCCCTACAGTCGATCAAGGAGATGGAGCCACATATCGACGCGCATCTGCTGCGCTTCAGGGCAAATCTAGACCGCTTCGCTGCGTCTGGAGAGAAGTTTGACCTCAAGGAGCTGATTGCCTTTTTTGTCCTGGATGTGCTGGGGGACCTTGCATTCCGGTGCAACTTTGACTCGCAGGTGCACCGGGACGTTTCCCAGCTGCCGCCGATCAACGACCACATCCTCCTCGCATGTCTGCTGGGTATGGTACCGGACATCATGCCGTTTGTCAAGGCAGTGCTGCCATGGACACCCGTCCCTTGGCTGCAGGGATTACTCAAGGCCCGCCAGGCGCTCAAATATTTGACCGCCAACTGCGTGAGACGCCGAATGGAGGACGAGAAGGGTGCCAGGAAGGACCTCATCACAAGTCTGATCAATGCAACGGATCCTCATACAGGCAAGAAGCTTACTGAACTGGATATTCAGACGGAGGCGTTTGCTTTTATGTAAGCTGACCCGCACCCTCCTTGTGCCATGCCGCTAACGATGATCGACAGCGTTGCCGGGTCACACACTACGTCGGGAACCCTCACCCTCCTCTTCAGTCACATCTTGCAGAACCCTGCCGTTCTCTCCAAGGTTGTGACCGAAGTGGATGCGAAGCTTGGGGATGTCTCGTCCCCCATCATCCCCGTCGAAGGCCTCGAGTTCAAGATGGAGTATGTCATGGCCTGCATGAACGAAAACTTCAGGATGAACTCAGTCTTCACCATGCCTCTCGAGCGGCGAGTAACCTCTGACGCGNGACGCGGGCTACGAGATCGAAGGCCACTTGATCCCCAAGGGGTGCGTCGTCTTCAGCCTGAACCACGTCGTGCATCACAATCCGGCCATCTGGGGTGACGACCACGAGACATTTGACCCTGAGCGGTTCCTGGGAGACGGAAGCAAGGCCAAGGAGCGGTTCTTGAGCCCATTTAGCATGGGTCATCGCATCTGCATAGGAAAAAACATGGCCATGGCCAATATGCTCAAGCTGGTATGTTCCACGGTCAAGAATTACCACCTCCAGATGGAGGATCCGGAGCAGAAGATTGGAACGATTAGCGTGGGCATCTCTGAGAAGGAGGGACCGCTTATCTGCCGTGTTTGGAGGCGGGAAGACATGTAGAAGGAGCTTGAGCGCTTCGGCGTCTTCGGTCCGTTCATTAGCATTCGGGCCTGGTTTCCTTATCATCAACCGTTGAATTATGACCCACACTGTAGGCTCTTCCGGGATACTATCATGTTTGGCCGGGAGATAAGACAAAGAGAAGCCCGCATCGTAGTATTGTGAGCCGGGTGCCGGTTTCAGCCTGTTGAAGACGTGGGTGAACACACCACTTTGAGATGCCGCACCAAGATAGGCGGACGGGCATCGTCACGTCGGCGCCACCTCGCCTGTTCAATACCCGAGTCAGATTCCGCGGGGTGGACCTGGAGGCGGCTGGAGAAGCCAGGCCGAAATAGCATCGTCTCCACGACCGGAAAGCGGTTCATCGGTTGACGTGACGCGCCCAACCTGCCATTGTGACGACGCTGGGTCGGGAGAGACGGGCCCCGGGCCGGCAGTAGAGATGAGCTGACCAGGAACGGCGTGTAATATGTGAGGGCGTACAACTTAGAATTGACGATTCCGTGAGATCATGGGGACGGCCCCGCGGGGAATAAGCAAGGGGAGGGGTAGGGTAGGGCAGTTGGGGTCAGGAGCCGGCGCGATGCAACTATGAGCTGGTTTGGCCCAAAAGGGGGATGCATGCCACGCTCCGGGGGCGAGGGGGGGACGTCGGCCGTCCCAATGCGAGCAGGGTGGCGAGGGGACATGAGAGGTGTTAGGCTGGTAGGACAAGGACGAGCAAATGTGCTGGATTCCTGCTTGGCGGGAAGCCTACGATGGGTAAGGTGGGCTATTGCGGGGAATGTAGAGTTGTGGTTGCCGGAGATGGGGTGTTCAAGGTTGTCCAGGCACGAGGTCAGGGCGAGGTCAGGGCGAGGTCAGGGCGAGGTCAGGTCGGGTCAGGGGAGTGGTCAGGGGCGTGGTCAGGAACGGGGTTACCGAAAGGGGCAAGGCCACGGATGATCCGGTCCGTACCATTCCTGGCGACCTCACGAGGTACGGGCTGGACCGACTAATGAGCGTGCGGGGTGGCTAGATTGGGGTCGCAGTGGTTATTGTGACGATGGCTGATTGATTTTGGAGATTGTCTCGAGCATCAACTGCGAGGTTGACTAGTAGTCAAAGATGATCGTCGGTCTTGATTGTGCTGTGTGGATTGCCACGCCGACGATCAAAGACCCAAGAAAGCTTAGCAAGTCCAAGCCTTTGTCGACAACGCGCCCAGTGCTTGGGAATACTTGGGGTCTTGGGGTTCCTCGGGGACCCTCTAAGACAATTTGCGGACGAGGCTTCTGTCGCCGGGGCCCGGGGGTGCCTCCTCGGCGACGCACCCTCCGCATGCTCCGAGTTTGACACGACGTCTGTCCGCCGCCGCGTCCGTATAAATCACAAGCTTTCCCAGAATGTCGCCCCCCGTCTGTCTTGGCATCTTGGCATCTTGGCATGCAACCAATCTCCCCGACGGCCGCCCAGAGGCCTAGGGTGGCCTCGATGCTCCGAGCCCCCTCTCTCAGCAACAGCCCCGTTACGATGCGCCGAACCGAACAGCAACCAGAGGAAACCAGGCGAGACCTTGCCTCTCTCAGAAGGCACGGAGGAAGCGCTATGCCGTCAGCTCGAGGCAGGTCAGGACTGTACCGCGCAGGCACTGCCTCGCTCGCCTCGAGTCGTACCAACGAACGAACGAACCAGCGGCTCCAGCCCCGTCTTCAAGTCACCTGGTACCGACAAGGTTCAGCTTAGCTGCTCCAGACGCCCGATTCCAGCATCTGTCTCCCTGCCTACAGCCTAGCTGGACGGCCCGGAAGGTTGACACCCGTCAGGAACCGCGCCAGACTCGATCGCGGACAGTTGCCCGTCGCCCGACGACCAGCTGACCTACCCGCTTGTCGAAGGCCCCATCAGAGGTGGCCAAATAATATGGATTTGCGGCTCCTGACTCCTGTGGAGCCGTCCGCGAGCCGCTTCCTGCCATGGTACCGCTGATCAAGGGGCGATGAGGGGAAACCTGGGGCACTTTCGGACATGTTGTCTCCGTCAGCCAGAGAGCCTCGCGGATCATGGCTCGCGGGACGACGGAGCATGGTGCGGCGGCGAGGACATCCGAGATGGACGAGTGTGGGTAGCAACCTGGCTGGCGTCTGCCGATCACCTTGAGTGTATCCCAACGTCAACCACGACTCGAGAGAGACGTATAAAGAGGAATCGAAAGACGCCATCATTCAGTCTTCTTTTCCCCTTCTCTCCTCATCCTCTTCATCTACATCAGGACCAACCCTCTCTCCATTCCTTCCTTCAACCCGCCGCCCCCATCAGACATCTTCTCACCTCCACAACCCACCAGACCAGACCTTCACAATGAAGACCTCCAGCGTCGTCTCCGGCCTCTCCCTGCTGGCCACCGCTCTCGCCCAGCAGGTCGGTACCCAGGAGCCCGAGGTTCACCCCAAGCTCAACTGGCGCCGCTGCACTGGCACCGGCGGCACCAGCTGCACCCAGGTCAACGGTGAGATCGTCATCGACGCCAACTGGCGCTGGGCCCACGATGTCGGCGGCTACACCAACTGCTTCGACGGCAACGAGTGGACCGACATCTCCGTCTGCAAGTCCAACGACGACTGCGCCAAGAACTGCGCCATCGAGGGTGCCAACTACCAGAACACCTACGGTGTTACCACCAGCGGCGATGCCCTGACCCTCAAGTTCGTCACCACCCACTCGCACGGCACCAACATTGGCTCGCGCACCTACCTCATGGAGAGCGCCACCAAGTACCAGATGTTCACTCTCATGAACAACGAGCTGGCCTTTGACGTCGACCTGTCCACCATCCCCTGCGGCATGAACAGCGCCCTCTACCTCGTTCCCATGAAGCCCGACGGTGGTCTCTCGAGCGAGACCAACAACAACGCCGGTGCCAAGTACGGTACCGGTTACTGTGACGCCCAGTGCGCCCGTGACCTCAAGTTCATCAACGGCAAGGGCAACTACGTCGGCTGGGAGCCTTCGGAGTCCGACGTCAACTCTGGTGTCGGCAAGATCGGTGCCTGCTGCGCCGAGATTGACATTTGGGAGTCCAACCGTGAGGCCTACGCCTTCACCCCCCACGCCTGCTCTGGCAGCAACAACAACTACCACACCTGCCTGGACAGCACCTGCGGCGGTACCTACTCCGAGGACCGCCACGCCGGCTTCTGCGATGCCAACGGCTGCGACTACAACCCCTACCGCCTTGGTAACCACGAGTTCTACGGCCCCGGCAAGACCGTCAACACCAACCAGAAGTTCACCGTCATCTCCCGCTTCCAGGACAACCTCGCCACCCAGCTCTTCATCCAGAACGGCCAGGTTATCAACACCCCTACACCCAAGCTCTCCGGCCTGACCCAGTTCAGCGGCGCCATTACCCCCGAGTTCTGCGCTGCCTACCCCTCCCTGTTCCAGGATGTCGACCGCCACGGCGAGATTGGTGGCCACACCTCGCTCAACGCCGCCCTGCGCATCCCCATGGTCCTCGTCCTCTCCGTCTGGGCCGACCACTACGCCAGCATGCTCTGGCTCGACTCCGTCTTCCCTCTGGAGAACCCTGAGATCCCGGGCCGTCTCCGTGGCCGCTGCCCCACCACCGGCCGTGGTCCCGCCGATGTCATCCGCGACCACCCCAACGCCTCCGTTGTCTGGGTAAGCTTCCCCCCGAGTATTTTAAACACCATGAAAGCAGTTTACTGATCGAAAATTCCAGTCAAACATCCGCTTCGGGCCTATCGGTTCTACTCACAACACCGGCGCCGTCCAGCCTCCTGCCTCCAGCAGCAGCGCCGTTGTGCAGCCTCCCGCCAGCACGACCATCAGGCCTCCTACCACCACCTCTTCCGCGCCCCCTCCTCCTACCGGCGGCCCTACCGTTCCCAAGTGGGGTCAGTGCGGTGGCCAGGGTCACACCGGAGGCACTGTCTGTGTATCTGGTTCTACGTGCACTGTCGTGGTTAGTTACCCTGCGAGTCGTATTTTACCCCTTTGGGCTGTGTTATGAGTCACCTATACTCCTGTGCCACGTGGCACTACTCCCGAGGACTCCTGACAACTCCATGAAAGAGATTTACTAACTCTTGACTCTCTAGAACCCCTGGTACTCCCAGTGCCTGTAGAGCGCCGCGCCCTGCCGAGGCGTCGTCGCAGAAGCAGCCGCCGCGGGCTCCTTCTGAGCAGCATCATGACCGACAAGATGACGTACACATGAGAATCTCTTGCGAAACGAAACAGAAAACACATTCCCCTTCACCTTCTTTTACGGGGGATGTGGTTGCGTCAAAAAGGGGTGGAGGTTGACGTTGACGATGGTCTCAGAGGGTGGGGCGCCGGGGTGCGACTTGGCCGCGTCTCGCGCTTGCCTTCAGGGGCTATTCTTCCTGCATATAGTTTATAGCATTGTAGCTATTTTCCTCGATAAAGTACATATATACGCTTCTCATAATTTGGTTCGGCGGTGGCTTGATTTGACTTGACTTGACTTGACATGCGATTGACGGGTGGTGCTTTGGAACGGTGGCCGTCAGCTAAGTTACTAGGCCTTTGTTGGCCCGACTTTTCTTTATCTAATTTTCAGTCACGACTTGTCTCGAAGGTTGTTGTCTTGCTGCCTGGAGATGGATACCAGAAGCAGCTTGCCTTTCGGGACTGCAAGTGCCTGGTGTGGTGGCTGGGTCAACAGAGGTATGCAAGTTGTTGGAACAGGCAATTTACTGGCGAAATCAGAGTGCCTGCCTGGTGGGATTTCATTTGTTATTTGATCTAACGCAGTTAATTCACTGGCGAGACGGGATCTTGCCCATCTGAACTCGTTGTTTGCTGCACCTGCTGCCTGCTTCCGAACACAAACAAGGGCAACCTTTTCTCCTATAAATCCTGCCTCAGAATCCCAACAACCTTCCTTTCCTTCCCTCCTCCTCCACCATCCATTCATCCACCTTTCCCCCCCTTTCCGTCCCTGAGACCCTCGCATTGAAGGGGATCTGTGGACATCTCAATCACCAAGAACTACTCCTCCCGACGCCACTCATCAGGCCACACCTCACCTCATCAGATGGCACCTCCCATCCTCGTCACCGAGGGCGAGGCTGCCTCGGACGGAGCAAACAATGTCTCCGCCACCGACATCGTCCGTGCAGCGGACATGACTGCCCTCCAACTCAACAGGGAGCTGAAGCTCAACGTTCAGACCACCAACGGCCCCCAGACGGTTACCATTGCAAACGGCACACGCGGATACCTGGTCCGCAAGGCTTCCCCTGGAATGTGGCGCGCCCAGCTCTTCGACGCAGTGGGACAACGGGCGACATGTAAGAAGCCCCCCTTTCGTCCTTCCAGACACGATCAATCCGGCAGGCTGACCTGACTTGCTCATTGCTGCAGTCAACATCCCTGATGGATGCTTTATTCTTGGAGTCAAGCACTCCGAGCTCCGCGTCGTCATGCCCACGCTCACAGTCTCGGCAACCCACGGCGCTGTTGATCACACTCGGCTGAACAACCCTGCCGACAACGAGGTATCCCAGTCGCAGAACAACCCTGCCAGCAACGAGACATCCCAGTCGCAGACAAACTCCGCCAAGCAGACTTCCCTCACCAGCGTACTTTGGCCCAAGGACGATGTCCCCTCCTCTGAAGAAGAGGTCTGTTCTGTGGAGTGGGTGACGGAGCTCCCCTCTCCCTCGAATGATCCAAGTATGTACCTACCAACTGCCCCATTCCCCTCTGATAAGCTAGGTAGCTAATGATGTCAGTTCAGGAAGAACTCAAGGCGCAGTCGTGGGAGCAACTGGAGGAATGGTTGGCCAAGCGGTTCCAGGAGGATCTCGCCAAGTATCAGTGAGGAAAGTGAGGACTGTGTCTCTATACCAATAAACTCGGCGACGAATTCTCCCATCATTTTCATGCACGTGTCGATGCCGCCGACTTCGTGCCCTTCCAATGTTGACTATGCGGGTACAGTCAACTGATGCCTGAAGTCAATCGACGGCTGTAATTAATCGACCGGCACAGTCAATCGACCGGCACAGTCAATCGACCGGCACAGTCAATCGACCGGCACAGTCAATCGACCGGCACAGTCAATCGACCGGCACANAATCGACCGGCACAGTCAATCGACCGGCACAGTCAATCGACCGGCACAGTCAATCGACCGGCACAGTCAATCGACCGGCACAGTCAATCGACCGGCACAGTCAATCGACTACATGTAGTCAAGAGGCAGGTCAACAGGTGAAAGGTTGTCTCTCTAATACCAGAGACACCCAGATAACAGGGTCCATATTCTCGCAGGCTGCGGCAAAATCATGGTGGGCTGCACAAGCCCGCCTTCTTGCATGTGACATGTGGTCGATGGGGTGGTCGGTCAAAAGATTAATAACCCAGATTCCATTCATTATACGAATCATCAGATAGTTAAAACAACCTTTCCACGACGATCCAATCTCCCAGATGCCTTCTCGTAGGCAGCCTTGGCTTCTGCCAGGGGGAATGTCCACGCGACGAATGTACGCAGCAAACCAATATCCAACGCCTTTGAAATCTTCCGAAGCTGCTCACCAGAAGGCTCGATAATAAAAAACTTATTCTTGACGTGCTCCTTGCCTACGGGCGCGGCAATGTTGCTGAACTCGAAGCTGTTGGAGTCAACAGTGACGATGGAGCCACCATCGGCAACCAAGTCCCATGACTTCTTCAGTGGATCGCCGCCAACGGTGTCGATAACGGCGTCAAAGTTCCTGCCGGTGGCGATAATCTCCTCGTATTCAACAGCCTCACTTGCGCCCAAATATCGTAAAAACTCGGCGTTCCTCTCGTTGGAGCCCGATGCAGCAATGACGTGAAGCCCAGCAGCGGAAGCAAGCTGCACAAGAAAACAGCCAACAGCTCCGGAGGCGCCGGTGATCAGGACAGAGCGGCCGCTGGCGGGGTGAGCGCCTTTGCCGAAGTCCGGCTCTGGAAGACCGGAATGTTCAAACAAGGCTTGCCAAGCAGTGAGGGCGCTCATCGGGACGGTGGCAGCCTCCTCGAAGCTCAAGACCTTTGGCTTCGGGGCCAGGTTCGTGACGGCAACCGTGGTGTACTCGGCCCAAGCGGATCCTTTCTCCATATCGAAAGCGAAAATCTCATCGCCAGGTTTGAAAGCGGAAGCATCCAACTCGTGTACCGCCGCAACGACACCCGCAAAATCGAAGCCCGGGATGTGGTTTTCTACGACATATGACTCGGGCCAGGTGAGCTCGTCCCGTGTTACAGTCGCAGCAAGAACGCGGACAAGGATATAGCCGGGCCTGGGTGAGGGAATGTCGACATCGCTCACGAGAATGAGAGCTGACGACGGTGCGGGGTGGCTAGGGGAGAAGGGGGGGGCCGTTTCCGATGGGTGAATACGGATGGCCTGCATTTTGGCGCTGGGGAGATCGGTTTCGTGTGATGGAAGAGATGGGTTGATGAGCATCCGACGGACGAAGATTGTGTTACGCGTAGGGTCCAAGTCCGAGAACTCGGGGAACCGATCGGGCTCTCGGTGACTCGGTCTCGAGGGTTGGGGGAGCCGATAAACTCACCAGCCGGCGTTGACCAGACCAGTATCGGCCCCTGGACGCCGCACAGCGTCAACAGAAAAAGGGGCGACCCAAGCCCGGTTCTATCCATCTCGACACAGCAACATGCCTCGTGGGAACGCACCCAAATGAACAATTACTCTATTGATTGACCGCACGAGCTGAGACCGACGCTCTCTGAGTGCTCGGGTTGTCTCCATAGGTACCACCAATCTGCCTGTTGACTTGCACGTTGACCTACCAGATGATTTACCTGTTGGCCTACTTGTTCACTGTGATGGTGAATTAATAGTAAGGTCGATTGACGGCAGTGATCGATTGACAGCAGTGATCGATTGACAGCAGTGATTGATTGACAACAGTGATCGATTGACAGCAATGATCGATTGACAGCAATGATCGATTGACAGCAATGATCGATTGACAGCAATGATCGATTGACTATACAAGTCCCTACATAAGGCAAGGGTTTTCTGCGATTCTCCCAATCTATTGCACAGGACCTAGGCTCTGTGTTGCCTGCCAGCGAGGCCAGGAAGTGACTAAACCTCACTCGCGTCTCTCATCCTTTGGGATTTGGGCTTAATGATGTGGCTCAGATCGCCGACAGGTATGGCGAAGGGGAAGTCCAGCACTGCCAGCATGATGGCGAAGAAAATCCACCATCCGGCCAGGCAGGTGACGAAGAAGGTTGCTCCACCACCCTGGACGGGTCAGCAACAGTTACATTAGGTAAGGCAAGATACTTCAGGTGCCACTTACAACAATGAGTCGATTGGCAAAGACGGCATTGCCAGCATAGTTCGAGGCCAAGGCCCAGTATGCGCCTGTCAGAAGCCCGAAGCCAATGATGAGGGTCAGGAAGATGATGAAGAAGACAAGGTTGGTGCGCAGAGAGCACACCATGAACACGAAGCATATCATGCCCATGGTAAGTAGGAAGAACCCAAAGCTGGCGTTGAAACCCTGCGTCTGAAGACCCTCTGTGACCGAGGTCGCACCTGGAGGCGCGTAGGACGACCAGGCTGCAAAGGAGGGGTTGAGGGTAGCTCCGAACGTGAACCAGAAGCCAGAGAATGTAGTAAACACCACAGAGGGGAATGTGTTTCCGAGAACCCATTCGAACAGACCGCCGATGAGCATGAGCAGGCCACCGAAGAAGAAGTGGGCGCCGATGCTTGCCGCGCCACTCCCGCCGGCACCTCGCCAGCCCATGAGGTCCATGGACAGGGGGAAGAGGGAGACGAGGAATCCAACGAGGGCAATGGGTGTTGGGTTGCCAAAGGTCTTTCTCAAATCTCCCTTGACCTTGTTCTGGGGGCTCAGGTAGAGCTTTTCGAATAGCTCGGGGGATATTGACACAGAACCGGCTGTCCTGACACGGTGGAGGGCTTCTTCGCGGCTGCGAGGGCTTGAAGGGCCATGGCCGTTGGTGACTGTGTCTTGATCTTTTTCCATGATGTGATGGGCGATAGGTAGATGTGAGCTAGTGCCAAATAGGTAGGTATCGAGAGGTATTGAATGAGGAATATGTAAAGAAAGAGAGGAGGAGGGGGTTGCCCAGCCTATGTAGTTGCCGAGAAGTCACGCCGCGAGTTGTCGGAACGGGGCCTTCATTACGCCCGACGCGCACCACAATGTCGTACTGCGACGATGCAGTCATAGCACAGCTGGACTTTTGCGGCCAATGGTCCGCAGCGTAGCTGGGTCGAGGGATCATCGCGATGTTTTGGGCGCCGGTGGAGATGCTAGCCTCCCTTCTGCCGAGCAAAGGGGGTGTGCCTGACCAGCCACAGGGCCTCAAAGGGCGAGCTAAGGAGCTTCTAGCCCGCCGTCTTCGACAAACATAACCTCCTAGGCGAACCGACTCCGTAGCGGACGCCGTTTTTATGCAGCTTGTCGTAAAAGGGACAGGCTCGGAAGGATCAGAGGGCTTGGGATGTGTGGAGGATCTGGGGAAATTGGTTGCCGGCAATGTCGATTCCGACCACATCTAGGGCGAACTTTGGCCATTCGTCAATGGGATGGAAGGAAGCTAGGCAAGCGGGTGACCAAAAAAACACGCACTCCTTATTTGGAGTCAACTTCAACCTTAGGTCTACCGCTTCCTGTAAGAGGTCAAGATATAAAATCCACAGGGATGAAAGCTAACCCTCTAATCTTTTACCTGTATAAGTTTCAGCTCTTAAAATCAAATGGTGGCTGCCGGCTGATCCTCTGCCGGCTGATCCTCTGAAGTTGATAAGTTTGAGCGGCGATGTACCTGTGGCAGATTTGGAGTGCGTGTTTTTTTGTCACCCGTTTGCTAGGGAAGCTCGCTCTCACTGGATGCGGGAAGGGTGCGGGGATTGGGGAAGCTGGCCGGAGCAACGGTTGGGGGTGTGGTCGGCGGAATGGAAGTTCCAGGTTGGACGCACTTCTGGGCTGATATTCGGCACCAGCGTGGTCCTGAGGCGGCCAATGCGACGGATGGATCATCACGGCCTGCATGCACATTGTCTGAGAAGCACGGGAATAAGAGCGGTCGCAGCGACGAGTCAGGGTATCGTCGTGGTGCCGTCGGCGATGGCTGCTAGATCTTCTGTTTGGATGATACCCCAGATTGTTAAAGCCGATGAGAGCTACAGCTTCCCTGCGTCCTTGAGGGCGCGTTCGCCATCCACCAGAACACACCAGCCCTCGTGCCCACGTCCACCGTCGCCGGCCACTACGGCTTCAAAGGCACCCTCCTCGCGCGCGAAAGCGATGACAGCGTCGTCAAAGGATCCCGGCTGCAGCCACACGGCGGGAACGCCCAGCTGACGTGCCTCCTGCAGGACCTTGAGGGTGGCGGCGGGCGGGGTGATGATGCTGACCGAGGTCTCGCGAGGCTTCTCGAGGGCCGACAGGGTCGGGACCGTGGGGAAGTCGCGGTCAAGGGCCGTGATGGATGCAGAGCCTGGGTTGATGGGCGTGGCGGGAAGGGAACGCGCGGCGTACCAGGCGAAGACTGGGAGTGATTCAGTTGGTGTCATGTCAGGTGTGTGGAGGGAGGGGATTGGACTGACTTTTGTGTCCGAACTTTGCCGGGTTGGAGCTCGCCCCGACGACGGCGAAGCGGGGTGATGAAAAGAAGATGCGTGCTGATGCTTCGGTCGACATTGTGAGGGTGTGTATGTTGGTTGTGAGGGGGCGGGTGATGGGCCTGAAGGCGGGGATGCGCATCGAGTCGCGTTCACCCAGCGGTTGCTTCGAGGTTGAGTCCGAGTCTGAGACACCGAGGGCTTCCGTCATTGCGGGGGAGAGTGCCGTCAGCTGTCGCTGTACGAGTCTAACAAGACTTCACTTCGATTAGGTAAAAGTCTGTTAGCGTAGTAGCTCGGTCCAATACTATCTCTCGCGGAGCTGCCAACTGCCGATACCCCTTTTAAGATGGCCTCAAGATGGAAACACAGGCCCTTGCGTCGTTCAGGCCATGCAACAAGCATATTCTACCTGCCAACGTAATTTTTTGTCTCTCCTTCGAAAGGAAGTCGCTGCTTCTCAGGCTCTGTGATGGAACCGACCCTGACTCGACGATCATCCCCTGCTCTCTGCATTGGGCAAGTGAACCACCATCTCGCTCCCTGTCTTCCACGTGGTTAGCGCATCAAAGCTCCCCTCCGCACCGAATACGAGTCACGACTCTAGGGCTGTGTCTCAATGATAACCACCTCACACGGGCCATGGCACATGACCCAGACGTCACCTTGCTTTCGAAGGAAAGCTCAGGGAACCGACCGCAGCATCACTGCGATGTCCAGAGGGAATTTCTTTCTGCTGTTTGGCATTCATGGGTATTATTGTTTCATAATCAAGTCCAACCGTTGCGCCGCCCGGTAATACAGTGTTTCGTTATACAGCGCCAACCCCTGTGTCGCGCGCATGTGTTGTTCTCCGCCTCGTCGCTAGCTCTTGAGCCAGTCGTCGCTCATGAGCTGGGCCTCGGTAAGGTAAAATTCCTTCTTCTCCGCGAGCATCTGCTGGTGGAGGAGCTCGAGCAGGACGCCGGGCATCTGCTCAAGCACGGCAACCTTGAGCAGGTCGTTCTTCTTGTCCCAGAGGTGCTTGATGAAGGTGCCCTTGCAGCTTGACACGTGCTCGGGGTATCCGTTGGCCTCCTTGCAGGAGAGCTCCTTGATGTTTGCGTCGTAGTCGTAGCGGACGTAGTTTCCGAAGCCACCCTGGTCTGAAGGGTGCTGGTACCACTTGTCGCGGTAGTCTGTGCAGTTGGTGTATTTTGAGTTATCGTTCGGGCAATCGTTCCAGTCACGCATAAGGTCGGCAGTAACGGGTGTCTGCTGGCCGACGATGAAACCTGTGTTGGCGTACACGCGGCCCTTTTCGTCCCTGTTGGCAGCGGCGGCAGGATCGACGGCCATGGAGAGAGCATCGGTCCTGAAAAGGTCAGCCAAGATTCTCGGAGATGTAAATGAGGCGGCACTGACTTGTTGATGCCCCAGTAGTTCATGAGCCACTCAAACGGCAGGTCGAGGTGGTTGACGATTGCGTCCGAGTCCATAAAGACAACAACAGGGTACTTTTGCAGTGCGCGTCCAATAATTGAAGGCTTCTTCCACGAGTCACGGCGATCCTCGTACTTGCCCGTTTCGATAAAGTGGTACTGGTAGCCGTGGATCTTGGCTGCAAGAGGTGATTAGCGCATACTAACTTATGGGAAAGAGGACGGCGGCGGGTGTACCATAAAGCCAGTGCTGCAGAGTGCCAAGCGACGGGCCGGAGATTTTCTTGGCAACGTCGAAAGAAAGAGGCAGCGGGCCGAAAACCTGACCCTCGCCATCGAGCGGTCTGCTGTCGAGATCGAGAACACAGAGCGACTTGCCCAGAGGCTTCGACCGCTGCAAGACCTCGGGAAGCTTCCACTCGTCGGTGCCGTACGGGCTGTAAATCTCCGTGTCGGGCTTTATCGACGGTCTGAAAACAGTGTTGATCGCCAGCTTGTTCTTTGACGGGATCGCCTGGTGGATGATGTTGGGACTGGGAACGGTGAGCGGACTGTTCAAGATGCAGGACGACTTGTCGACCTCGCGGGGGACTCACGTCTCGTACTGTGTCTGGGACGTAAAGACAACGACGAGCACCATGAACAGAGCCATCGCCGTCAGGGCTGCCGTCACCGGGCGGCTGCATAGAAGTCCGGTCGCCATGGTTCCTTGGAGGCGACGCCGCTGGACATGTAGAAGACAAAAAAGGAGTGTCGACCGTAAGAGACGGACGTATCTGAAGCAGCGGGCAACCGAGGAAGAGACTCGCCCGCGCGACAGCGCGCCGGGATGTACTTAAAAAGGAGACATGGCCCCCCGACTGCACTGGAGCACACAATCTCCAACGGCGGAACAGGGGGGGGTGGGCTGCGTTGCGTGGGGTGGTGTCCGAGGAGTTGGCGAACGGGACTTTTGGGGGGCAAACGTCGCGGGGTTGAGCGAGAAAGGCGAGAAAGCGGTGCCAACTTTTGCCAGGACCGGGGTCTGGGCCAAGAGCCAAATGATGCGACAGAGATTAGAGATGCTGTCACTGGGTGGAAGGCTGACGCCCAGCGACCGGGGTATCGTCGGACTGGCGAATCGCCAGGGACATCGTGACACCCCCGGCCCCCTTTTTATCTTGGCCGCCGCGGGACCAACGCGGTGTTGCTGCTGTTGCCTTCCGGGTTTGCCTGCAGGCTCGCGCGCGATGCATCGGAGGTGTGGCAGCCGAAGGAGCCCCCCTAAACTGAACTTGAAGGAGTAGGGGAGACCAGGCCTGGAAAGGGGGCTAGACTTTTCTCATCCTTCCGTAGCAGGGCAGGAAGATGAATTTAAAATGGCGAGTAGGGGCGCATCGCGTGTCGATCGAGTTCAACGGTCCAACGTGCTCGGTCAGCTCGGACATGACAGATGCCAATCCCACGCGCCGGATCGCCTGTGCCTAGCTCCGGCCTACCAACGTTGGGTCGGAGGGGCTGCGGGGCCGAGGGGCTTCAACTCCGGAAAGCCCATTACAGGTAACTTGGAAGACTGGGATTCGATTGCACACACCCACTGTACCTGATTGCACGTCTTGGCTGCTATGCGCTCATTTCTCCTGCGTCCCACAAACTATCGCGATATCCATTCTTGTTTTCTGTGGATGTTCCTCGCTGATGAGATGAGTCGATTGCTTTCGGGTATCACGGCCGAAAGACATCGGGGCCGAGGCGGAGTCTCAGCCTCACGAACGCATTCTGATAACCAGGTCAAGCTTTGACAGGAGTGGTGACATGCGGGGCAAGACTCGCATCTCGGAGTGACAAGCATTTTCATGCAATTACTCCGGATGCTAAGGTAGTAGAATGTTCCCTGGGACCCGATGCCTGGGTTTATCCAGGAAAATAACATAATTGGATGCCTTCTTGGATTGTGTCAAAGTGTGAGTATTGGAAACTCGTGGGACAAACGTTGAGGGACCTAATCGGCCTTGTACGTGGATACCTTCATATTGTCTTCCAAATATAAAGTATTTGTTTCAATGTCGTGGCGGAATAGAAGGACAGGCTGCTCAGCAGCTACGATGAAGAGAGGTGGCACCAACAATGGGATTACCTGCATGTTCCGATGAAACACAATTTGGGACGACCTGGCGCTTCAGCAGGCCGGTGTAGTGTGTGCTTCTTGATACCAATGTCAAACGCAATGTATCACCCATGAGGTAGTTTCAACGCAACCTCGGAGCACGCCCGTGAACAGGCATCGTCGCGGACCGGGTGACAGTCCTCTGGTACAGCCTTGCCTTGAGAGATTGACTTCTGAGAGGGGCGAATCCGAGCCAATGAGGATGGGGCAGAAGGTGAAAAGAACATTCTTGAAGCCATCGGCAGGAGATTAGGAAATAGGAACCATTTCCGGTCTGGGAATTCGTCAGTACTGATTGCAGAGGTAGCTTTTCGGGATCATGAAGCACGCCTTTCTCATGAAGTGCAATCCCAAGTCCGCCGCATGAATGGAAACTCCCCGTGGCTGTGGCTACATGGCATGTGGCGTTTAGCGTGGCTCACCGTTGCCGTGGCAGCGACACTAGCCACGCCCGGCCTAGCAATGGCGGTGTGTGTCCGAAACAACTGGACCAAGCGAGCATGACACGCCCGGACCAGCAGAAGGACTTCAAGGCCTGTCCCTGGAAACATTGTGCATCACTCCCAACTTGCAGCAAACATCAATCTCTCCATCCAGGCCCTCCCTACCACCTTTCCTCCCACCAGAAGCTATTCGGACATTTTTGCACAATGGTGAGTTGTCCCCAACACCAAAAGCCCCCGCCCGCCCTCTGTATACACAGGATGTCCCCTGAATGCCCCTCCTGCCCGTCTCGCTGGACGGCTCAGCGCCCCGGCCTGGCCCCCGTCCACCTGCCAACAGGGGCCAAACAGCACGACAAAAGGAGCGGCGGCGGCGGCGGCGGCGGCGGCAACAGCAGTAGCAGCGCCAGCGCGCCAGCATTTGTTTTGTTCGCATCGCGACACTCAAAATCTGCCTCCGCCGCGCCGCGGCCTTCATTTTCTACCCCAAACCTGCACTCATACCACCCCCGCCACGATCTCTCTTCGCACCCCGCGAGCCTCACCTCCAACCCATTTCACAGCCAACGCCTCTATTCGCGCAATCACGATGTCTAACCAGTACGATCAGGCGTCTACCGACTACAAGCAGGCGTTCTCCCTGTACGATAAGCGCGGAAACGGCCGCGTCGCCCTCAACGACCTCGGCGACCTGCTGCGTGCTTGCGGCCAGAACCCTACGCTGTCCGAGATCCAGGACCTCGAGAAGAACGTCGGCACCGAGTGTGAGTTTTTGCATCCCGGAACTCCCCCCATTGCCCGCAGTCCTGGATATTCGCTGACGTCTTCCCGTAACAGTCGACTTTGAGACCTTCCAGCGCGTGCTCAACCGGCCGGGCGGCTTCCGCGACCCCGGCGTCCCCGAAGAATACTGCCGCGGCTTCCAAGTATTCGACAAGGATATGACGGGCTTCATAGGTGTCGGCCAGCTCAAGTACATCCTGACGAACCTGGGCGAGAAGATGACCGACGAGGAGGTCGACGAGCTCCTCAAGGCTGTCGATACGAGCTCCGGCCAAGTCAACTACACGGAGCTGGTCCGCACCATTCTCGCCAACTGAGTGGCGTGGGAAGTGGGCGAGCACCCGGCGTTTGCATTGCACGGATGATACGATATCGGATACGGCGTTCTCTTGTTGTTTTTACTAGTTCCTCGCTCTCTCGTCCGTGGGATACTGGGTATTTCGGGACTTGGCTTGACGAGGCGGAGGCATGCTCAATGCGAATCAGCTGAATGATACATGGACATCGAGATGCGCTGCTCGTGGGGCAAGGTCATCGAACTGCAGCATGCAGTTGGTGGTCGATGTAATGGCGGCTACACTGCTGGTCTGCCTATTGTGATTCAATGCACTTGACGCAAATCTCCCCATCCATCCAATGCATCCACTGTCAGCACAGCAGCACAGAGCCACTTGACCAAGAGCCGGGCTCTCGCAGCCACGAAATGATGTGTCAAACTAGGTCAAACGTAATGGATGACAAGGAATACAGTTGAGCGACCGGCATAGTCAATCGACTGGTCGCAAACACGTCTATCGACCGGTCCCAGGCATCATGAAAGTCAAAAGACCCCGCATCACAGGCAGGTGGCCCAATCCGGGCGAGCAAGGGCCAAGACCCCGAGGCAGGGGCCGCCGACCAGGCGACGTGGAACACCCAGGCGGGGATCGGATCTGCTCAGGTCCCTTGTGGCGCCGATGCCCCCTACGACCGTGGGAATGCTCCAACGCCGTCCGCTCCTTCACCCTCACCCTGTTCCATCAACCCAAAGCCAAAGACCAGCACCTCCGTCGCAACATCGAACCTCCCAATCGACCGACACTGCTTACTACATCGACCCGGTAGTCACGTCGATCCAATCGCCTACGACCCTCGCACCTCCTCCCGATCCACGGAAGCCGCTGCCTGCAGCTCCCCACCTCGTCCTTCCCCGCCCTACCACCTGCGTCCCGGTCATCACGACTATTCGCCCTGGCGTCCTCAGCCCTCCGCCGTCTCTTCCTCCCCTTCACCCTCCTCTTCCTCGTCATCACCATCATCCTGGCGGTCCCGCGCGCACTCCCCCGCCTTCAAGCCCTCACGAGCCAGTTGCGCTTCGTGCCTGTCCTCCATCACGCACCTATAACCGCCACGTCGTCCGCACCCTACAGACCCATCACCACTAGCACCATGGTGTCCGACAAGTTCAAGAAGCCGCCACAGGCGCCGCCCGTCTTCACCGGTACCAAGGAGTCCATCGTGTCCGACGCCAAGAAGCTGTCCGATGTCACGCGCACCATCCTCGACAAGATCGTTGCCGACGTTCCTGCCGACAAGGCCACCTTCGAGAATGTGCTCGGCCCCATTGTGGCCGACGAGAACGAGGGAGCCCTCCAGTCCCGCATTCTGGGCTTCTACCAATACGTGGCCGAGTCCGCAGAGCTGCGCGAGGCCTCTACCGAGGCGGACAAGCACATGGACGAGTTTGGCATCGAGGTTGCCATGAGGGAGGACGTTTTCAAGCTTGTCGAGGCTGCTCATGGTATCAAGGACTCCCAGAACCTTGACCCTGAGAGCCTGCGCCTGCTCGAGAAGGATTACAAGGGCTACCTCAAGTTCGGTCTCGGCCTGCCCGCTGGCCCCCAGCGTGACCGCTTCAAGGAGATCAAGAAGAGGCTGAGCCAGATTCAGATCGAGTTCCAGCGCAATCTGAACGAGGAGAACGGCGGCCTCTGGCTGACCAAGGAGGAGCTCGACGGTGTTCCCTCCGATGTCGTCGACAACCTCGAGAAGGGCAAGGAGGGCTCTGAGAACGATGGCAAGATCAAGCTCACCTTCAAGTACCCCGACCTCTTCCCCACCCTGAAGTACGCCAAGAATGCCGAAACGAGGCGCAAGGTCTTTATTAATAACGAGAACAAATGCAACCAGAACGTCCCGTTGTTCCAGGAGGCTGTCGTTCTGCGCGACGAGGCCGCCCGGCTGCTTGGCTACCCCAACCACGCCCAGCTCCGCATCGAGGACAAGATGGCCAAGGATACCAAGACGGTCAACGACTTCTTGGGCGATCTGCGCAGCCGCCTCACGGCCGGTGGCGCCAAGGAGGTCCAGCACCTTCTCGAACTCAAGAAGAAGGACACAGAGGCCCGTGGCGTTCCCTACGACGGCAACTACTACCTCTGGGACCACAAGTTCTACGATCGTCTGATGATTGAGGAGGAGTTCAGCATCGACGAGACCAAGATCGCCGAATACTTCCCCATCACTTCGACCATCAACGGCATGCTCAAGATCTTTGAGGAGCTGCTCGGGTTCTCCTTTGTCGAGGTCACCCCCGAGGACCGCGACGCCATCAGTCCCACAGGCTCTGGCAAGGACATCGCGTGGCACCAGGACGTCATTCTTTTCAGTGTCTGGGATGACGCCTCCGAGGGCGACGGCTTCGTGGGATACCTGTACCTCGACCTGCACCCCCGCGCTGGCAAGTACGGCCACGCCGCCAACTTCAACCTGCAGCCGGGCTTCCTGTACGGCAACGGAACCCGTCGCTACCCCGCCACTGCCCTGGTGTGCAACTTCAGCAAGCCCACCCCCAGCAAGCCGTCTCTGCTCAAGCACGACGAGGTCGTTACCCTGTTCCACGAGCTCGGCCACGGCATTCACGACCTGGCGGGCCGCACCAAGTACAGCCGCTTCCACGGTACCAGCACTGTTAGGGACTTTGTCGAGGCCCCGTCGCAGATGCTCGAGAACTGGTGCTGGACCCCCAGCGTGCTCAATGCCCTCTCCAACCACTACACGTCGGGCGAGAAGATCCCCGACGACCTGGTCGAGAAGCTGCTGTTGACCAAGCACGTCAACTCTGCTCTGTTCAACCTCCGCCAGCTCCACTTTGGCATCTATGACATGACAATCCACACCCCCAAGAGCCATGACGAAGTCAAGGCCCTGGAGCTGTCCAAGCTGTACAATGACCTGCGCAGCGAGCTCTGCAACCTGAAGGGTCCCGAGGTCGAGGGTGCCTCGAGGTAAGTGCCCACCCCGTGAAGGACGTTTCGACCTTTGCTAACCGCGCGTAGCGACTGGGGCAATGGCCAGGCGTGCTTCGGCCACCTCATTGGTGGCTACGATGCTGGATACTACGGCTACCTCTTCTCCGAGGTCTACTCCACCGACATGTTCTACTCCGTCTTCAAGGCGAACCCAATGGACGGCAAGGAGGGCCGCAGGTACCGCCACACCGTGCTGGAGAAGGGCGGTAGCCAGGACGAGATGAAGTCGCTGGAGAATTTCCTTGGCCGCAAGCCAAGCACCGAGGCGTTCTACAAGGAGCTCGGCATCCCTGTGTAGGGTTGAAAACGAGTCAAGGCTCTCGAAGCCAGGCGTGCCTACCTCTTAGCTACCTAGTATTGATACAAGCGACGATTGACCTACCTTGTCCCTGACTGGTGAGGTTTTGAATGACATGCCCTGACGCGAGACTCGCCGAATCCATTGGCCGTCGTGGTGGGCGCGATGTTTGAGCTTTAGCCACACAACAACTGTCCCGCCACCAGAGTGACCCACCAGCCACAACTCGGACCCACTAAGCTCGAATGTAAACAAACACAAGACGGCGCAACCGACGAGCTAGGTCCAGCATGACAATCTGTCGATCTTGAAATCCGCAAAGCTCCCGTCTATTCCTCCCAGCATTGTACCTTTGGCATTCTTCGATTTTCGCACCCAGAACTCGACGCCGACGCCGCAGTTTCTAATCACCCAAATGGCAGTGCACTAGCAGTCTTGTTCCTTTGACGCGTCTTCGAATCCCGAGACCCCAAACCATTCACCAAACGCGCGCCAAATCGGCGCCCAACACCACGACCTCACGATGACGACCGAGCTCCCTCCCCAATACACGTACGAGGGTCGCCTGGTCTCTTTCAAGAAGGCTGCCGGCCCCAAACGACGTGGCTCTGCCGCCAAGGGCGCGAAAGGCGCCGCCAACACATGGCCACACGCCAAATACCTGCCCGCAGAAGAGCTCGCGAGCGCGGGCTTCTTTTGGAGTCCATCGCCCGAAGAACCGGACAATGTCTGCTGCTTCCTGTGCAACAAGCATCTCGGCGGATGGGAGAACGGTGACGACGCGTTGAGCGAGCACATTCTTCATGCGCCAGAGTGCGGCTGGGCTGTCGTCGCCTCCATCGCTGCGGGCCACGGGGACTATGCCATGATGGACCCCGGCAGCGCTGCCATGATTGAGGCGCGCAAGATGACATTTGCGGGCAGCTGGCCGCACGAGGGCAAGAGGGGCTGGAAGTGCAAAGTCAAGCAGGTGGGTGCTGAGCTCAAAGACGGCAAGGAACAACATACTGACAGTCGCAGCTTGCCGAGGCGGGATGGAAATGGACGCCGACGATGGACTACGACGACATGGCAACATGCACATACTGTGATCTAATGCTCGATGGCTGGGAGCAGGCCGACAAGCCTCTGTGAGCAGCACCAAGATCACCAAAAGCTGTCAAACGCTAACATCTACATCTAACAGGGACGAGCACAAGAAGCGATCACCCGACTGCCCATTCTTCGTCCTCATGGACGAATTCAAACCACTCCGAAAAGCCAAGGGCAAGGCGGCTAGACGCTCCAAGGTCTCGCGCGCTTCGGTCCAGTCCGTTAGCATTGCCGACACAAACATGACCTCGATGGCCGAGGAGCCCGCCGAGTACGACGACACGGCCATGACAACCGCATCCACAGCCGCGAAAAGGGGCCGCGCAAAGAAAGCGCCGGCAGCAGCAAAGGGCCGCAAAACAAAGGCGAAGAAGGACGAGCCCGTCGAGGTCGACAGTGATCCCATTGCAGAGGAGGAAATGCCGCCACCGCCGCCACCCAAGCCCACCCGTGGCCGCAAGCGTGGGAGCGATGTGCTGGACGACTCGATTGCGACCATCAACTCTGAAGCTCCCGCTGCGAAGAAGCGGGCGGGCAAGGGCCGCATCACGCAATCGATGCAGTCCGCACAGTCGATGCAGTCGATGCAA
Organism: Plectosphaerella sp. P0831; assembly: GCA_014635975.1. Taxonomy (NCBI): domain Eukaryota; kingdom Fungi; phylum Ascomycota; class Sordariomycetes; order Glomerellales; family Plectosphaerellaceae; genus Plectosphaerella; species Plectosphaerella sp. P0831. The sequence goes on along the minus strand of JACAFV010000140.1, from coordinate 3,443 downwards.
TCTACAGAGTCCACAGAGAACTGGGTCATCGAGGAGTCTACAATGGAGCTGGAGGAGCAGTCCTTCCAGAGGCCGTCCAACGCACGCCACGCTTCTGGCGCCTCGGCTGGATCCATTGCGTCCACAGTCACGCACCAGATGGCGCCTGGTGCCTTCCCCGACGACGATGAAATTGACCGCCAGCTCGAGGCTGATCTCGAGCGTCCGCTCACAGACGACGAGGACATTATGCACGGCTCGGACTCGGAGCGTTACAAGGTTGCCAGCGTGAAGAAGGCAAAGAGGTCTCTCAGGGACGCTACTCAGAGCGAAGGATCAAAGATCTGGCTTGACGAAAACTACGAAGTCGACGATGCCGAAGTCGAGGAGGACCTGGACAGGCTTGAGCAACAGCTTGCTGCCGAACAAGCCGCCGCCGCTGCTGCCGAAGAGGAGGAGATTGTTGTCCCAAAGAAGGGTCGCAAGACGGGCGGAACACGCAAGGCCTCGAAGCAGACCAAGGCGCAGAAGGCCAAGGAAGCTGAAGAGGCTGCTGCACGTGCTGCTGAGGAAGAAGAGGCAGAGCGACAGCGACAGGAGGAGCAGGCTGTTGCTGAGGTGAAGGAACTGGAGCGCCAGCGCCAGCGTCAACGGGAGCTTCAACGTCAAGAGGAAATCCAGCGTCAGCAAGAGCTCCAGCACCAAGAGGAGCTCCAACGTCAAGAGGAGCTTCAGCGCCAAGAGGAGCTTCAGCGTCAAGAGGAACTCCATCGTCAGGAAGACCTCCAGCGTCAGCAAGATCTGCAGCGTCAGCAAGATCTCCAGCGTCAGCAGGAGCTAGAGGACGCTGAAGCGGAGGAGGACGAGGAGATGTCCCTGGTCCCGGAAGCCAGCCCCACCAAAGAAGAGGACGTCAGCACCGGAACAGTCGAGAGGCATTCGCTTCAGCAGCAGCAGCAGCAGGGACGCACAAGCACGGGCCGGAAGCGAGGCCGACCTTCCAAGGCCGACATTGCTGCCCGTCTTTCGGAGGCCCGGGAGGCCGAGCTGGAGAAGTCCAGGGTGGCCGAGGCCCAGCGGGACGCGCTGGTCGACGAAGGCCGCGAGACTTTCGAGCCCGATTCTTTCGCGTCAGCACACGAATCCCCCGAGCCTGCGGAGCCAACACCGCAGCCCAGGAAAGAGTCCCTCCCAGCTCCCTCGTCACCTCTGGCCACGTCGCCAGTTCCGCCATCGTCGGTACTTCGATCGATTCCTAACCTGCCATCGACACCGCGCGCACAGGCCTCGCCCGCGCAGTCGGCGCGGCAGCCGGTTGTTTCTCCATCACCTTCGCCCCAGGCGTCGGACGCGGAGAACCAGCCACCTTCATGCAGGCCACCCGCAACACAGAAGCGCGTGGTCCTGGCGCCCATGGCGGCGACGCCAGCGCGCACGGGGTCGCCATCGAAGCGTAACGTTCTCGGGGGGCTGCGTAGCACGACGCCTTGGACGGCCGTAGACGTCGACATGGTGTTTGACGAGGACAAGGAGAACGACTTTGAGGGCTTCGTGGCTAAGGGTGGCGAGCTCACGAGCCCTGAACGTCGGATGACAGTGGAACAATGGATCTACTACAACGCCGAACGGGCGGAGGCGCGGCTCAAGCATGAGTGCGAGGGCCTGGTGAGCCGGTTCGAGAGCGAGGGTAGCAGGGCGATGAACGTGCTCGAGGGCATGGTTGTGGATTAAACAGGCGTTCTCCAGAACGACCGTAACGACGCCGGTCTAGGCAGGGCTTTGCAGAATGGAAGGATGGAATGGGTTGGGATGGAATTGGCGGTCTGGATGGGTACTTGCTTGGGATAATGGCCGGCTGGCCGGGGTGTTCAGGGTAACGACGTCGGCAATACATGATGATTTGTGTTTTCCACGTGGGCCGGGGCCTGGCGACGGACATGTCTCGGGAGGTTGACTTTGATGTGACGGTGATCATGATACGAGTCGGTCTCCCGGGTGGGTGGTACGACTGCGAGTGAGGCCACAAGTTAGGGTCAGGTATGATTGGCAGCAAGACACGACAAGCATCCCCGGGGTCGCGGTAAGTTCCTTTGGTGGCTTCTGTAACTAGAAATAACTACGGAAGACTATATGTTAATGTCTGCTAATGGAGCTTTTTGCCTAGGTGGACGCCTGGGGCGTTCGGGCGCGATTATACGTGCCTGCCTTGGCAGCTAATGATTGGTCAGATAGAAGGTATTAATCCTGATTAGGCTTAGCGTACCCTGCCGCTAGATTAATCCTGGCGCCCTAAAATTTATCTATCCAAAATTTCCTTCCCTTATAACTATACTAACCCGGTAAGTAAATCTCCCTAATCCCCTATTTCCACCCCGCGCGCCCCTCGCCTTAACCCGCCGTTTCAGCTGGCTATTCCTCTCGATCGCGCGATATCGTAGCGGCTTTTTTGCGCTTTAAACGACCTAGGAAAAGATCCGTTGCGCTCGATTTTACTACTTAGGGCCGAATTTAACGCCGCGAAATCGCCTGATTGCCTGTACGGTCCTTCCTGCCTTCGGATTTTTATATAATTCGCGCCTGCCGCTACTACCTACCGCGTGCGAGATTGGCAGGAGCGCGGGGTATCCGATCGGCTACTTTCGTCCCGGCATCCGATCGGCTACTTTCGCCCCCTTCTTACTTTCGATATTTACTAACTTTTTTTTGAAAGGAAACTAAAATTCGATTTTTAAACGGACACGATCGTATAGTATTACGTACTATCGCACACTATCGTACACGATGCCTCCTAAGAAAACCTCCTCCGGCAAACGTGCCGCGCCCGACGACGCGACTCAGAAGCCGCGTAAGCGTAATAAGCCCGCCGATTCGGATAAGAACGCCCCCGATCCCGCTCTTTCGGCCCCGATCGTACCCGATCCCGCTACCCCTACCGCGACCCCCGCTACTATAACCCCCGCTGCCACCCAAGCCGCCGGTACTTCATTCGCGGTCCTAGCCGATCTTCTTAGTTACCTCGCGAACGTCCACGATCCCGTCCCGAACGTACCCGATAACGACGTCGAGGAACTTATCTTCTANTCGCGGTCCTAGCCGATCTTCTTAGTTACCTCGCGAACGTCCACGATCCCGTCCCGAACGTACCCGATAACGACGTCGAGGAACTTATCTTCTATAGTAGTAAGTAGTTCCCTAAGGATACGTTCGTTCTCGGCTAAAAGCTTCCGAACGTAGCCGAACTCGAGGATTCGCCTACTATCGGCGAGCGCTCCGCTCTCTAGCTTACCTCCTGGGGTTTTAAGTATATATAAACGCTTCTAACCGTGGACGATCGTATCTAATCGCGTACTCTCAGCTATTAACGAGCACTCTTCTAAGGCTATTAAGAAGCTCGCTAAGACGATTATATACGTAAGCTATCCTATCCGTTCGGGCCGTATCGCGTCTAATAGCTTACGATCGTA
>JACAFV010000014.1:254441-395411 GCA_014635975.1 Plectosphaerella sp. P0831 | reverse complement strand
TCGTCGTACTTATCGTTAATATCGTAAAGTATTACGCTTCTTTACTATAGGCTAAAGGAGGTTTCTAATAAAGACTTAAATTAATTACTATCGTAAGTCTAAGTAGAACTATATACTAAGAGGTAGGAGCTTATATAGATAGAGGTTCCCTTAGATTACTACGGCTTACTTCGTAATCCGGGTAATCCTAAGGTTAGATTACTTCCTTAGCGACCGTAATCTATTTATTATTTAATAACGGCCGTCCGTCTATTAGGTAACTACGGGGATATTTATAACGAATATCTAAGTAGGCCGTCGAATAGGCTTACTCTCTTAGCGTTCGTAATCCTCTTTCCTCTACCTAGTCCGTACTAGGCTTACCTAAGGAGGTATAGTACGCGGGGTCCGGGCCGAATAATATACGGCCTGCTTAGGCGTTATAGCTATATTACGAAGAAGGACTTCCTACCGGTGTTTTCGGCTATATTTCGAGATATAATAACGGAAAAAAATATCTAAGGAGGTTTTTAAGGGGCTGGATTTATACCCTATAACCCGGAAGTAGTTCTCTCGAAGCTAGATATAAAGTTTAAGACGCCGACGCTACTAGGGTTATCTTATAGGCTACCCGACCTCTAGACCTCCTAGACGCTTATAACCGCCGCCGAAGCCGTTTCGTAGTCCGATTTTATTAAAGGTCGGATTAGCCGTTATAAGAGTAGCTTACCGACGTTAATTCTTAATACTATTAACTTCCTAGCGAAAGGTACGTAGGATATTATATACTAGATCGCCCTTTTAAAGTCCGAGGTCGCGATCCTTCGAGAGGAGAATACGACTCTTAGCCGGCGCCGTAGGGCTAAAAAAGTATAACTACGAAAAGGAGGGAGCCTTACTCTAGGCGAGGGATAGGACTAGATTACTTAGAGGGAGGTAGATTCTTAGGTAAAGGAGGAAACGTATTAAAATCCGGGACTATTAACTTAGGCCGCGCCGAAGAAACGGTACTATAGTATCTACGGAAAGACCGGCTATAATACGAGAACTTATTAGTAAGTAGCTCTATTATCGTCTAATAGCGAGAGCTAGGTTTTAAATTAATTAAATCTGTTTTATTAATATAACGAGAGTTAGGATCTATAGAATATAGGCGGGCTAGACTACTCGGTAGTTTAGACTACTCGATAGTAAAGTACGTTATATAAAATTATATTTAACTAGAGTAAAAGCGAAGTCGCTGCCTGCCCCTCCGGGTTTGGCGGCACCGCCCGAACGGGCTCGCGCCCCCTCGCCCTGTCTGTATCCGCGTTACGTGCACGGGCCCCGACGTCCTTTCTTTAAAGACGGCCGCCCCCTCCTTGCTACCTCGCGCGTACCCTCTATAACTTCGTCCTATCCTAACCCTTTCCCCCTTCCTTGTTCTTTCCCTGCTTTACCGCTGCGCACCGGAACCGCTTGCGTTATTTTCCTGCTCGCCCCTGTCTCGCTAGTGGCCCCGCGGCGCTGCGTATGAGAGATAGTCCACGACCTAACATTGTGCCCCGACACTTGTAAGTCCCACGTTGCTCTTGTACCCGCCTCTCTATCCGGTCTGCCTGCTGATTCTCGCGATACAGAAGACATGCTCTGAGTTGCTTCTCGAAACCCCGCGCCGTTCGAGTCTCGCGCCGCCGTCGCCTCGTCGTCCCCGATCATGGAGGAACACGTACCTCCCCTCGGCGTCCCTCTTTGCCTATGCGTCGGCATGACTACTAGCCGCTACGACCTTCCTGAAATAAGGATGACTGTCCGCTATGCATGAAGGCCGCGCGCGGTTTTGTAGGTTCTAATAGGGCCGATTACGACGGGCGCCGCCGAAGGCGACGAGATGACGCCTTTGCGGCGTCTTTAGTCCCGGGGTTGGCCGCTCCCGGGCCCTCTAGCAGGCGCTGCTAATATACGATTCTGCCTCGCCGTCTTACGATTATTACGTAGGCTATAGCTAAAGGACGATCCCTTCCTAGAATAGTCCTCGCTATTACTAGCTGGTCCCGTGCCGCGTTAGCTCTAATACGGCTAAATCCTTGGCTATGTCTCGTCTGCCTTAGATTGTACGGCGCGATGCTACGGAAGTTATACCGATTTAGGAGCTATAACGCGGGTACTTTTAGCTCGCGCCCCTTTCCTCCCTATGTTGGATCCACGGCGTGTCCGGCTGGTAGCTTGGTATATCGTACGATAGTCCTATGGTCAGACTTTTGGGATGAGTTGGAAGCTTTGCTAGGCAGATAATACATTAGGCGCCAGCGTGTGTGCTACTACTACAGGGAATATTAGTCAGGAGAGATGAGCAGGCGTACGGAAGGTAGTAAGGCGCGTTCCGAAGCTGCGCGAGCGGGCGAATAGGCTAGGCCCCGCGAGGAGTATAAGAAGGATAGCTCGTAGATACTAGTAGTTTGTGACTAGGGGCCTTAACCGAGATATTCCCTGTTCTCTACTTTGGCTATGGCTGTTAATCTCGACTAAATTCACTTTTATAACGCTTCCTAACCAAAGGCACGCCTGGCGAATCCTATCTTAGGGGACGTATTGAGCCGCTTATCGTAAGCTTCTATTTGCACCGATCGCGACGGCTAGTAGGCCCCGGGTCCCGCCCGGGACTTCTCTATCCCTATCGAACTCTCAGACGACGATGATGAAGACTAGGTCGCTGCAGTATAGTGCCCCCTAACGGCCAAACGCGATGGCTTCAGCTCGGAGAATGCCGTAAGTAGTGCGTCTGTGGTTCTCTTGGCCGTAGCGTCTTCCGAACTTCCCCGCCCTTGCCATGGTTCGTATAATCCTGCTACTACTGCCGTTATACTAGATAGTATCTTCTAACCGGATAGAATAGGACGACTGTCGTCTCAGGCCTTCCAGTGCGGTCATTCCCCCGCTTTGACTGGTGCGGATGATGCAGACATCCGCCCTCCAGTCGATAACCAACCGGGACCTGTGCTGGAACCCGTTCGTGCACCGCCGTAGCAGGCGTCTCAACCATTCTCCCCGGCGATTCCGGGCCAGATTTCCAGCGGGGATGTCGATACGAGGGATGATAAGCCCCGGACGTCGATTGGGCGCTTGTTACCGACACTATACGTCGCCATAGCTCCCGCGCCCGATAACGCGACACTGACCTCAGACTCGTCTCTTGCTAGCCAGAATGGTATCTCGCTTAGTGCACCTTCTGACTTATTTCCGATTCTGAGTTCACTTTCTGGACTTTCCGGGTTATACGTTATATTCAGGAAGAAGCCGCCGAAACTCGGTTATACTACTCACACCGATACTAGCTTATCACCGACTACGGCGCCGTTCTCGATAAGAGGCTAACGGGAGCGTTCGGCTAGCTAGCTCCGATATTCACTAAGCTAGTACGATAAAGCACTTTCATCCCCTATTGACCTCCCAAGAGGCCCCCTCCGCGACCCCCAAACTACGCAGGATGTCCTCCCTTACCGCGGCGGCGCCAGCCCTCGCAGTCGAGGCGCCAAAGATCCCGCGACACCCGCCGGACGGCGGAGCAACAACTTGCTCTTACGACCTATGTCCTAGTCGACGCGGCGTTCGGACCCTGACCAAAGCCGCCTCCAGCCACGCAACGCACGTTTACGCCCCCGACAAGCCCCTCCCGACTACTATAAAGCTAGTGACTCTTGCTCAGACGGTGCTAGCGGTAACGATGAGAACTATATATCCGAATCAGCCGACACCGAGGGAGAAGAGGACGACCGTACAGCGGAGACGTATAGACCGGTACTAAAACGTCATCGCACTCTGCCTTCTTCTAAGACGGTAGGCGCCGCACGGGGTCCTTCACGACCGCGACCTTTATAGTCGTCGACGAGGATTACTAGCGGTCGCAGAGCCTAGACCCGTAGTATAATTAACCCTCTAACCTTATGCGAGCCATTAGAACCCGGCTTGGGTGAAGAGGGTCTAGTTACTACGTTTGAGGAATAGCTATTAGACCGGGTGATCTTGAAGCGTGTCGTGGATGATGGTGTGGCTATATTTTGGCTCTAGTTCTTATAGGACCTCTGTACCAAGACCGGGGCCTACGAGAAGGCGCTAAAGACCCGACGGGCGCTCCCTTCGGAGAAACGCGGCCTATTTACCGATGAAGAAGATACGCTTATAATCGAGCTAAAGGAGGAACGAGGAATCCTATAGAAGGAGATACATAGAGAGTTCACCGCATCGCACCCCGGGCGTAGTGTGGGAGCCCTCTAGGTGCGTTACTGTACTAAGCTGAAGGACAGGTAGATATAGACCCTCGGCGTATATGAAATTTAGATCGCCGGCCGCCCGGTTGCTTAGTTGCCCTCTTCTTTCTTGTTGTGCCATCCCTTATAGAGAGCCCCGTGCCTCCGTTATTCGCCGCTCCTCCTCGAAATGCCGTAACTGGTTCTCTGCGGTGCTGAAGACTGTAGTATTATTATTGAAGTTACTAATAAATGGTGACGTAACTATCTTGTAATTGCCCGGATAGTGTTTCGCTTCTTTATGCCTACGTACTCGCCGATCTTCGACCTCCGTCCGTGATACTAGTTGGCCGTCTGCATCTAGATTTCTTTGGTTCCTATTTACAGTACAGGCCGAATTGAGTGTCCGGTCTGATAATAATGAAGAAATATTTCTTGATGACCTGGGTGGGCTCGTATAGTGTGTCATCCCCTAAGAGATGTCCAGAAGTCGACTACGGAACAGGTAGATACCGCAAATGTGGGGCTTACGATACTGTAAGGTACCTTCGAGGAACTAGTCCTTCGAATGATGACTATTAGAAGTCTACTATGAGTCTATATGGTTTAACGGCCATCTTGCAGGTCATCCACGTTTTTTTTTTCGTCCTGATGCAGGTATTTTCTAGTAGATAAGCCTACTTGGCGGCTTCTAGCCGCATCTAAGTAAGCATTACTTCTGACACGATCCTCGACGGATGACCTAGTGACATGAATATTGCCTTCACCGCTACTATATGCTTCAGCATCTCGACCGCCTCCTTAATCTGGCCGTTAGCTTGATATACTCTTGCGAGCTCGTGCTGCGATGCTAGTCGAGAAGGGTGAACTAGCGTTGACTCCCGTACCGCTACTACGTGCTCTAGTACTTCGACCGCCTCCCTAATACGCCCCTCGGTCTCTAGACACCGACCCGCCTAATACCTTAGCTCGCTCTTATCTTCACCCTAATCCGCCTCTACCTATCGGCCTGGATCGCCCGGAGTATATGCGGTATATACTCTCGCTACGTTGCACGCTGATTCTAGTCATCCGTATCGAAAACACGTACTAAATGAACTAGTGCCGCTGCTTGCCCATCCAACCAGCCCTGCGTCGCTAGATGCACCAGGCTGTGCATGTCGAAGATCTGCTCGTCCTCCCGCTCCTGCAAGAAGGCGTATCCTTTTAGCGTCCCGACCGTATGCACGAGCTCTACTACGCTGTCGTCCGCGACGGCCAGCGCTACGTCCATCAACCGCGTCGTAAGAAAAGTCGCCCACGCGCGCTCGTCGGAAGGTGGCGACGAAGGCCAGACAGTTCCTAAGATCGTATGCCTGTCGTCGGCATTGTCGATAATCAGAAGCCAGTTGCTAGATCGTACTGACTCGAGATATCGTCGTAGTAGCTCCTTCGGATCCTCCTTGTCGGGTCCTGGCGTATGCCTGATCAAAGGGCGTTCTCTAGGTCCTAGTCGTCAATCGGAGACGTCTCGTTGCAACAGGGTGCCCCCGCCTCGAGATCTGGTGTTAGGTAGTAAAAGAAGACTTACTATAAACGGGTTGACAAGGAACTATGGGCGCCTGGAGGGCCGGGCGGAAGATGCATCTAGATATCCTGCCTTGGAATATTAGGAAGGAGAAAAACGCTTATGATTAGTATAAAGCTGGAAAAACGCGACTGGTATTAAGCTGTTTACTAGTGGCCAGAGGTATCGAAAGTATGCTCCAGCAGATCCCCTATAAATGCCAGTCTGTCCCTCTTGTCGTCTACGACGCGGGCGTACTCGAGTAGCAATCGCTATATATATAGCCTTATGTCCTCCCGGCGTAGGACCGACTCGGCCTACGCCTTGCCCTCCTCGACGATGCGCTGGGCCTTAGCGTCGTGGCTGTGCAGGAAGTAATCTATAACCCCGTAGATATCTATATATGAGTTATTAACTAGCATAAAGTACACCCAGGGGAAGAGCCGCGTGTCGTGCCACTTAGCGTAGATAGTCGACTTAAGGACTATACTAGTAGAAAGCAGAAAGGCACGGTAGCGGCCGCTAAAGGTCTGGCCGTCGACGTCGGGGAGGTACTTATACGTATACTACTCCTTTATAGACACCTTATCGGCGACAGAGAAATCGGGGCGGGCCTAGTGATAGTTCTTAAGGCGACAGTAGCCGTACTACTAGTAATATTCCTAGTCTAGGGGGTCGTAGAGAATGTCGGTAAAACTAACGTTCGACTAGCTCGAAACCTACTCGCCTAGGTTACCCTGCTTTTATATAGCTAGTTTATACTTCTCTTATAAGGGGAGCTCGAAGGTCTTTGCCGGGTTACTAGCCTCGATAACGGTAACGGTAGTAGTATTGAGTATCTATATAAAGCGGAAGCGATGAATATACTACTAGTTATACGGCTTATTACGCGCGCCCGACGACGATCCGCGCTAGACTATACAGTCCTTCTTATCCGCCTAGGGGTTACCTCGCGAGCGGCCGCCGCTATACTGGATGCGGTCGTCGTTAAGGTAGACGGCGCCGGGGATAAGTATCTCGTTATTAATCGTGAGCTTGTACTCGCTGAATATAGGGAGGTATTCGGTAGTAACGGCTATACTAACGGGCTTAGTAAAGGTGCCGTATATCAATCGAAGGTATAGCTACTAGTATACGTCCTGCGAGGCGGTAAAGTTCTTGACGTAGCCGTGGAATATATATAGTATAGTCTAATAGGGGAAGCTAGCGGGCTCCGTTAACTAGTCTATCGCCTTTGTGTCGCGCGACGGGCTGCCAGGAGGATACACCGGGGCGATAAAGTCCTATATCTTAGTAACCTGATTACGAACCCAGTTAGGCTTGTATCGCTAAGCACCCTTAATATCTTATAACCCGCTATATTAAGGTACGGCCTCGTTTATAGGGAAGAGGGACCGCTTTTTGATTTTTATCGCGACGTATTCGTTAACTTTTTCCTAGGGTACTATAATACGCGACTCGTCGAGGATATTAACGGCTATATTAAGGTCGGGTAGGTACTTCGAGATCTCCTTAACGAGCTACGCCTACTACCGGACCCTATATAGCGGTTCCCCCTCTTTAGAATCTATAATAACCTTACCGCCGCGAATACGAATAAGAAAGGGCTACTTATACGACTTACGACGTATTTCGGCTAGGTCGAGGGCCTAAAGGGGGTTAAGGTCGTAGTAGATACGGTCGAAGAACTCCTCGACGATAATAGCGTTAGACTTTCGGGCGGCGGCGAACTAACTATCGAAGCCGGGAGGAGGGTGTCGGCCGCGTCGCTTACGGTATCGAGTTACAGTCTACTCGAGAGTCGTCGTATAGTCTTCTAGTAGCTTCTTGAAATAGGCGCGCGTATCGCGGATTAGGGTACTAATAGGGTGGCCGTCGAGGCGGGCGTCGCCGGCGCTATTATTATAGAAATGCTGGCTAATGCCGACGGGCCCTAGCGGCGGGGCCCTACGTCGGTCGGAGAGGATAAAGAGGCTACCGAGGAAGATAATCATAATAATTATTACTGGTAGTACGAGCCGCGGGCTCGAGAGTGTGTAGAGGCGGACTATAGGCGGTCTGTGGTCAAGGACGCCGAGTAATAATATTAGATTCATGAGCTAGTCAATAGTAGTATAGAGACGTATTAATAAGTCACGTGGAGTACCGCTAATTTAGGGCTTAACCCGTCCACCCCGCTTCTACATTTTTATTTAGGGGTAACCGCGTAAGGCCTACAGAATCGGGTTTACGCGCCTGGATAAGAGGAGTATACCCTGATGCAAGGTAGTCCGCCTCTCTTACAAAAGCTCGACAGGCGGAGACTAACAGCACGACGCGGCAGTATTATCTCTGTACGTAGGCTGTGAAGCTATCTGCAGCGAATATAGCGCCGATAATACCTATAAGATATCGCAGACTAAATTTTTGCCCTCTCTACGAGTACCCTTTCGAGTTTTTGAAGCTGCGAAAGGGTATTTCTACCCCGCTACTCCGACATACCTTGACGTTCCTCAGTAACCGTCGTGTTGGCCGTGCGACTTGCTCGCGCTGTGTAGAAGGAAAAGGAGAACGTATCGTTATTATGGGCGTCGGCGATAAGGATTGATAGTTCCTGGTTTATCAGAGGCGACTATAAGCCCCAGAGGCGTTAACCAAGGAGCTAGAGACCTCCTCAATTCATACCGTCGCTATCACCTAGCTTGCACGCCGGCCATTATGTCATCCATAGCTATACGACTAACAAAACTCTAGTAATAGTAGAATTAGGAAGATGATTGCTGGCCTTACTGACTAGATAAGGCCGCTTGAGCGGTGAGGAACTGACTTTGTTACACACTAAGAGTCGTGTTGCTATCTGTTCCCCCTAGTTCTCTTTTCAATATCTATCTATATCCCGCCTAACAATCACGTTCTAATTTGTTTTATAGAAAACCTGACTAGAAACTGTCAGATACGCATGTGTGTAAATGTCACATGTAGTATGCGTTCTGGTGTTAGGTGTATTATATATTATTGTTATTCTCCTCTCTGCCCCTCCTTCGTGGCTTCTAGCTACTAGAAGGGATCTTGACTTGTCTCCACGTCACGTGTTGTCTCACGTGTTATAGTGGATCTATCTCATGCAGCGTGCCTGCTTATCTAACAATAGTATCTCTAGTATTCGGGATTCCGATACCTTACACTATCGACCCTCTAGTCTTCGTCGATATTACCGTATATAGTAGTAGTAGTCGTAGTAGTAGACTACCTTAGTTATAAGTAGTAAAGCGTAGAAAGAAGGAGTAAAAAGGATAGTATCGCCGGGAGGGTAGTATCGTTAGTACTTATACCGTAACCTATTACCTAAAAAGGCCTAACTTCCGCGGGCCTAGTATTTTTCAGGCGCCTACGATACCCTATTCTTTTAAGATTAACTAGTAAGCCCGAAACAATAAATTATAATACTACGTACTAGGTAATTAGTTAGAGATTTCATGTTTCAAAAGTCTTAGCGGGTAATAAGAAAGTCTCCAGTCTTCGTCAGGGCGAGAAGTCACCACGAGCACCCTACTAAAAGGCTGTAATCTAGCTCGTCTTGCTATAAGAATATACTTTCGCCAGAGGCTATGGCTGACAAGTTCATGCCTTCAAATTAAGGTCAAGACAAAAGGTACGATGATGCATAAGAAACATATTTAGATATTAAGTTGGATGTTTTGCATATAGCGTTAGCCAAGGAACCCTCTGCCCGTCTGTCCTTCTGCCCCAGCTGATGCTGCACCCGCGTCGACGACTCTCAAGGCCCGGCAATGCAAGCCCAGGTGCCCGACCAGAGGTTACTGCAGTCGCTCCTCACGGCCGGGTTCCACTTAACAAAGTTTGCTAGGGTGATCTTATTCCAATTAAGGATTCCCTGGCAGGTAGTCGTAGGACGGACGGTGGCAAAGGCTTTACAGCCCTAGACCATTCCGGCCTACGTCGGGGTCGGCGTAGTGACCGGCGAAGGGGAGGAACTTCCGCCGCCGATCACACCGGTACAGGCGTAGGCTCCCAGGTTCAGGTTAGTGCAGCCAGAGGTAACCTGCGGATTCCACTTGTAGAAATCAGACAGAGAGATCTTATTATAATCCGCGATACCCTGGCATGTAGTACCGACCTTGATATCATGGAACTTGTTGCAGTTGCTGACCATACCGGGCTGGACAGGCAACGGCGTCGTCACACCATTCCCTGGGTTGGTAGGCGTTGTCGGAGGCGTGGTACTACCGCCAATTACACCGGTACAGGCGTATGCTCCCAGCTGCAAGTTGGTGCAGCCAGAGTTGACCTGCGGGTTCCACTTGTAGAAATCAGAAAGAGAGATCTTGTTATAGTCTGCGATGCCCTGGCACGTAGTCGTTGACTTGACATCGTGGAACTTGTTGCAGTTGCTGACCATGCCGGGCTGAATGGGCACCGGCGTCGTCACACCATTCCCTGGGTTGGTAGGCGTGGTAGGCGTGGTGCTTCCCCCGATGACACCCGTACAGGCGTATGCTCCCAGCTGCAGATTGGTGCAAGCAGAGTTGACGCCAGGGTTCCATTTGTAAAAGTCCGCGATGGGGAATTTGTTGTAGTCCGCGATCGCTTGACAAGTGGTGCCGACCTTGATATCATGGAATCTGTTGCAGTTCCCCACCATGCCCGGCTGAATCGGGGTCGGTGTCGCCACGCCGTTGCTGGGCTTGGTTGTGGTCGGAGGCGTGGAAGTACCACCGATCACACCGGTGCAGGCGTACGCTCCCAGCTGCAAGTTGGTGCATGCGGCATTCACACCAGGATTCCATTTGTAAAAGTCCGCGATGGGGAATTTATTGTAGTCCGCGATCGCTTGACAAGTCGTGCCGACCTTGATGTCATGGAACTTGTTGCAGTTTCCCACCATACCCGGCTGGATCGGTGTCGGTGTCGCCACGCCGTTGCTTGGCTTGGTCGTGGTAGGGGGTGTGGTTCCGCCGACGACGCCGACGCAGGCGTAGGTGTCGCCCCAGAGGTTGGTGCACCCAGAGTTAAGGCCGTTCCAGGAGACGACATCAGCGGTACGAACACCGTGAGTCTGGGCTATAACAGCGCAGGTATCGCCGCCCTTGACGAGGTAGAACTTATTACAGTTGGCGACGATACCGAGGTGCACAGGGGCAGGGGTCTGAACACCGTTGCCGGTGGGGCTGGTAGTCGTGGGCGCCTTGGTCGTGACGGCGCTGGAACCGACCATGCCAACGCAGGCGTAGGTGTCTTGCCAAAGGTTGGTGCATCCAGAGTTAAGGCCGTTCCAGGTGACGACATCGGCGGTACGGACACCGTACGACTGGGCAATAGCAGCGCAGGTGTCGCCGCTCTTGACGAGGTAGAACTTATTGCAGTTAGCGACGATGCCGTTATGCACGGGCTCAGGGGTCTGGATACCGTTGCCGGCGGGGCTCGTGGTGGTGGTGGGCGCTTGGGTGACGGTGCTTCCACCGATGATGCCGACGCAGGCATAGGTTTCGGCCCAAATGTTGGTGCAGCCGGCGTTAAGCCCGTTCCATACGATGATGTCGGCCGAGCGGACGCCGTTGCGTCGGGAAATAACGTCGCAAGTGTCGCCGCTGCCGACAAGTTCAAACTTGTTGCAGTTGGCGACGAGGCCGAGGTGGACGGGAGAGGGAGTCTCGACGCCATTGCCGGCAGCAGCAGTGGTGGTGGTCGGGGCCTTGGTGGTGGTTGAAGCAGTCTTGGTGGTGGTCACTGCAGCCTTGGTGGTAGTGATCTCGGGCTCCTCGGGGGGAGTCGGCTCGCCGAACGCCTCGACACAGTAGCTCCTGCCGGTCTGAAGGCCGCTGCAGTCAGACTTGACGGAGGGGTTCTAGTATCAGGGTCTTGTCAGTATGTGCCAACGGTTCAGTTGAGGTTGGAGGTTGACTTACCCAGCGGTAAAAGGTCTTGATGTCGATCCAGTTCCAGTCGAGGACTTCTTCGCAAGTCTTGGAGCCATCATTGTCCATCCACCACGAACAGTAAGACGTGGTGTTCTCGTCGTAGGGCAGGTCCGGCTTGTCGCCGCCCCTGGCGCGGAGGGGAGCGGCAGCAACCGACGAGAGGCCAGCGGCTAGGGCCAACAGGCTTTTCAGCGAAAGGACAGCCATATCGACGGCAAAACGAGGTAGGATGTGGAAAAGAGTGTGATTGGGGAGACCCCGGGAAAAGGAGAGAGAACGAGTGGGAGAGGAGCTCGACTGGCTGACCGAGAGAGAACTCTGTAGACTCGAACTTTCATCGAAAGGGATCTAAGCCATCGCAGTTTTATGAGTTGGTTCCGACCCGACCCCGAACTCGGACCTCGTGTTCTCGTTCTCTTTGGCGAACGGACGACTGTCGCTGGTGCCTCTCTCGCCGTCTTTCGCCGAGCCCTCATCTCCGGAGAGGGTGGAGAGGAAGTTGACCATGATGGGCAGGCTGTCACGGTCCGAGCCTCGGTGTTGGTTGACAACGGCCATCTGATCCGGCTCGGCTAGAAACGAGGCGCATGGTCTGGAGCTGGAGCTGGAGCTGATCCTCCGTCGGAGTGGATGCGTTCACGGGTCAGCGTGTTGGTTGCGATGGTCAACGTTGGACTGGGGAGTCAGGCAATTGAAATTTTCATGCCGTTGGTTGCCCGACCTGCATGCAGCCTGCAGGCAGGTGCAGGCAGGGTAGGGTGGTGAAGGAAGGAAGGATCAAATCAGATAACTCGGCAGCAACGAATGGCCCGTGACTCGGAACGTGAAGCGGGGTCAGGGCTGCCCAGTGGGGGTACATGCACTAGCAGTACCTGACTGAGCCAAGAGCCTCACACTGCAGAACAGGGGGCGGGAGAGGCGGTGGCTCGGCCGCCCCCGCTACTTTTAGCGCCAACAGTCTCCAGGAAAATGGGGCAGTTAAGGGGTCCAAGGTCGTTGCAGACATCTTAGCGCCAACTGAACTTTGACGACCGCGTTCAAGATCTCCACACTGGCCGTGCAAGTCCGAGGTGGCCAGATCAAGCGGCAAGTCCGACGCGACGGTGCCATCCCTCGACCAGGAAACATGAGCCGGAAGAGCCGCCATAGTTCCTGTAGAAGTCCAGGGGTCAGAGTGTGATGCATGGTCCAGGCGGCACGCTTGGGTATGTTGGTTCCTGGACAATCGACTTTTGAAGTTTGCGGGTCAGGGCGCTATACTCGTATTTGCACCTACGTGGAGTTGCCTCCTCACCCCCCCTGCCTGGACTCGACTCGGCGGCGAATGTGGGGTAAGAGGGGAGTGGCATGGTGGTTAGGTAGGTGGACACGGAAGAAGGGAGGAGGGCATGATGGTTTCCGAATACTCGTATTCTTCTGTTGCGGACGGACACCGCCATTGACAGTCTACACTGACGGCATGGGCCTGGTCTAGCCTGTTTTCTTCCCCCAAGTAGGTACCTAGGTATCTAACACTTGCGCCGAGCGGGTTGCCTGAACGAGTCCAGGCCTCTCTGCAGCGACATGACGGCCATGCCTCCGCTCAAGGCTCGCTTCACGAACGGGTTCTCCGAGTCCCTGCCGATGAGAGCCCTCTTCACGTTGCCGCCGTTGATGTCCCTGGCAATGGCCACCATCTCCTTGCGCATGGCAGCCTTTTTGGTCCTTTGCACGGACTCAATGGTGGCCAACGAGTCAATCTCGTCAAACGCACCGCTCTGATAGAAGCCAATGGTCTGCGTCTTCACCTCACCCAGGCGCGCGCTGTTCAGGCGTCCGCTGACATGGCTGATGAGGTCTTTGGCCTGTGCTTTACGCCGGCTGAGTGACGCAAACGCCATGGCCTCTGTGATCTGCTCCATGCGGGCGGGCTCGGCGGAGAGTCGCACCTCGGTCGTGCGGTCAACGAGGCGCTCGATGACGGTGACATGTCCCGGCCTCGTCTTTGCATCCCCGTCTTGCCAGAGTCCTCCAAGCAGCTTCTTGGCGTCGTAGACAAACTCGCTGGCCGACTCCCAGTCGCCGATCTCCGAAAGGTCCGGGTTGAACAGATCATCAACTTGTGCGTACAGCTCGCTGATAGAGTTGAGACGGTCAATATAGAGGATGAATTGTTCAAAGTCGCAGTCGTCGCACGCTTTGGCGATTTGGCACTTTGATCCGTTCTGCTCATAGTCGGCCCGGTACATGTTGAAAAACATGAGAATCTCAGCAGCGTTGACGTCGATGGCTAGCAGGGGCAGAGGCGCGACTGCCAGCAGCAACAGCGAAAAGAGCCTCATGGTTGGTGTGGTGTCTGGTGACTCTGCTATCTCGACAACTGGCGGTGGTCAGCGACGTATGGGAAGGTGATGCGTCCGAATTTACCTCTGGCAAGAACTCGGCCTGTCTGTAGTATGTAGCAACTGAGACGGTCTCTCTCGAGATGGGATCAGAAAGGATTCAATGTCCTTCGAGTCCTATCCTGCCTTCATCTCTTTTGCCACCGTGTGTACCTGCCTATCAATCCTTGGCTCCAACCATGTCTAAGCGCTCCGTTCAGACCGAGATCCGGCCCGGATCAGACTCGAGGTGGGAGACATCAGGGGTACGCCCCTCCTCGCTTCGGACTCTCTGCTACCTAATTGACCCATGCAGATTGCGCCAAGGGACAACCAGACCCACGCGAGTCTGGTGCTCATGCAGGTACATGCACCCCCTGCGCAGGGTCTCGGGGTTCTCAGATGGATGTTTTCGGAGTATCTGCACCAAGTCGGAAAGTCCATGCCGAGCCCCTGCTCTGCGCGCCAAGACTCCGCCAGGGTCCAATATCGGAACATGGGAATGTCAAAATGCAGGTGCATAGCCTCTCGGAACCAACACATACGGATGGATCCCTTTACTGGGACCCCTACCCACGAGTAGTGCCAACAGGCATTAAGCACCTAGTGCCAACAGGCAAACCACCTACTAGGGTGCCCCGGCCCTCTGCATCCTGAACTTCTTCAAGTTCTCTGCCCCGTTCAGTACCTTGGCCGTTGGTTGCTGCCGTTCCGCCTCGGCGTGGCCTGCTCCCGACATTCTAGCCATGCACATGCCTGTGACAGATGAAAATCTCTCACCTTGGCATCTTGCCGTGCCTCTCCTCCTGCAGCTTGCAGAATCAATGGCCACTTCACTCCACTTGATGTGCCAGGATCTGGGCTGGGCCAGGCATGTGAGTCGACGACCGACCGCCGGACGGTTCGCGGAGTTAATTTTTCTTCTTCGTCACGCGAGAATGACCAGGGCCCGGGTCGATCGGATGAAGACTCAGACCCAGCTCCCCTGACAATCGGATACTCCGACGATACCCAATTCTCAGCGTTTCTGTCGTCTCTCTCGACTCTCGGTGCTCTTCATCTTCATCTTCATCGTAGCGGCAGAGAGTACTAGACGGACTTTGATATCCGAATCTACTCCCAGCTCTCTCTGACCTTTTCATCCTCCTTCACTCGTTACATCTCTTTGCATCATCGGACCACACCGTACACCACTGTTTCTTTCCTCCAGTCATTGCACAATGTGGCAGCACCTCCTCACGGCCGGTGCTGGCCTGTTGTGCCTAGCTGGTCCCGTCTCAGCCCGATCTCGGGCAGACGAGGCCACCCCCCTCAACCCGTGTCCCATCCTCTGCAGCCTTGCTGGCCAGAGCCCTCTCAACTAGACCTATCTTCATGGCGCCGAGGCCCTGAACCGCTGCAAAGAGCCCATGCTCCTCAGCATGGTGCTCGATAACCGCCTCGATGACCCATCCAAGCATACCACCATCCGGGCTTACACGGCCTCGGAGGAGGTTCAGGAGGCCGAGGAAATCTCCAACGCCAGCCCCTTTACCTTTAGAAAGCCAGAGAAGAGGGCTCTCGACGAGGCGGAGCTGGCGGCTACTTGCGCGACGGACATGCACAAATCCGCCAACGAGACGACGCTCTACTATCACGAGTGGCTCACCGACGCCGGCAGCAATGTCAGTAGCAACATCAGCGACACCACCACGACCCTGAGCAAGCTCCAAGAATACATCAGCACGGTTGCCGACGACTGCAAGCCCAGCTTTATACTCGCAAAGACTCGCAACGCCATCGCAGGTCTCTTTACTAGGTCTTCCGTTAGCAAGCAGAGCGCAGCCCCCTTGGTGGGATACTTGGCCAACTACATCAAGGACAAGGAGAACTACGAGGCAGGCCGCGTCGCTATCCAAAACTGCTATAGGAAGCGTCCCAGTGCCTGGGGCATCGGCGTTGTCGCAGATCTCCAGGGAAACATCACCGCCGTCCAGGAGTCGCTCGCCAACTGGAGAGATGCCAAGTGCATCGAGAGCCCCGACACAAACATGCCCTGGATGGAGACGGTGCTGGATATCTGGAGCTTGAAGGCGTCCACCTCTACCAACGGTACCCTTCCAGAGAGCAACTCAACTCTGGCCCGCAGGGCCGACGAATGTCGTGCCCTCCAAGTTGGGTCGGGTGACACTTGCACCACCATGGCTCAGAGATGCGGCATTTCTCTCACGAGATTCCAGAATTTCAACACTGCCAAAAACTTTTGTGATCCTCTCATGGACAAGGTCTGGGCCTGCTGCACAGTCGGCGATGTCCCCGATTGTAAGTCCAGCCTTACATATCTTGCTTTGTGTTGGAACCCATCTGACATTTTTTTCTAGTCCGCCCGAAGCCTGACGCCGACGGTACATGCTACTCCTACGACATTGGCGATGGAGACGGATGCTGGGACGTTGCCGATGCACACTATCTCAAAGTCGCGGATATTGAAAGCCTCAATAAGCAGACCTGGGGATGGGGTGGCTGCGGCAATCTCCAGGCTGGTCAGAAGATCTGTCTGTCCAAGGGCAACCCTCCCATGCCCAACACCATCTCCAACGCCATCTGCGGCCCTCAAAAGCCCAACGGCGAGTCTCGCGGCAACAAGAAGCTGGCAGATATGAACCCTTGTCCTCTCAACGTCTGCTGCAACTTCTGGGGGCAGTGCGGCATGGATCGCGACTTCTGTGTCGAGGCCCCTGCCGACACGGGCGCTCCTGGCACGTCAAAGCCAGGAGCCAACGGCTGCATCGCCAACTGCGGTATGCAGATCACCAACAACAAGGAGGGACCTGCGAGTTTCTCCTATATAACCTACTTCGAGGCGTGGAATAAGGAGCGAGATTGCCTACATATGGACGTCACCGACATTGATACCAAAAAGTACACCTACATTTACTTCTCCTTCCCGGATGTCACGCCGGGCGACTTCAAGGTCGACGTTTCGCGCTGGCAGAAGCAGTTCGACATGATGAAGAAGATGACGGGCATCAAGCGCATCGTTTCTCTGGGCGGATGGGCCAACTCTGCCGAACTCCCCAACTACTACATCATGCGTTAGGCTGTAATGGCTTAGAACCGCGGAGTTTTTGTCGCCAACATTGTCAGCTTCGTCAACGAACATGGTCTCGACGGCATCGACATTGACTGGGAGTACCCTGGCGCTGAGAACCTGGGCGAGGGTGTCCCTCCGGGTGAAGCCGACGAGGGTGCTAACTACCTTGAGACGCTCAAGATGCTCAAGCGCCGCATGGGATCAAAGTCCGTCTCCATCGCCGCCCCTGCCTCGTACTGGTACTTGCGCGGTTTTCCCATCAAGGACATTGGTGCGGTTGTCGACTACATCGTGTACATGACCTACGACCTCCACGGTCAGTGGGATCACGGCAACAAGTGGGCGACCACTGGGTGCCCGTCGGGCGACTGCCTCAGGTCCCACGTCAACTTGACCGAGACCCAAACATCCCTGGCCATGATCACCAAGGCAGGTGTGCCCTCCAAGAAGGTCTTCGTCGGCATCGCGAGTTACGGAAGGAGCTTCAAGATGGCTAAGGCCGGCTGTACAGGCGTTGACTGCAAGTACACGGGTACCCGGCTGCTTTCAAACGCACGCCCCGGCATGTGTACCGACACGGGCGGCTACATTGCCTCGGCGGAGATTCGCGAGATCCTTTGGAACAAGGAGGTCCTCGGGGCCCGCGAGTGGCACGACAAGGAGTCCGACTCGGACATTGTCGTGTACCAGGATACCGAGTGGCTGGCGTGGATGAACGACAAGACCAAGCAGGACCGAATCCTGTACTATCAGAGCATCAACTTCGGTGGTGTTTCCGACTGGGCCGTGGACCTCGACAAAGACTACGGCGACAGCGGCATCGGCAGCGGCGATCCCGACGATTCCAGCCTCTCGGGCGGCCGCACCTGCCCCTTGAGCAAGACCTACAAGGACCTGGACTCCCTTGCTGTTGATGACAGCGTCGCCGACGACTGCAAGCCGGTGCTCGCACTCGGGGTGCTCGAGACTATGCTCGACGAGTTAATGGCCATGTACGAAGACACCAACAACGGTTACGACGAGAACTTTGAGGCCTACCGCCGTATTATGAAGGACAGTGTCAAGGAGGCCGCGCTGAGGTTTTTCCATTGGCGCACCGGCGGTTACGCCAACTATTTCGACTGCGACGTCAAGGACTTGGAGGATTCGCGCAAGAACTGGAACGGCCCCTGCTCCAATATTGACGAGGGCGCCCGCGATTTCTTGAAAAGTCGTCTCACTATTACGGTCAAGATGCGTGACGAGTCCGGCTTCTATAATGCTCTTGAGGAAGAGACAGGCGCCGCCGCCGATTGGGTTCAGTTCGGTATGCACAAGGAACCAGACTACGATCACAACAATCCATGCCCTGGCACTCCAGTCATTGGAGGCGAAATCACTTGCAAACCCCCCACCTACGGCCTCGTCGTCAATGGCATTCCGGTGCTCAAGGATGATTTCGAGATTGCCAACCCCAAGGACATCATCAAGGAGATTTCTGGCAACCTTGAAGAGGTCCGCGACGGCATGGCGGCGCGGTTCTTCGACATCGTCGCGGGTATCTGGGACGGTGGCAATGGCGACGTCCTCCAGGTCTACTCGGTCCCCATCTTTCTCTTGTCACAGGCCGTCGGCTCCATGCAGAAGGCCAACGAAATGGGCGCTGAAATCCGCGAGCAGCAAAAGAAGGACTTCATCACCCTCATCATCTCCGCCCTCCTCTTCTTCATTCCCTTTGTCGGACAATTCGCCGCGATGGCTGCTGGCGCTGCCACCGTCGCTCGCATGATTGCCATTGCAGGCATGGCTGGGAACGCTGCTTTCAGCATCGTCGACATCATTGACAACCCGGAGAACGCGGCCATGGCCGTCGTGGGCTTGCTCACAGCGGGCCGCGTCCGCAAGCCCCGAGACTTTGTCGATCTGGGCTCCGCCCGCCGTGCTCAGACAAAGGCAGGTGTTGCCAAGATGGGCGATGACTTCAAGAAACACGACAACTCGCTGCAGAATGTGCTTGGCAACTGCCGCCAGGAGGGCAGCAAGAACGACGACGACGGGCCCAAGCAGTGCAATAACAAGAGGGACCTGGATGTCGGCTACCATGATGATCCCTTGATCTTCAAGAGGGCCTCTGATTCCTTCTCTGGTCTGGCAAAGCGCCAGAACGGCAAGTTGAGGCCCTGCTTGACGGAAATGGACATAACCTCGACAACATCTATAGGGACAACTCTTACCACCCCAGCAAAGACGTGCTCTGCCAAGTGGAAACAAGCCTGTTACCACTATAGCTCGGCTATGAGCGTTCATGCAGCCACTCCGGACATGGTCCGCTGGACGTGCTGGGCAACGGAAAACTCGAGCAGGATTGGCAGAGCTACCAACGACTGGGGCCTTTTCAAAACCAGGGACGATGGACATTCCGGCCAGCACCACGGGGATTGGGGCTGGGAGTGGGCTCAGCAGGCCGCTTGTGACAGAGACGAGTGGCCGCCACGGAATTTCTGGACGGCGTTACGGACAGACCTTTCTGGGCCAAGCCCCAGGACGATAGCGGCGCCCGGCCAAGTCGTCCGTTTACTTCCCGCAACGCAGAACAGGGGCGCTGGATCCCTGTGGCGCCAATTCTGTGAGAAGAACGACGGTTACCAGGTCAAGGCGAATGGCGTGACGAAGATCAACGAAAAGTTTGTGAAAACCACAAGCGCCGAGGTCTCCAAGGAAATCAAGACCGGCACCACAACGTAAGTCCACACCTGCGACCTTCTTGATATTGAACTTTCCATCCCTCTGTTCAGACGAGAGATACTGACTACGCTGCAGATATCACACCAGCGTCGGCGTCGAGATCCCTAATGCCGTTTTCGAGATCAAGCACTGGGAACAGGCCCCGGCGAGGGACGACGGCCTCTGGGACAACCCATGCTGGGCAAGCCAGCTGATGCCGAACGACCCAGGCTATGCTCTGCTCATCAACGATCCGTGGTACAAAAAAAACCCGGGTGCCACAGCCAGCACCGACCTCTACAGCGAACCACCCCTCAACCCGGTGACCAGCGGCAAGACCAGATCCAGGATGTATGCCGGCAACCCTCGGGTCGCTGTACGGGATAACATCTGGGAAGACGATGGTCTCGTCGAGGATGGCGGGGAGACAACTCCTTTCACGAGCGCCGCACCCGCCGCACCCGCCGTGACCGGAACATTCACCCAGGGAGACGCGGACGCGGAGAGGCGGAAGTTTATCGACGAGGATGGTACCGAGTTTGTAGAAGTTGTGGCCGAGGACGTTGACTGCGGAGAGCTGGCGAATGCGCTCATGGCATCTGGGGAAATGCCCGCCTCAACGCGGCCAGCCCGCAGAGATGCTGTCGCGTCAGACGTCCCGGGGTCTGAAGGTGAGGATCTTGTCCATGCGGCCATGCCTGGATCGTACGTGCCTGATGGCAGAGCCAAACCCACGCAAGGGCTGTCTTGATCCACCTTCGTGACGGGAGTTGTACAACGGTTTGGAACGCAGTAGCATGTTGCGCCGAGAAGGGATTCCATTTGTAGGGGATGTAGCTTTCCTAAAGAGATAGACGTTTCCTTCCCTGATGAGGCGAAATACAAGTGACAAGCTACCTATGAATTGGCCTCTTTGACGAGAGCAACGAACCTTTCCCGGTCCCAGTCCCGCCCCTCGCCATCGCCCGGCCATCCGACCTGCCGCAGCAGCTGAGCCTTGACGTCGTGTCCTGGGATAAAGTCGAAATTATGGTCGCCAATGTACATGGGCACGGCCGAGATATGCTCAGCCTGCACTGCGATCCAGCGCATCTCCCGCCACCGCTGCTTGCAAAGCCCGAAAAAGTCGGCGGGGGTGTACACGTTGGTTCCGTAGTGAAGCCGCCAGTCGTTCGCCTCGTCGTCGACGAAGCGCTTTAGGGTCTTATTAAGCTCCGGAGCAGGCTCGTCATGCCTGCCCTGTGCATCGGTCCAGTAGATGTAGCCGTCTTCCGTATCGACGACGACGGAGTAGCCGTTGCTAGAGAGTGAGGTGGCGATACAGACGCAAGAGGCAGGCAGCGGGGGGTCGCGGTCGGTGAACGGCTCGGGCTTACTCTCGAGCTCGTCGCCATTGATGATATCATGGATGTAGCTCAGTCGGTAGTCGACGATCGGGGTCTCGTGCATCAGGTGTGGCGTACAGGTCGAGTATTCAGGATGCTTATTAAACTCTGGGTAGGGCAGGTGGCGGATCAGATGCAGAGCATCCTCGTTCTTCTGAAGACCGGCCAGGGCCTCGGCGGTGATTTCCGGCCAGCCACCGGGGGGCGAGCGAGAAATAGGGCAATCTTGCCAGTAGACACGATAGCAGAATTCGTAGTAGTCCGTGAGGAGGCGGATGAAATCTTCTTGATCGAATGCCATGGTAGAAAGGGCGGGCGAGCGGTGAATGAGGAGAAGAATTGTGGGATGAACTGAGACGTGGAGGGTGTGTGGTTTTTAGGCGGGGTTTTTGATCTGCTCGTGGGCGGACACGTGCTGGGTGGCGGTTGGCAGTTGGCGGTTGGTGCTTTGGCTTGGCCAACTGCACACGACTCTCCAGGGGGCGTACAGGACCCTCTACATACATCTGTGTTGATAAAAATATAGAGTTTCCAGACCTGGCGTGTTAATTGACTTGGTATAGAGACTTAATACCTATAAAGTTAGCACCCGCGGACTTAAAAATACTGTCTCTAGACTTAATAGAATAGCCGTATTACCGGCCCTACTATGATGATTATAAGGCTTAATCGACTATATATTTACGCCTATATCTTAAGTGTGTATCTGAAAGTGCCGAGGGCGATAATAGTCGACCGATACTTATTAGAGAGAGGCCCCGGGGGAGGGGTAGGGGCTACTAAAAACCAAATATTAGCTATTAGCGAACAAGCTTATAGTAAGGACGAGTCGTTAGACCCGATAGATTAAATCAGACTAGACGATAACGCTATACCTTAGTTAGTAGTCTTAATTACTCTATTTCTACCTCTTTAAAACTAAGTCCCTCCTCGGCCCTAGCTTAAAAGGATTTATACCCTCGCCTCTCTACCTCTACCTACTAAAGAGCTATCCGTTCTCCTCTAATACTAACCGGAGTAGCTCGCTCCAGCCTAGTATATTAGTAGGGCGAGTCCTGCCCGCCGCGTACGGCTCTATAATTTCTAGGATATAGTCGACCTATAAGTCGATAGTAACCCGCGATACTAGTATATCCTATAGGCCGAGGATCTAGACCGGCTTAATAACCTCGACTTCAAGCCTGCTAGCCGTAGTAATATATCGCTTCAGGTCGTTAATATATCTTACCCTACTTATCTTAAACGCCGTATTTAAAGCCCCTAGGATAATATAGGACCGTATCGTATAGTTTAGGCCGGTTAAGGTAACTATCTCCTCCTTTACGAGAGCTTTAATAATCTCTTCCGCTATAATAGCCGCGAGGAATATAATCTCCTCCTTACTACCTAGCTCCTCCTCCTAACTAATCTCGTACGCCTTACCTAACGTACCACCGTCTAGGAACCTACGAAACTCTATCTTACTCTTACGCGTACTATCTAAATCAGGCTCTAGGGCGTATATATCAGTCGACTCCTATCGCTCTTAGGAGTAGTACGCCTCCTACTCGCGGATATTATAATAACCCGATATAATATAGCTACTAAATAAGTCGTAGAGATCCTAAAACGGTTTATAGATCTTCTTAGGACTACTCTATAGTCCTATCCTATTTAGCTAGAACTAGGTCTAGGTCTCCGAGTAAGAATAAACGCTGGGAGTATACTTACGTTAGTAAAGTATCGTTTTCTAAAGCGTAGAGATGTTAGATACGTATGTGTGTAAATGTTATATATAGTATGCGTTCTAGTATTAGGTGTATTGTGTATTATTGTTGTTCTCCTCTCTGCCCCTCCTTCGTGGCTTCCAGCCACTAGAAGGGATCTTGACTTGTCTCCACGTCACGTGTTGTCTCACGTGTTATAGTGGATCTATCTTATGTAGCGTGCCTGCTTATCTAATAATACTATATTGCCTCCTCTATACGCATACTACGCTCTTATAACTCTCTAGGCTATATATCTGACTGCTCCCCTTGACGGCTATGTGTTACGCCCGGGTCGCGGCGTGCCTATATAGTACAGAACAGGGAGTGAATGAGACGAGTTCTCATTACTGAAGCTTTTGCCTCGTGGCGCAATTGGTTGCCCTGCCCGATTGTAACACTATAATGTCTTTATTCTATAGTAGGACGTCGAAGTCTTTCCTAGAAGCCCGGTCGTTACTTGGAATGGTACGATCGAAGAAGTTCGAGAAGAACTCTTTAAGTTAAGTCCCAATGTAACGCCCAAGCAGGCCGCATGTCACCAGGCCAAGAACACCCGCGGGCTGCAGGCTTAGGTAACCACCGCACGGTCCAGGTTTGAAACTAGGGGATCACGAACGCCAAGAGAGTGAGCCCGTTCGAAGGTCCACTTTCTGTTCGTTGCAAACATCCCCCAACACCAACCAACATGGATCACCACTCATGCAGGAGTGAGCCGGATCACTGGGCTCACGAAGTGATCCAGAGTGATCCACGGGACACCCTTCTATATAAGCCCCTACCTTTCAGTACATAGTTCTACTTAGCTTCACGACAGTGATCAATTTAAGTCTTCATTGGAAACCTCCTTTGGCCTACAGTGAAGAAGCGCAACGCTTTACGATATTAACGACAAGCACGACTATAAAGCACGCTGAGTATTGTTCTGTTCTATCGCCCAGGGCGAACTGCTAGCATACACCACCCTCCATCCAGCCTATACATCCTTAGGATTGTACCTGGGTCGTAACACCTAACTAGGATAATAATTACCTCTACGACGACGATCTACTTAAAGGAGATACTAGTTGTACGGCGATCGAGAAGCGTACCGATTTCTCTAGATCCTACTACTTCTATAAAGGTCGATAGTCGTTGACTAGTAGGGGCCCGATTCGCGACGGTATCTTATACTTACGACGTGTTAATAGTCGTCCTACTAACGGTACTAGGCCTGCTAACTACGGCCGTGTCAGCTGCTCTTATAAATCTGTAATCTGGTGGTACAATGACGTAAGTTTCTCTCCTATAGTCAGGATAGTTGTAATCTAATTTGCACTGTCTAGGACCGCTAACCGAAAACCTTAGCGTCTTTTAGCAGCATTGCCGATAGCGCCTAATTCATCGTGGACTATTGCACAGTTCACTTCCTCAGCACAACAACTATTGGGTTTCTGGCTATGTATTCCATAAGACGAACTGGAACGTTATTGTGAGATATGACACGGACAGGTACTAAATGGATCTTTGTCGGCTTAGAATGCCTGGTGCCTGGAGAGTGTAAAATGGTCTGGCTATGCACCGTAGGCCTCTGCTGGACATGAGGGTATGGAAACAACATAATTAAGACTCAGTTCCACTTTAAGAAACGCCATTTACTGTCAAAGTATAGTATTAAACTACTCTCCCGTGAAACAACACGGGCCATCCATCCAACGTAGACCGGTAATTCAGATAGCTAGTATTTGCACGAGACGTTGGAAGGAATGTAGCAGTGAACTTCGCGAAACATAGACGCGGCGTAGGTGACCAAAACTTCTGTGGCTCTTAGCATAGCTTGAGGGACCTTATGCGGGACTTTATGTATAGGCCCTTCTAACGTGGAGGCATAGGCCGACAGACTTGTATGTTGCTAAAACAGAAACACACGAGCAGTAACCCTAGTCTTGAACGATAAGACAAGGAAGTACTGAGGAAGGAGATAATACTAAGATATTTACAGTATTCGATTTGAATTACAGGAGGTGTCTTTCACTACAAGCGGACTAAAAAGAGACGGCCGGGAAATTCCCCTACTTTCTAGCTTATACTGACGACTCCATTCTTGTGACATCCACATTGAATATTTGCTGAGCCTCCTCCGTCTCCTTTCTGTCTGCATAATCCTGTTCCTCCAGATTGTTTTGTTTCGTGTTGGGCGTTGACCGCGTCCCAAAGAAGCGTAATAAAGGGGGAGAACGTCCGCCTGATGGACTAAGCTAGAATGCATCATGGGAGGCGTCACTGGCTCGCCCTGTCTAAGTCGACGAGGCGAGGTGGCGGTCTCGCGCATAGAAACTTACTCGCCTTGCCTGGACGATGATGGCACGTCCCGGCCGGCGCGCTTGGCCAGTTCCGCAGAGGCTAGGCGGCGTCCCGTGTGGGCGAAACGCAGTAGGCTGAGCGCTCACGTCTCCTCAGCCTTTCTTACTATGTCCAGCGCGTTCGTCCAGAGCAGCTGCTGCACATTCCTGCTCCTTCTCATCCTGATTATTTTGATCCGTATCGGGCGTTGGACGTGTCCCAAAGAAGCGTGAAAAGGGGGTAGGTTGTTCGCGTGAACCACTCGTGGGTGTCGGCGGCGCTGGCGGCAAGCCCGGCACAAAGCTGAGGAGATATGATGTTACGTTGGCGAAGGCCTCCATGGCGACGACGTTAAGGAAAATGCTGGTTACTGTGGGTGGAGAAGTGGGAGAGGAAAATACCGCAAATGACCTTAATGGTCCGGCGGTGTGCACGACTACAACTAGAGGAAAGTCTCAACCAATGACTGACCGTCTCGTAATGATCGGCTCACGTGACTTTGCTTCTGGCTTCGCCTGTCAATCAGCTTCCTGTCTACGTCATCGACCACCAGGCCATCCAGTAGCAGCATCCCGGACGCTGCACGTGTGCAGCATGTGGGGGACCTCGCGAGCTGGAGGATGCGGTAGAAGCTGGAAGTTACGATCGCCAGACGCAGCTAACAAGTCAGCCAGGAATCGATCATCTTCATGGCACACAGCATCGGCGGCACCATTGTGAAGGATGTAGGAATGCCCATGCATCTCATTAGGTAGTTGTTGACTCGTTCAGGCCTTTTCCTGATCGAAGGCGCTCCAGCAACGAACGACATCCATCGTCTTTCTCGGCACACCGCACTGGAGCAGCTCGGCGGCTCACTGGGCGGGGCTGGTGTCGAACATAGCGGCCATGGCTTTCGTGGACTCGGGCAAGAGGCTGGTGGGGGCGTTGAAGATCGATGCCGAAGTCCTGGCACGCCGTCGCGACGACATGGCTGGTCTCGTTCGAGCAAATTCGGCGAGACGACAGGTCTGCAGCTGATCTCCTGTCATTCATATCGCAGATCGAGCTTCGGGCGATACCGCAGAGCTTGCTACCGATGCAAGGGACGGAGGAGGGGATCGTCCATGCAGTCGGGACGCTGAAGGGATACACGTTCCTGCAGGAGCAGGACGAAGAGACGTTTGATGTGCACCGGCTGGTGCATCTGGCGACTCGAGGCTGGATTGATGAACGAGGGACGGCTGATCAAGTGAGGATGTCGGCTGTTGCTCACGCGGCGGCGGTATTTCGGACGGACGACTGGGACCAGCGCGAGAGGTGGACACGGTAAATGCCGTATGTGCTGAAGATGATCAAAGCGGATGTATCAAAGGTAAATTAGGGTATAGACGAATGCAATCTGGGGTACTGGACTGGGCGATGCCTTCGGGCCGAGGGGCGGGTACTAGAAGCTGTTAAGATGCTCAAGTACGTGGTGTCGGTGCGCAAAAAGACGCTGGCAAAGGGCTACCTAAATCGTCTAGTATAGCAGCACGAACTCGCAGGAGCGTACTAAGCCAACGGCCAGGTGAAGGAGGCCGTCAATCTGCTGAAGCATGTAGTAGCGGTGAAAGCAAAGACGCTGGCGGAGGGCCACCCTTCTCGACTGGCATCGCAGCACGAGCTCGCAAGAGCATATCAAGCCAACGGCCAGATCAAGCAGGCGGTCGAGATGCTGAAGTATGTGGTGGCGGTGAAGGTAATATTCATGTCACCAGGTCATCCGTCGAGGATCGTGTCAGAAGTGATGCTTACTTAGATACGGCCAGAAGCCGCCCGCCGTTGAAGGCCACGCTTCCTAGTAAAGAGGCGCCGCGCGCCCGGCGGGCGGCTATTACCAGCGGCCCCGCTAATGCCCGACGAGTAGGAATAGCACTCGTTTACCATATGAACCTATCGTTCGGATACGCTTATTAGGGTATATGAAACGTGCCTGTTTATAACTTATGGGTGGGTCGTATCGCTAGAGCTACTAGTAATAGCGCCTAAAGCTATTATAACGGCCAGATTAGCTTACACCGAGTCGCTATGCTTATACTCCCCCCCGATACCGTGTAGTATCCTATTGTCTTCGAGTACGTAGATATATCCTATGCGTAGCGAATGTGGACTCTGGGATGAGGGCTTCTAGTCGAGCTAGGACTGATTGGCTGCTTTAGCGGTTTTTTAGTTAGCTAGCGTTAAGAACGATTAAGAGAACCTGAGCTGAGGCGTCGCTCCGTGCGAAGGTAGGTTAGCCTCCTGGCCGTCTAGAACGCCGTTGGTCGCTCCCTTAGGCGCCCTAAAGGTTGTAGGTCTTTCGACCCGCCCGAGAATCTCCGTATAATTATATACGGACATAAGAAGACCGGGGGAATAGATGATAATAACCGCGCGGTAAGAGATAGGGCGATAACAACTAACGGTTAAGGACGCACGGACGGGTGTTCTTTCAAGGACCAGCTTCCACAGGTCACCCGCGGCCTAGAATAATAGCGCTCTAAGCTTTTATAAGGCGTTCATTGTCACGGTAGGCCGTTAGGTCTGTCGTAGCTAACACGCCCGCCCCGAAGTAACTTTAGTACTTAAGGTGGTTATGATCCTGCGTGGGATTAAGGGCGAAAGCGATCGTAGAGAAGCACATATTGTTTAGTCGACCTATAGGGCTTAGTTAGCCCCGGTATAAAGCTAAGAATTCCCGGAACGATTAGTCTATTTACTAATTAGTCTAAAGATATTTACGAGGCCCTATATATCGCCGGTAAAGGTCCCAGAACACTCCCTGTCCACCCAGCCCTCTATATATCCTCTACTAAAGTCGATGACCCAGGCGTCGTCCTGGCTATCGATCAATATATTATCAGACTTGACGTCGCCCTAGATAATACCAGCGCGGTGTAAGATATCGACTGTTAAGTATATTTAGTCCTTCTATTTACGGCGTATATCGGCAGGGAAGTCTGCCCTCAGGGTATATGTTAACGTCGTGCCTCCGTAGTCGATATAAGTTAGAAGAAGCCTAAAAACCTTTCTATTATCGTCTCGAACGACTCTATAGAGGCGTGAAATACAGACCTTCGGGTTAGAGAGTTTCTTATTAATCTGTTTATAGATACTGAGCTTACGTTTGGCGGAGCGAGTGTCGCTAGGTCCGAGAAACTTTAGGAAGAGAGGCGTAGTAGTTCCCAGAGGTATGACTTTCCTGGGTCGCCTAGAGAGCTGCTTGTCCAGATTGTTATCGTAAATTTTGATCTCCGAGGGTCGATAACAGGGCTATGAGGAATACAAGCCGTCTGGCAGCCGAATACTAAGTCTAATGTAATTCCTGTCGGTCTGAGTCGTCTTATATCGAATGGGTGAGAGCTGTCCTGCCTCGGCGCCTATAATGAACGTTAAGGATTCGGCGAATAGAAAGCTATCTAGGTTTTTTTTGGTAACGGGGTTCGGATCGCTTTGGGAAAGCCTTTATAGTATCGGTAGAAATGGTTTTATGACCTAATCCTCGAAGTCCTCGAGTGTATGACTATCTAGGTCGCCGCCTTCCTCTGCTACGCGGAGGAAGAAGAGGTATTGTTTTTTCAGGTCTGGAGCCTTGGAAAACCGATCCTTAAATAGACGAATGATAAAACGCCTGCTACTGGAGATTATGATGAACTCGGAGTCTGTGTTCCGGTCGCTGAAGGTGAACTCGATGATCTCGAAAAGAGGCGCCTTGAAGTCGAGTTCTTCGGGCGCCTTAAAGTCGAGTTCTTTAGGCGCGGTGTCGTCGCCTAGGCTTGCGCGCCCGTTCGCAGGAAGTTGATCCACTATCTAGTCGGGAGGCGGTAGTAAGAGTGTCCTCGTAATGGCGATGTTGTATTTGCGAATATCAGAAGGGTAATACCGATGGGGGGTCAAGTTTGTGATAAATTACAGTTTGGAGATTAAGGGACGACTATGTATTTGTAGGGACACGTGATCGTTGCGGGGCAACCTACTTAGCGCTCGCGAGCAAGATGATGCAGGATAGCTACTCGTGCCCCGCCCCACTTATATGGCTGTTTTGTTCCTAACCAGCCCATAGGCTGGGGCTGCGATTTCAGTAGACGTGTCGAACAAAGCGTTCGAAAACCTCATGGCCGAGAGGCTCCTGTTGACCAATTTTTTGGCACTCGGTCCTGGGACCTGCGTCAGGGATCGCCTGTCGGGCAAGTTTGTAATAACAGATTTACATCGCCGTCGGCGCCAGGCGCAACACCATCAACCGGAGCTTCTGCCAACACACGACAGACAGCGCGCTTCGGTCCGTAAATCTCGCCGGGAAATCTGTAGGGGATGGGGCCCTTCAGAGGGCTGGTAGCCATAGTCTCGAGGAAGGTGGGGTCGTCAACATCACCAACCATGCGCAAGAGAGTACGGTCAACCGACGAGGGAATGCTGCACGCAAGCGCTGGGGCGTCCGGCCCCCAAATTTCTAGAGACGGAGCCTAATCAACGTCTTGCAGGCGGGGTATTCCATTCTTGGACAACGAGGGCGCAGGCGCCGTGACAATAGGAAACTGGGGGGNGGGGGGGGGGGGGGGGGGGGGGGGGGCCAGCTGGAGCCTCCTGCTGTCCCGCCCACCCTCACGAAACCTGACAAGGCTTCACTGTTGAACAGGCGAGGGCGGCCTAATCCTGTCGCGGACTCTGTACTATCCAGACCCAACATCATCCTTCTCCACACTTCGAACTGAAAGACCGCCTACACTCTTCGCCCGGCAAAGCTCCTCGCACAATAACATCTCACCAGGCTCTCAATAGCCTGGATCGCTGCTCTACCGATCGAGCGAGCCGCCGCAGCGGCCCGAGACATTTCTCCAGTGGGGGCGTAGACGTGGGTGGAACAAGTCGCGAATGCAGGCTGTCTCCCCGGCTAATAGTGTCGTCACATCGTTACACCATATGTATGGATTGCGAGCATAGGTAGAGCACCAATTATGGACACGCTGTTATACGGCGAAGGCGTCAGGAGCCGATGACGAGGCTTTTCTTCTCTATAAATTCTGTATGGCCACAGAAGTTAGGGTGACACAGCCTTGGTGTGGACCGCGGTTGGTGACTAGCGCAGCCTCATGCATGCTGGCTCAGAGACGATGGCCTCTGTACAATCACCAACCGCGGGGCCAAGTTCGACGGCCGCAACACCTCCTGCACAAGATGCATGTTCTGGTTGGGCATATCCCTACCTCTTCATGCAAGACGTGTCGCTGCATGACACGGGCGCGAAGATGACCGATTAGTCCGTCAGATGACAAGCTTCGCGCTTCATATCCCTGGACCAACTGCACTGTCGACAGCGCAGCTTGCTCGCCTCATCTCTCGTGTGCGCATGGCCTCTCGACCAATGGATTGCCTCGCCCCGGACATTCGCCCGTGTACTTTGGATGCGATTTTGAACTCAAAACAGTGAAAGCAAGGCAGTCACGAGGCCATCTTTGTTGCATCCAGTGTAGGTTGGGCCGCAGCTCGCCAAGGCTTGGTGCATATAAAGCTCTCCCTAGGGCTTTTTTTTATCCAGATTCTGTAGAGTAAGCTCCCCGTCAATCGCCAGGACAACGGCCCCAATTTCCTCAACATGACACCTTCGGCAAACCACGAGCCCCCCAAAGCACGGCCACCTGTTCCGAGCCAGGAATACGAAGACGCTATTAATAGTTTCTTTTCTTTTATAGGCAGATTTTCTGATGGGAAAAGCTACCTCTCCTTGAAGTCCATCGTCCTGGATAATAATACACTCAGAAAGGAGCTCGACAACACCAAGACTACTTACGATATAAACCTCAAGGAACTAACTCAGCGGACTACTAATTAGAACGCTGAAAAGGAGAAGCTTGGAAGAAAGATGGAGGACCAGACCAAGCAATGCCGCAAGGTTACGGAGGAAAAGGCAACAGCTTATAGGAAGCTCAAGGCGGAACAAGACAACGCTACAGAGTTAAAAGCGAAGATTGCAGCACTGGACGACAATACTGGACGACTCATCGCCAACAGTAAAAAGCTTGAGGAACGCATCACAAAGCTTAACAACACGATCGCGCGACAAACAAAACAGCTGGAAGTAGCGAGTAAGGAAGCAGCGACGCTAAAGGAGAAAGTACGAAGCACAGGCGACCAGTTAAGTGCTCAGTCTGAGGCCCTGACGGCGGCTGAGAGCAAACTCGGAATGTTCCGATCCTTCACAGCGACATTAACACCCCTGGAGGATGTGAGAGTGAGCATATAAGGGACCGAGGCGTCCATGGCTATATGCCGAAGGCTAATACTTACTGCCAGCTCCGAGATACTTGGCTCGTCATTCAAAGAGGCCTCAGACTTGTTTAGGTCATTCTTCGGGCGCGACCTCGACGGAGACCGGCTGCAGGACTCGAGGTCCTGGGATCGCATCAGGAATCACATGGCTATACAGCGCGGGATCCCCCTTCCGGCATCGAATTCGATCCATGCAAAACAGATGAGGCCCATCGCGGGCCTGGTCATTTATGCCAGGGCGCTCGCTGAATATGTCTTCCGGCCAACATATCTCTCTGTGGGCACTAGCGCCGATGATATCTTAGATGCCCTGCTAGCAGCGAATTCTTTCCAGGACACACTTGTTCGCGCAGTACTACTAGAGGTATTACCCGATCACCAGAGGAAGCGCCGCGACGCATATACCGAACGCGTCGTGGAGGAGGTGTTGGCGGTACTGGCTGCCTGGCTGCCAGCTGACCAGCACGTGACGTTCAAATCACGGCTTGATCATCTTACAGACGTGCTGTGCGGTCAGTGGCAGCGTGTCCAGAAGCTCCATGAAAGAGTCGAGCCTTGTTTCGACTTCGAGGCCCCGGACGACTGGCAGACACTACCTACATGGCCCAGCCCCGTCACGTCAGATAACAGCGTCAGGACAACGCAGCCACGTCAGGGAAACATCGAACGTCAGCCAAAGCAGCAAGAACCGGAGTCGGTGGCGCTAACGGCCGGCGACCTAGTCAAGGTTGTCTGGCCGGCCTTCCTCGCCACTAATTTGGAGCACAGCACAGATGAGGAAGAAGGGACATCGGATCTTGTCCACCATGGGTACGTCCTTACGCGTGCCGATGTTCGAGGTGCCGCGGACGAGGACATGCTACGGAGAGCTATGCGCAGAGCCGCGCGCGACAGCAACGTTGCAGCTCTAAGGAAGAGACGAGACTCGGCTATTTTTTTATCACAGGGGGCATCCGATAGATTGGACGTTAAGTAAGGTCTCGTCGCCGGAGGGCGAGCAGCTTAGGAAACGTGCCACGAGATTCGCGTAGGATAGACTCGGCTCATTAGGCGTGTTAATAGACGGAATGTAAACAAATCTAGGGCTTTGAGCAAGCCAGACTGATTAGCTCGGCCGGTGGCGACATAGACACGTCGGAGACACATACTACTTGTATACTAAATAATAAAGTCATTCGATACAAGAGCCTATGCAGAGCTGATGTATAGTTTCCAATAGCGCAGAATGATAGGGGCTCTCAGAGTATGCGGGCTTCTTGGGTGGATTGGTCTCGTTCTTGCTGACTTGGCTAGATGCCGTTGGTCTTGAGCTCGTCAAAGGCTTCATCTACAGCCCGTAATGCCCGTATTGTCTGGACAATTGAAGTGGCCAAGCGGGAAGAGGCTGGCCGAAGAAGTAATGTTGTCGAAGGCGGGCTAATCTACTATAGCCATCGATCGCGACGGGACAGCTTTGTGCATTCGCTGGGCGGAGAGGGCAGAGTGGGCGGAGTAGATTGGACGATTAGCGGCTGTGATGCCTCTGGGGGAGGGGGGGAGTGCAATCAGCACCTACGTGCTCTCTAGGGCGCTATCCTAGTGCAGATACGTACTAAGCTAATCGGGCTCACAAAATTCCACTTCAGCCGAAGAGTCCTGGATATTACCGAACGCGTCGGCTATCGGCTAAACCCCGCTTCCGGGCATAGCCGGTGGCTAAAATAGCGGCCAAAACCGTGGAGTCAAGAAAGGATAAGTCGAGCCAGGCGATAGATCTCAAGGAGAGACACGTCGCGCCAGGCGATAGATCTTAAGGAGGGACACGTCGCGCCAGGCTATAGATCTCAAGGAGGGACCTGTCAATCCAGGCGGATAGACGAGAGGTCCGACAAGTCCTTGGGTTCGACAAGTCCTTGGGTTCGACAAGTCCTTGGGTTCGACAAGTCCTTGGGTTCGACAAGTCCTTTGTTGGAGGCTGCTCGATTCGCCACAAATAGCGCTACGGGGCTGGTGCTAAGAACGGGTCGCTGTGTTTTGAGACACGGACTGTCCTGGTACGTGGACTGTCCTGGTACGTGGACTGTCCTGGTACGTGGACTGTCCTGGTACGTGGACTGTCCTGGTACGTGGACTGTCCTGGTACGTGGACTGTCCTGGTACGTGGACTGTCCTGGTACGTGGACTGTCCTGGTACGTGGACTGTCCTGGTACGTGGACTGTCCTGGTACGTGGACTGTCCTGGTACGTGGGGTGTACCAGGAGTAGTGGGCATCCTGGGACTTTCGTCCAAGGACCCAAGCAACCCTGGGACATTGATCCTGGGCCCCAATCAGTCCAAGGACAACCGTTCCGGGGCACTACCACTCGTAGGACCTCCGAGACTTCAGTATTGTACAGTTCTGTAGTATTCGAGCAACACTGGTCTTTCCCTCTTGGCGAATCTTCTCACTATGCGGGCTGCCAATCGAGATCCGGAAGCATTGGTCAGCCACAGTTGGCTGATGACTGATCAATCTAACCCATGTTGACTGCAGGGCTTGCCCATCCGCACCACCCGGCTAACCGCGGCGTTCCACGATCTACGCTAGGGGCGTAAATACGAGAGTAGTAGCGCTACTTCTCGTATAGCGATAGATGTACGCGTTATTAAGGATATTTAGTTATAAGGATAAAAAGCTTTAGTTTAGTAGTAGTTTACAGGGAAATTAGAATATAAGGCTCTTTAGATTAACTACTACGTATACGCCCTTTATTTCGCTATTACACCCCTAACCTGTTCTTACTGAATAGGTTATAAGCCCGGAGTTATACCGCGGCCGAATATCTAGAGATATTTAGAACCTCTGAATTAATAATCACGAGCCTTGTAGCCTTCCAGGACTCTTAACGACGACTACTTAGCCCTGATTATAGCTAAACTAACCCCCTCTAGGTCCTTAACCTTCCCTAAGGCCTAGCCTTACCCCGTAGTAATACTAGAGTCAACTATAAGTAACGGGGACTCGTCCCGATAGAAGCCGCTAAAGCTCCCCTCTAACTAATAACTATCCGGAGAGGATAACTACGATATATAGGTAGAGTCGCTTTAGTTTTACCTCGCCCTATATAACCTCTTATATACTATTAAGAACGCTAACGCGGTTAGACTCTAGGAGCCTTTAGAGATAAATAAAATTAAGGTACTTACTAGCATCTATTATACCTATAAGCCGGAAGTACTAGTAGTACTTAAGGGAATTACTACCCTACGAGAAGCGTAGAAAATACTATAAGCTTACTACTAGGGCAGCGGTCCGGTTCAGTACTAATGAGTAGTCTCTAATTACCTAGAGCTATCCCTTAAGGATATAGCGAATATTAAGGACTTTAACGTACGCTTTAAACTACTTCTTAATCGTTAGAACGAACTCTACCTACCGGTCCTGGAAAAACGATAGATCCTTAACTAGGAAGTAAAGATCCGACTTTACTTTATAAACTAGTTAGCCTTCTTACGGATTAAAATCCGAAAGAATAAATCGCTAACCTTTAGAGCTCTAATAAGAGAGCTCGAGGACGAGGCCCGCGATTTACTATAGGAACTAGCTTTATAGGTTTAATAGAAATAACTAAAGCGATAACGGTAGAGTAAGTCGAAACTAAAGAAGAAAGATATAATAGTAATTACTTACTATAACTACTAGAAGAAAGGGTATTATACTAAGGATTACTTAGCTCCTAAAGCCCTAAGGAAGGACGACGATAGTAGTAAGTAACTCGAGGTTACTTATACGATATTAATAATAGAGGAAGTTACTTACTATATCTAGGATCGTTACGGGTAGCTATTCGATATAGGAGTGTCGATATATATTTATAACGAGCGTAGACTATTTACTACCCTCGAGCCTACCCCTAGAATTACCCTAGAGACGGGTAATAGAAGAGTTACGCCCGAAGGAAAGGGAATAATAACTCTAGAGGTTATAGGACTAGACTAGAAAATCGCTAAGGTATAGCTTAAGGATATACTATATATCCTAGGGTTTAGATTTAACCTATTCTTAGGATATCGGCTCTATGAGACCGGCGGAGAAGTTTAAGGAACTAGGCTAGTTACTATAAACGGTACGACCTTCGCTAGCCTTAGCCCCTAGAAGAAAGGGCTATAGCTCTAAACCCTAGCCGAGCTAGCGTTTCCTACTTAGGAGGAGTAGAAGAGCCTCGATACTGAGTTATAGTATTACTATCGTACCTATCTCGGGAGGTAACGCGTACAGGAGACCTCTAACCTAGTTAAAGGCATGTCTTAGACTAGATTAGGGCTAAGAGCCCCTCGAGGTCCCTATAGGATCTATAATATATCGAAAAGCCTACGT
The DNA here is from genome assembly GCA_014635975.1 of Plectosphaerella sp. P0831. Lineage (NCBI taxonomy): Eukaryota > Fungi > Ascomycota > Sordariomycetes > Glomerellales > Plectosphaerellaceae > Plectosphaerella > Plectosphaerella sp. P0831. The sequence goes on along the minus strand of JACAFV010000014.1, from coordinate 359,547 downwards.
TTCTCGCCCTCCGGTAGGTCGCTAGGATAGTCCTCGATACCTAGAGAAGGACTCTATATCGATACTATTACTATCTCCTTATAACAACGCGGCCTAAAGGACGAGACGTTAGTAGTAATCGTTACGGACGATCACTCGTACTACTACTAGGCGTAGCTATTAATCGTTAAGGCTAAAGCCTGGAAGTTTATACTAGGTATTATCTAGTAGCTTTAAACCCGTAACCTAAATACTAAATAGGTACTATAGGACGGCGGGTTCGAACTAAACTATCCCTTATTTAAGGAGGAGATAGCGAAGAGGGGTATTAAGATCCGGGTATCTACCCCCTATACCCCCGAGTAGAATAGAGTCGCCGAGCGTAGTAATAGGGTTCTAATAGAGAAAGCCAGAACCTATATAGCTAGCGCCTAGCTAAACCCCAGGCTCTAGTCAGAAATCCTTCTAGGAGTTACTTACCTAACAAACCGGTCTACTACCTTAACCGTCCAGGGAAGAACGCCCTATTAGGCCCTATACGATATAACCGAACCAGAAAAGGCTCCCTATATCCTAGACGTAAGCTATATTAGGGTTCTTAGTTCCAGAGCTATTCTACCTATTCCGGAGGGACGAAGAATCGAAGGACAGAAGTTCAGCCTTCGTAGCGAAGAAGGTATCTTAGTCGGATTCTAAGATTCGAAAAACTATAAGGTCTATATACCCTCTAGGCCTAGGGACCCGATTATAGTTATACCCTACGTAGTTATCTACGAAGTACTAAGCGAAAGGGCGGTTGTAGAAGCCGACCTAATAATAACCTAAGACAGCCCGAGGGAAGTTATTAGAACTTAGCTACTAAACGCTAGTAGTTTAGTACTAACCCGCTAACTACTTTCTAGCCCTAGTTTGCTACTAGAGATACTAGCTAAAGTATCGATAAGCTCTTAGGAGCTATAGGAACTAAGAACGCTCGCCGAGGCTATTTAGTAGGATAAGCCTAACTAGCTCCCGGTAGCCTATAAGGAAATTAAGAACCTTCTTAAGGCCGGTACTTTCGAAGTTCGGTAACTATTAATAAGTTCGCCCAGGCTACTAATAGCTCGATAAGTCTTTAAGAGGAAGATTAATAAGAAGGGAGAGGTAGTTAGGTATAAAGGACGTATAGTAATTAGAGGCTTCGAATAATATAAAGGAATCGACTATTAGGGGACATTCGTATTAATAGTAAAAGTACTAACCTAGAAACTCCTACTCTCTATCGCTATAGCCCGCGATTAGGAAATCAACTAGGTGGACGTTACCGCTACCTTCCTTAACGGACACCTCGAGGAAGAAGTCTAGATAGTACCCTTTAAGGGCTTTTAGGACTACCTAGCCTAATACCGCCCCGACGACGCCCGAGCCCTCGTATCTAGCGCTCGGCTACTACTTAAGAAGAGTCTTTACGGGCTTAAGTAGGCTCCTAGATAATAGGGGAAGTACTTAAAGAGTATACTTCTAGTACTAGGATTTATATAACTAACGAGTAACCCGGTAATCTTTATAAAGGGCCGGGATAACCCTACTAAATAGGTAATTATAGTTACCTACGTCGACGATATATTAGTTATTAGCTCTAGTAAGGAAGATATTAATACCTTTAAGATAAAGCTCGTTAAGAGTTTTAAGATCGTAGATCTCGGCGTTATAAGGTAGTTCCTAGGAACCTATATCTAGAGGGACCGAAGTAATAGAACTCTCTAGTTATTATAAGAAGCCTACGTAGAGTAGTATCTAAACCGGTTTAATATAGATAATACGAAAGGAGTAGTTAACTCTATTAAGACCGGAGTCTTAGGGATAATCGGACCCTTTAAAGGTAACCCGTCGGAAACTACGAAAACCGAGTATATAGCCGTAGTAGGCTCTCTTATCTATTATATAATATTAACTAGGCTTAATCTAGCCTTTCCGGTCTCCTTAATATTACGATATCTAATAAACCCCGGCCCGGAGTACGAGAAACTTATTAAGCGGGTACTACGATATATTAACGGCACTAGAGACTACGGCACGCAGCTTGCTAGAGATACTAACTAAGGACTATAAATCTACGTAGATTCCGACTATAGAGGCGACCGAGCTACCGGCCGCTCTATATACGGGATAGTAGTAATACTATACGGATTAGTAGTCTACTAGTAGAGTAAACGAGCCGCTAGGGTAGCCCTCTTAATGATAGAGGCTAAGTATATCGTAATCTCGTAAGCGGTACGAGAAGTATACTAGCTAAAGAACCTCTTTAAGGAATTAAACGAAGACATCGCTAACGACGTAACGATCTTTAACGATAACTAGTTAGCCCTAAAGCTAGTTACTAATCCGGAATTCTACTAGCGTACTAAGTATCTACCGCTAGAGCTTTACTATATCAGGGAAGCTGTAGAAGCTAAGGACCTAAAGGTCTAATATATTAGTACTAAAGAGATAGTAGTTAATAGGCTTATAAAGCCCTTAGTAGGCCCTACCCTTCGAATATCTCGAGACTAGCTTAGCGTAGGACCTCGGCCCTAAGATCTCTAAGGAAGAACGACCCGCTCGCCCCTTCCTTCTACTACCTATATTACCTTACGAAAGAGACTAGTTACTAACAGAAAGGCCTTAGTAGCTTAGTAGTAAAGCGTTCGGACTTATTAGTACCGTTGTTTATCTTCCGGGAAGGCGAATAGTAGTCCCTACCCCCGAAAGATCGAGGGTTCGAATCCCTCTTAAGGCTAGGGTAGTAACTATCGTTCCCCCGGAGACCCCGTAGGATAGAAGGATACTACTTTCTTTTTACTATAGGAGGATAATGTTAGGGTTATAGATAGTAATCCCTGAGGGAAGTATTAACTATAGGGCTTACCTATCCGTACTACCCGGCTAACCGCGGCGTTCTACGATCTACGCCAGGGGCGTAAATACGAGAGCAGTAGCGCTACTTCTCGTATAGCGATAGATATACGCGTTATTAAGGATATTTAGTTATAAGGATAAAAAGCTTTAGTTTAGTAGTAGTTTGCAGGGAAATTAGAATACAAGGCTCTTCAGATTGACCACTACGTATACGCCCTTCATTTCGCTGTCGCACCCCTGACCTATTCTTACTAAACAACCCATAGTTCTTATCATCTGCAACTGGATGTTATCGATGGCCACGTGACAGGCAGCAAACTCAATTGTTCTCCGTCGTTTAAGATCTACGCCCATTAAGCATCACGTACTAGTGACAAAGCCGCTACTAACTACTAACCTTAGTCCCTACCGATAGTAAACGGAATTAGCTAGTTAACTATTAGTAAGATACCTAGCCTACGCTTGCTATAGATGCCGTCCGGGTCTGCAGCCGACCGAATCCGCTCCTTCCGCTAGTCGGAAGATCTACTACCTACTCTCGATCAATCTCTATCGAACTATTACGACGCTTCTTCCTGTCCTAATCGCCCCGAAACTATCTCGTTAGATAGATCGAATTCTAAATAGAGGAGATAGTTAAGAAAGTCGCGTACTACTATATTACCGCGAAAACGATCGAACGTAAAATAGAAGAGGAAGCTTACTACTCTAGAGGTAAAATTTAAGAATATAAAACTAGGAACTAAGGTGGACGTTCTAAGTGAAACTGCCTTAGGGTATAAGGTAGTACTATCGGGCGTAGGCCGGTTAGCTTTCTTAGTTCTATAGAATGCCGACGGCGACGCGGTAGGTTATATTAGATAACTACTCGAAGTAAGGTTCCCTAACGCGGCGGTTTCGATATTTACGTAAACTTAATTAAGAGCGAGGAGGGTAACGGGACTAGGCCTGACTTTAAGTACTCGCGCTATATTTAATACGGCTAGCACGTAAGGAGGTAGCGTAGGAACCGTGGTTATCGACATATTCAGTATACACCCAGGCTCATAATTAACTCAGTTATCTAGTTAATAGCGCGGGAGGTTTTAATACTAGTAAGCTCTACGTTTGGAATAAGGATATAGAGAAACGGTTGGGTATATATTTTAATTCTTATCTCTAGGGACTCTATACAGAATACACCTATCAGCCTGCCCGGTATATCCTTATCGTTCACGCTATTAGCTTAGGCGCCGTTTTAAGTAGCGTGTCTAGGGAAGGCGGATAGGTTCCCGAACTAGTTCCCGAGCTTCCGTATAAAGGTAAGCTATCTAGCGCCTTATCCTCGCCTCCGGTAAGAATTTCTTTTACGAATAATATCGGGGTCTATCGAGTAGCTAGCGGGTATACGATTACGAGGTCGTCTTACGTCCTTAGCTAGCGAGGCTCGTCGTAGGATATATACTTATAGTAACGTCCTCTCCAGAATACCTAGACGTAGACGCGAGTACTATACTTCTTACTTATCTTATTTAATCGTACGGCCCCTCCCTTATACGACTTTTTAAAGTTCTTANGACGTAGACGCGAGTACTATACTTCTTACTTATCTTATTTAATCGTACGGCCCCTCCCTTATACGACTTTTTAAAGTTCTTATTTATACGATCGCGCTTCTTCGTAAATATCTTAGCTATAATAATAAGATATACGTTAAAAGAAAAGAGCCTGATCTAGTAAACGGCGGAGATATTACTAATTAAAAGGCCGTTAGACCGACGCCGAAAATAGCTTTGCGCCCGAAGTAGGGACGAGGGGGTAGGGCTTAGAGCTAAAAATATAGTTCGATGTGTTAATATGACCCAGCGACATGATACATTCATCGCCGCTAGAGCATCGGGAGCGGAAAACTGCTTTTCAAACGGTTGATTATAAGCTAGCCGCTAGTACTTTCGTCGAGGCCCGTCCGTGGGTTGCGGGACGTTATGGGACTGGTATTACTTGTACGCCCTGTACCTGGGTACGAGTTGAATGCTGGGTGTAGCTGTGTTCTCGTGGTTCGGCTTAATAGTGAACGTCGGCGCACCTAGTCTGTGGCTTCATTACTGATCTATCTCAAGCCCGTAGCGAAGACTAGTTACAGAAAGACGCCCGAGTACGGGTACTAGTCTCGACGCCATTACTCGTAACGAAGACCATTCACAGAAAGACGGCAGAAGNNNTAGTCTGAACCGTATCGCCCTTAATAAATACTAGTCGCAGGAAGACGCCCGAAAACGAGTACTAGCCTCGGTAATACTGTCCGGGACGGGGATTAATCTTCGCACGGGTAGACGTCCCGAAAGAAGAGTACTGGTCGTAGTATAATACTAACGACCGTATAACGTCCCTCACCCACTTCCGGGACACCCCCCCTTTCGGGACACCCGAAAATCCACCCACCGAAATTCTACCACTATCTTCAACCCCTTTTTTCCACCACCTGCGATCCCACAATAATACAGTCTTCTGCTTCACTAGGTGAATCAGCATCGCTGGATTCAGCCGTACTATCAGATTTATCGCCTGCGTCGACCTACGCCCTGTGGATGGCCTCGATATCCGTAAACTTGGAATTTAGGCTGATCTGGACCTTCTTCTTTTTCCTAGGTCGTATAGATTCAACCTGCTGCTCGAGGGCTTCTACCCTACGCTACAGGGTAGCTAACTAATAGTCCTTTTCCTCGAATCCTTTTTGGACCTTCCGGAAGAGTAGCCGTTACGTACTACTGGGTTGATCTAAGCGGCTATACTGACCCAGCTGGTCGCGCAGATCGACGGACTTCCTAGGCGTCGACCAGTTGACTGAAGATGATACTGTATCCCACTGCGGGATAGGTGTAGACCCAAGGGCTCGATCCAGGATTGGATCGACGGCCGTAGACCTATTCCTGGATTCGTGGAGGAGTAGAGGGCTCAGGAGGGGTTTAGCTAGGTTAACCGGCTACAGACCCGTCGATTTCCAGCCCGCCTTTATATTCTACGCGGTAAAAGCTAACTAGCGAGCCTTCCGATAGTAGATAAGAAAGTTCCGCTTACCTAGAACAGTAGAATCATTCCACTACTCGAGATAACCTAGCTCCTTTCTGTAGGCTATCTTCAGGGGTCCGAAAACAGATTAATCCAACGGTTACAGGACGTAGGACGTGTATGGAGGTAGATAAAGTAGATGGATCTGATACGTATAGCAGAGATATATAAACTCTGTAGACTCATGGCTACCGTGACCGTCCAGGATGAGTAAACGGGTCGTAGATGGGTCGGTCGGTTGCGTGGATGGGATGAAGACATCCCGGAGCCAGTAGACTGCCGTCTCGTTGTCGGTCCACCCGTTTTCTGTTACGTGGAATCTCCAGTCGGTATATAGTNCGTGGATGGGATGAAGACATCCCGGAGCCAGTAGACTGCCGTCTCGTTGTCGGTCCACCCGTTTTCTGTTACGTGGAATCTCCAGTCGGTATATAGTTATAGATCCAGGGGAAACCACTGCTGTTGGACCGACCTACCCTTGTAGATAACTAACGGAGGGACGGAAGAACCTATAGCACTAACACACTCTAGAAGAGTGATCCAGCCTCGCGACCCTGGCTGTTTTTTCTGTAGATTCCGACTCTCCGCAGATCCTAAAACCAGGCCGTTAGACCCTCGACCTTCGAGGATACCGGTCTCGTCCATGTTATATCGGTTGGCTGGTTTAATGTCCCTGATCTGGTCGACGGCGAGGTGCTTGAACTAGGTCCTGATAACGTTAGTCGACGCTCCATTAATACGCTAGGAATTAATTAGCCTTGCGCGCTGGACCTTTATTAAAGGGTTTCGACGGGTAAAGGCTTGGAACCAGTTCTTCCTAAGAGTAGGGGATCCTCCTTATAGGCGTAGGATACGTTCGGCAAAATCCCTGACCTACGCGTGCGTCGGGGGGAGCCCCAGAGAGGCTTGGACCTGGATCCAGCTAGCTAGCTGGTCCTCCTGGGTCTTTAATAGCCTCTGATATCCTGCAAAGGCTGTAGTTCTTGACTGCTGTCCGTGAAAACGCTAGTGAAGGGTCGACCTTGGGATACCCTAGATACGCGCAGCTGTCCGGATAGATTAACCGTTTGCGATAGATTCTAGAGCCTGATTAAGCTCGTCTTCTATATAATTACTTATCGTAGATTAAAGTAATAAATCCTTAAGTCTTATAATAATAGTGTAAAAGATGGTTGAGATCTGGGGGTTTAAAGAGTGTAGGGTAAAGGAGCGGTAAGGGATTTTCGGGTGTCCCGAAAGGGGGGGTGTCCCGGAAGTGGGTGAGGGACGTTACTTATCGTCAGGATGTAGAAGGGGGCCTTACTAACCCGGAGGTACTAGTAATAGGCTAGGATTCTCAAGGCCAATACTACAACCAAGGAGTTACCCTAGCGTAGCGCTTATAGCGAGCCAAGGTAGCAAAAGGGACGGTCGTACCTAGAAATACTAGCTAATAAAGCTTCCGTGAGATCACGTGATTGTGCGTGACATTCTTTGGATGCAGCCCCTCGCTAGTATTCATGACCTGAACCTTCCTTCTCCTCCGTACGTTAACCCTAACATTAATACTATTATCCACTATAGTCGACCCGTCTTTACTCTACCTCACTACCGACGTATACTATGCCTCGCGTACCCGCTAAGACCGCTATCTCTCCACCGAGTTTAGAACTCTCTATACCTCTATCGACTAGATTAAATACGAGCTTAAGAAGTTTAAGGACGACGTTAAGGAGTTTAAGGACGACGTTAAGGTACGATTTGAAGTTATTAATAAACGTTTTAACCGGCTAGAGGCCGAGACTCGCCGCTTATATACCTACTTTCGTAATAGTACCCTGGAGAACCCTATCCTCCGAATCCAACCCCTAGTTATATACCGACCCGGCTAAGGCATTCTCGAACCTAACCCGTCCTACTTTCCCCGCTATACTAGAGACCTCTACGCTCTTAAGGAGCCCGAAACTCTCTAGTAGATTAAGACCCTTCTCTATCTTATTAAGTTTTACGATATCGAATAGCTAGACTCTACCTATTCTTCCGACGATAACGACGACTATAGTTCTTCGGACGACGAGTATATTATCCCCCGCCCCGATCTTATTATTAAAGCTTTAGAGAATATCTTAGGTCTTAATGAATAGAGATTTATATCCTTTAGCTCTCGTACTATCAAACACGCTAACCGACCCCCTTCTTATCTAATTAAGCGATCTTAACTTACCGAAATAAATTTACGATTCGAGCCCCGGAAAAGAACTATACCCTTCCGCGAGCTAATTAAAGCGTCTCCCGGTTTCTCCGACTCCCTCGATTAAAGCTAACGTACTAGTACTTCCTTAGATCACCTGACTATAGGTAACGTCGTGTGGAAAGAGAAGGATAAATTTACTAGGTCTTCTTATATTACGACTATAACGCGTTTAGAGGATACTTAACGACCTTAATACTAATACGACCGCTTAGCGCCTAGGTTAGACGAAGGGAAAGGAGTAGCTGACGACGGTGATAGTAGCTTAACTCGCCCCTTTACGAATCCGCGAGCGGTTACTCCGTTACCTCTTAATACCGAGGCTAGTAGTTCGCTATAAACCGAATATAGAAGTATCGCTAGGTAATAAAGATAGCTAGCCCTCTTAGTCCCTCTAGTTACCGAGTATAGGCCTTATGATCGTTTAACGAGGATAGACCCCCGTTCGGACTAGTAGTAACTTAATAGAGGAATAAGGTTCCTAGCCTCTTTTACGAAAGANTAGGCCTTATGATCGTTTAACGAGGATAGACCCCCGTTCGGACTAGTAGTAACTTAATAGAGGAATAAGGTTCCTAGCCTCTTTTACGAAAGAACCTAGAGGTGTTAGTCCTTTAGAGTTTACTTTATATTTTTAGGTAGTCGAGGCTGAATGGTTAGTATTATACCTTCCTGCTCTAGTATCACCTTTAACGGGCCGTAATACCCGCTCCACACTATACAGTACAGCTAAATTCGAAATCGGTGTCTGCTCCCCGCACTCTGTAACATTATTTTGAACAATGAGGTGCGGGTGATGACATCGTGCACATAAGTGTGGGGCACGTTGTTGTGATGTATCTGATGCCCGGCTCCATTGCCTTCCACCATGGTCGATCTTCTCGACACAGAGCTCCGGCATCACCATCTCACAGTCACAATAAGTTCAGGTCTGGCTGAGACAGCAAGATGGGGTTTCATGAGCCGGAATGCTTCATCTCTCCCGTGCACCCTGCCATTGAAGTCTTCTTCTTGCCGGTCAGCGGACCGGTTTCTACCAGGCCATGGGTCATCCTCTGTCGGAAGGCAGTTGTTGAGGCGTCATCGGTGTTCTAAACGGCCTTCTGTGCTTCCTTCAACGTGTTTTCCTGATTCTCTGCCGTTTGGTGGGACACGGTCAGCGAAACCTTGGCCACGTCTACATCATACTAACGTGTCCCAGGTTGAGGAGCACTGTGTCATCAACCGTGTCATCACCCGGAGTTCTTTGTCTGAAAAGAGTGTGACAATGTGGGACCGGACACCGGTTTCGAATTCGGCTGTACCGTACAGTACTGTACTGTAGGATGTTCACTTCAATCCTTTTCGATCTTGAGTCTCTTGCAGTCAGCCGTGTGTTCCCTCCATCAGCTGCGGAACCATAAATGTTCGTAGCCGAGGATATCAACCCCAGAGGCCCATGGCGGTTGCTGAAGGATGACTCGGGTGCAGCTGACACACTATCGCCTGGAGTTGACGTTAATCCTTGGGGGGCCGGCTTGGTGGGTGCTGATGGCTTCCAAGCCTTGGAGCATCTGCTGACAAAATTGGATTGACATGTCAGGATTGAGGTACAGTATGTCAGGATTGGGACATGTCAGGCCCAGAAAACGGACTTATCAGAACTGGAGACAAGTCCATTCCTCGTGGCTGACATGTCCTACAGTAACCGTGACAAGTCCAGCCATGACAAGTCCAGCCATGACAAGTCCAGCCATGACAAGTCCAGCCATGACATGTCAGAGTTGGACAAGGGACATGTCAGCCAAGGGGTATGGGTATGTCAGTATTACGATATGTCAGGCTCGGGCAATGGATGTGTCAGGTCCGGGACAGCGAAGCGATAAATATAGATCAGACGAGTCCTACAATGCCTATGATTCAGACCGCCTATACCCATAGACCTCCGCTGCTATGACCACAATCCTGCCATGCCCACCGTTCTCCTATGCCCGCAGTCCTCCGCTGCCATGCCTATAGACCTGCCTTGCTCACAGACTAGACCTGCCATGCCCATAAACCAGACCTGCCGTGCCCGCAATCCTGCTAAGCCTATAGTCCTTTACTGCTATGCCCGTTGTCTTGCTATGCTCAAAATCCTGCTTTACCCAAAGTCGAGGTACTAGTTATAGCCTTGTCCATTTGTAGGGTACTTGTTATTACGACCGTCGCTGACAGACCCCTCCCCTGCTAAAAACGGGGGTTACACCCGTACCTTTCGGGTTGTCTTCTTGTAATTGATGCGTGCTAAATCTACTGTCTTACTGAACGATAGCGTATGACCCTGAATATATGTTTAAGCCCTTAACTATGAACTCCATCCGGATGCCTAGTCATACTAGTACCTTTAACCTGCCGAAGAGCCCGCCCTGCCCTCTAAGACGCTCGCTCTAACTCTACGCGTAGAGGGTAGGTATTTTCAGCGCGGTAGTAATGTTGATAACTACTGGCTGCTAGTCCGAATTGCTTAGTAAGGTCTACGGCCGTAGAGTCTTGAAATAGCGAAACTAATGGCTAGAGACTATTTTGTCTTATGATAGCGAAATACTCGGACAGCCGGGACTGGCTGGTATAGTACTCCTGATGTAGGCTACTAATACCGTACGGGTAATACTTTTTTACGCTCTCCTGATATCGTCTACCGTACTATATATAGATTCCGCCGTCTATTGTAGAGACATCGGGGTTAGTAACTACGAGGATAGTATCTCCCTCGGGATATAATACTATATTTCCGGCCTCGACTATATTACTAACCGGCCTTTTCTTAATTTTATCTATCTTTCTAGCTAGCTAATACGGGATTACGATAGAGAGAGTAGAGCGGTTAAAGCCTCTTAGGACGTATTATAAAGGAAGCCTATGCCCGAGGCATCCGGTATAGTATAAGGCGGGCCTGACTAGTCTACGCTATTAAACTAAAGCCTAAACCTAAATGTACGGACGACTACCGCAAACGGACAAGGGATCCGTTAAGTAATACCGACTAACGGAGGGCACGCGGGGTAACTACTCGCGGGTGCGTAAAGGCATAAGTAGAACTCTCCCTTACTTTCGCTAAGATCCGAGCCTTCCTCTAAGCTAGCTTCTATTAATGGCTCTTAGGCTAGCTGTCCTTACTAGATCTCTTTTAATGTCTTCTATAGCTCGTTTACGGTATTACTCTGCTATATAGGTAGAACGGCCTTTCCATCCGATATTAACGGTAGTAAGACCGTCTGAGGAGATTGTATGACTTTAACTAGCCGCTACGGAGGTCGGATCCGTACTTTGGTTGCGCGAAATTTCGGAATCTCTCTTCGACGAGACCTAGGATACTATATTCTCGAGCGTATTAACGAGAAGATCTAGGTCGGGGATAGTAGGCTCCTCGTTAATAGATTTGTCGGATAAAGACTCGGGCGCGGGAGGGATGTAAACGTCGTAGAACTTCTAGAGGTAGAGGAGCTTATCGAACTAGCGGATAAAGAGTGGATGCCTGAGATCGTAGAATTCTTTAGCGCGGCGAGGGAAGTAATAGCTTATATATGTTTGAAATGGGTCTTAATATTATCCTTAAACTCCTTTAGCTCGGCTTTGACTTGGTCGATAGAGCTTCGGAGGGAATTACACTCGGAGGCGAGGTGGCTATCTTAGCGGGCGCGGGTGTCGTATACTCGTCGCGCGGGAGTAGGGAGAGGAAGGATTAGGATAGTGGGCGATAGTAATACTGACGATTTTGGTGGTATGTTTATAATAACGGTAGTAAATACTGATAGTAATAGAGTTATGCAAGAGAAGGGGTTTAGGGGCAGAGCCTAAGCGGCCAACGTTATGTCACGTGACTTTAGGTATAGTCGCCTTAACAAGAGTGGGAGTACTTATTGCTTACAACACTATAGTATAGTAGGAGCAAAGGGGCTTACCTCGCTAATTAAAGGCCTAGCCCGGAGCTGACCGAGGCGGGGCGAGTAGAGGAATCCGCGGTAGGGCCTTATCGCGCTTTATATTTCCCAGGCCCCTCAAAGCTGCCTCGTAATTATAGCCTTAACTCGCACGTCGAGACGTGTCCGATTCCTATCATACCTGTACGGGTTTCTATTACCTCTAAGTATACAAATGAACTCTACGTATACGGTCGTTAGCTCTAGGATACGGGCCTGAACAAGCTCAGAGGGACTAGCTGTCTTGGCAGGCCTATTACGTGTTGTTAAAAGGACAACTAGGTACTATACTGTTTAGTAGATCTACGTACTCTGGTCTTCTAATCGCATCCAGGTAAGTATCTCTTCTGACACGATCCTCGACGGATAACCTAGTGACATGAATGTAGCCTTTACCGCTACTACGTGCTCCGGCAGATCGACCACCTCCTTGACCTGGTTATGGCTCGATAAGCTCCTGCGAGTATATACCCTACTACTGCAGGCAGGTATCTCTGCTTTAAAACTTGTCGCCACCCCGTTAAACACCTACTACCTACGGACACTTTCTGTCCTAGCCCTGAGAGTACGGGAGGGAACTAAATTGATCCGACCAAGCTCAAAACTCCCCGCCTTTTGCAGCCTACCCATCGTCCCCAATCGCGCAGAGGACCTAAGGAAAGGGGACCTACATGTAATAGAGACCTGTTGTGACGTCATAGGGCCCGTCCTTAGCCTCGGGGTGCCTCGCAACTCGGAGCTATATTAGATCTACTGCTTAGCTATCGAGGACCTCCGGCCCGGCACGAGAACGTAAAATACTAGGTAGCAGCTTGATCGTTAGCGCTATTAGTAGTAGAAAGGGAAGTGAGCTGTATACTGGATCACTTTCTCCGGGACCCGAACACTTCAGCAAGCAGTAAAACCTTCTCCTGCACATATCCTTGATCGTCGACGGGCGTATATTAGTTTCATTGGCCCAAGGACAAGCCTCCGTAGAATAGGTCAATAGCGACCCACATGGCGGGCGGCGGAGGCAACACTAACCAGGAGACGGCGAATGGGCACTAATTTATTGGTATCGACGGAGTTGGATTATTGAAAGGTTATTAGTTTTTTTAATATAGTATTAATGTTCAGCGTTTCGCTGCCCATTCCTCTGACACTACACACTTTCACCTTATCTATAGTACCAGCCAATACACCCCCTCTATACTAACATTGATACACCTTTCCCCCGCTATGGCAGAAGGAGACTTCTTCTACCCTCTAACCTTTGGGCTCGGACCCGGCTCCGATTTTATCCTGTCGTCCGGTGCACACGCGGGCAATAGGTGCTCGGAAACTCTCTACCCCGAATAGCAGCGCTAGAGTACTACCGGCGACTTCTGGCAAAGCAGTCTTGACACCGCTGACATAATGTCTCTCGCGCAGTCGACTATAGACACTTCGCCCGTCTTACCACGACAAACGGAAGTCCTTACGAAACGTCCCCTAGTCACGACAGCAGCCACACCACCCAGCACGCCGCCTCCTCCCCCAAAGCACGGCTATAGGAGGCTACGAAAGACCGACACGGCCCCGCGGCCTAAGAAGAAAGTCAAGACCTCCCGCCCTTCCCCATCGACATCCCCCCCCCTCTCCCCCAGAAGACGCCTTCGAAACCCGACTCCCCGACGCGAAGATCGATAGCCGCCGAGAACGTAACCGCCGGGCAGCGTAAAAGTACCGCACCCGTAAGCAGCACGACTCGCAAAAGCTCGTTGCTAACGTCACCGCCGCCGAGGCTATTAACGAATCCCTGCGGCGCGAGTCTGACGGCCTTCGCGAGGAGACCCTCTTACTCAAGAATATAGTGCTCCGGCATGGCGACTGCGACTATGCCTACATCCAGTTCTACATCAAACGCCGCATCCCGGCTAACTCAGGCTGCCACTGCGAGCTCGCCGAGCTCCAGGACGGTTCACGAGCACAAGAAACAGCAGCAGCATGCCGCGGCCTATTCTACGGACGCAGACGAGGACATCCTCTCTAGAAAGGCGGGAGCTAGCGAGGCATCATGTTTATGATGGGTCGGCGGTGGGTTTGGACAGGTCCGCCTGATTTTATCTGACTGGCGTTTCTGCCCCTTTTGGAATTGAGGATGGATTTAGTGTGTGGAGTTATTATGACTGTTTTGGCTACTTGATATGATTATCTAGCGTTTGATCTGTTGTTTGCGCCCTCTCATGACTTTGTTGACAGACTTCACGCCGCGCAATGCCTTTTTATGTCCTTGAGGCTTCTGGGCAAACCAGTTACTATACCCTGCTGCCCCCCCCCCCCCCNNCCCCCCCACAAACGGGTGTGGCACATTGCGTGTTGTGACAAGGACAACTGGGTATTCTGTCCAGATGCGGACAAACCCTTATGAACAAGAGCATGCGGTGTATGATGTTGGCTTCGTTGGCTGGCCGTCTATCAGGCTAAGAACGACCGCAACCCAACTTTGCCGGTATATATTAACAATATACAATAACACTTCGCTCCTCTATTAGCAGCTACGCCAGGAATAATATACAGCGGGCACTTACTACGTTGATACGTATTCAGAATACGTGTCTAGGCTCTTTCCTAATGGGCCGAGAGATAAGAAGCCGATCCTGTACTGACTTAATCTAGCTAGTGTTACGACCCAGGTACAATCCCAAGGATGTATAGGCTGGATCGTAACACTTTGATCACTCTTGTTTAGTACGTTCTCTGCGACTACCGGGTAATATCTTAGTAGCCACGATAGCGCCTTACTTATCTACCGGTTATAGTAATAGTGCCGCTAACCTCTAAGCTATGTTCGAAGAGCTTAGAGGTAAGAACGAACGACTTTAGGCCGCTATCCTATAACTCTAAGGAGGAGGGTAAGGCGGGAATATTAAGGCCCTACCCCCTTAACCCTTCGACGGAAGACCTAGTACCTTACAGGCCTTCCTTACGTAGCTCTACGTATACTAGAAGGCCTATAATAACTAGTTTAAGTACTAAGGAGAGCGAGTTATTAACGCCGCCTCTTACCTTAAGGGTAACGCTCTCTCTTAGTTCGAACCCTACCTACGCGAGTATACTATTAAGGATAAGGACGATATTAATAAAGATACTTAACTCGTCCTTAGGACTATTAATAAATTCGAAAAGGCTCTCCGTATAGCTTTTAATAATATTAACGAATAACTTAGTACGGAGCGTAAGATTCTATATTTTAAATAGACCGGCTCCGTTAGTAAGTATACTACTAAGTTCCGCTAGCTTGCCTTATATCTCCCTAACTAGAGCGAGACCGCTTTTATAGCTTAATTCTATAAAGGCTTAAAGGATTTAGTTAAGGACGACTTTATTTAGGAAGATCGACCTAATAAATTAGTCGACTATATCGCCCTAGCTATTAAAATCGACGACTATTAGTACGAGCGACGCGGTAAGAAAGGAGAATAGAGTAACCCTAGAAGAGGATAGGTAGGTCGCCCTACCTTCTAAGCTAATAGTAGTTATTACTACTAGCCTTAGAATAATAACTATAACGACCGTCGTATAATTATAGTATATAGAGGAACTACCTATACTAACCCTATAGAACTCGACGTCTTATAGAAAGGACGTAAAAATAAGAAGGATATTAAATACTTTAATTATTATAAGACGGGGTACTTTACCCGCGAATATTAATAGCCTAAGCGACTTAGGGGTCCCCCGCGTTAATTTAATACTACTAAATATAAGGCACCTTAGACTACCGTTAGGACCCTTACGGTCCTAGAACGAGCGCCGCTAGCCTTAAGGAAAAGGTATTAAGCTAAGATCTTATACCTATTATCTATACTTTCGAAGAAGAAGAAAGTAAGACTACTTAGGAACTAGAGTCTACCGATAATAACTCGATTCTAGATACTTAATTATAAGAGCTACCTATAATTAAACTCGAAAGATACGGAGATCTTAAAGATAACAAAGTTATAGACTTCTTCAGCTACTTAACTAAAGACGTAGTCCGTAGCCCGAATATACTAGCTTAGTATCTACTTAGGGAGTCGGACGATAAACGCCTATACCCTAGTAATCCCGACTATAAGACTATATTCTAAGTATAGTATATTTATAATAACTATTAATAGTATTATATACTTAAGATTACTTATAACTTCTACCCCCGATAACCTAATAATAAAGATATAGAATATATCTATACTAATTAGGAGCTACCCTACTAGGAGCTACTTCTTTAGTACCCTAGAAAATAGACTATTATTTTCGGGCTATCCCCGGAGTACTTAATCTCCTGCCTTAGCTATAAGACTACTTAGTTTAACTACCTAATCGAGATATACTAAGTCTATACGAGTAAGAAAATCCGTAAATAGAGACTCCTTTAGTAGAATCCCGACCTCGCTCGAGACCTCGGAGAAGAACTCTACTAGATCGATAATAATAACTACCCCGACTATATAATCCGTATTAAACGAGCCGAACGTATACTCCGTAAGGAATAAGAGTAGAAGTAGCTCTTAGTACCTCCTAGGTCCCGATACGACGAAGTAGGACTTAGTAGAGTCTCGATAACCTTAATAAACTACCCTAAACTATATCGCTATTTATACTATAACGACTCGGGAGAAGGTTCGCGCCGCCCTAATAATAAGGGTAAAAGCAGGCGTTAACACTAAACGAAAAGACTTTATATAATATAGTATATAACGATAATAACTCTATATACTTTATTTTAAAGGTTACTCTCGACGGGAGAGAGTATATAACGCTTCTTAATAACGGAGTATAAAGGAATTATATATCGCTACGACTTTAATAACGACTTAACCTTATAACGGACCGTAAGCTAAACCCTTACTAACTAAGATCTACTAAAAGTAGGCTTATATAGTATAATTAAGGATATATTAATAAGGAGACTATACCCCTCCTTATTAATATCTATCGATATACTATACTAACCTAATTCGATATTACCGAGATTAGTAAATAGGATATTATTCTAAGTATTCCCTAGCTTAGGAAGTAGAACCCTACGATTAATTAGAATCTTAGCTAGATCTAATAGAGAGATATAGCTCCGATATAGTCTTAGGACGAGACTATAAGATATCTCCTCGCTTTAATATAGTAACTAGAGCGCTAGATAGAGCGACTCTACTAAGACCTTAGTTATAATAAACGACGTAAGGTACTTAAAGAACGGATAAAGGATATTCTATCCGAGTATTATTAATACGCTATGATTTTCTAGGAGGAACTTAATATAATCCTCCCCGAATATAGTTATTATAACTACGAGATCGTACTTAAGGAAGGTATTTAGCTATAATTTTTTAAAATTTACTATATAAACGAGAAGTAATAGGTTACTTTAGATAAGTACCTTAAGGAGAACCTCCGAAAAGGGTATATTTAATTATCTAAGTTACTAACTAACTACCTAATTCTCTTTATTCTAAAGAAGAATAATAAGCTTAGGATATATATTAACTACTAATAACTTAATAATATTATAATTAAGAATTACTACCCTTTACCCCTTATCTCCGAACTTCGAGATTTATTAGTTAGAGTATAGTACTTTACGGCCTTAGATCTTAAAGATATATATAACTTAATCTATATAAAAGAAGGCGAGGAGTAGAAAATAATATTCCGTACTCGTTAAGGATATTTTAAGTACCTAGTAATACCCTTCGGTTTAATTAATACTCTAGCTATATTCTAAATAATAATTAATAAAGTCCTTCACGACTTCCTCGATATCTTTATAATAATATATCTTAATAATATCCTTATCTTCTTACGTACTTTTAGTAATTATAAAAAGTATATCTACTAAGTCCTATAATAACTACTAGAAACTAAGTTATTTATCGAACCTAATAGGCCGAAGTTCTACGTTTAAGAAGTAGACTTCCTCGGATATAATATCCGACCCGGAGAAATCCGGATAGATCCTAAGAAAATCCAGACGGTTAGGGACTAGCCCGAACTAAAGGATCTAAGAGATATAAAAGGGTTACTCGGATTTATTAACTTCTATCGCCGCTTTATTAAAGGATATAATAATATAGCCCGACCCCTTATAAACCTTACGAAGAAGGATTAACCCTTTACTTAGAGTAAAACTAAATAAAAAGCCTTTTAAATACTAAAGGATTAAGTTCTTAATAAACCTATCCTTACGATACTTAACCCTAAACTCCCGTTCGAAGTTAAAACCGATATATTAGACTATATACTTAGAGGGTAACTTAGATAATAAGATACCTAAGGATAACTATACCCTATCGCCTTCTACTTAAAAAAGCTCTACAGACCTAAGCTTAACTACTAGATTTATAATAAAGAATTAATAATTATTATTAAAGTATTTAAAGAATAAAAGTTATATCTCTCTAGTATAATATACCTAGTTAAAGTTTATACTAACTATAAGAACCTTATTAACTTTATAACTATAAAGGAGTTAAATAAATAATAGATATAATAAGCGGAGTTTCTTTCGGAATTTAATTTTATTATTATTTACTATAAAGGATTAAAGAATAACTATACCGATATACTTAGCCGCCGTAATAACCTCCTTAGTACGGAAGTCCCTAATTATAATACTATCCTCTCGATTAATACTAACGGAGATCTAATACCTTACGAATAAGTCCTTAAGGTCTTAGTTATAACTAAGGAGACTACTAAGTAGCTTATTCGTCGAGTCTATAATATACCTACGTATAACTACTAAGGAGTCTAGAAAACCTTCTAACGCTTTCGATAATATTATAACGCCTAGATTACCCGATAATAAGTCTAAGACGTAATTAAGGATTATAACCTCTATTAAAAGAGTAAAGTATTATAATATAAACTATACGGAGAAATCTAACCTCTCCTTATTATAGATAGTCTATAGACGTCTATCTTATAGGACTTTATTACGGACTTACTACTATCCGAAGAGTCGATTTTAAGAAAGAAATATAACTCTATCCTAGTTATTATTAACTAATTTACGAAATATACCTACTTTCTATTATACCTTAAAACGGGAACTACGGAAGACTTTTCCTACGTCTTCCTATATAACGTCGCTTTATAGTATAATATACTTTAGGGTATTATATCGGATCGCGATAAACTATTTATAAGTAACTTTTAGAAAGCCTTTATAAAGTAGCTTAGACTAGATTATAATCTCTCTACTATATTTTACTTATAGTCTAATAGATAGACTAAATATATAAATTAGATACTCGAGTAGTACCTACGTTATTACGTCGACTATTAATAAGAGAATTAAGTTTAATTATTACTAACCGCTTAGTTCGCTTATAATAATATACTAAATAAATTAACTAAAGTTTCCTTATTCTACGCTAACTACGGGTTTATACCTACGATATATAGAGAACTATAGGAAGCCTCGAAGGCTCTTAAGGCGACTAAACTTACCGACGATATCTATAAAATCCACGATATACTTTATAACGACCTTTAATTAGTATAGCTTAGAATAACTAAATATACTAACTAGTTAAGGATAAAGGGACTATCCTTCTAGGAGGGGGATAAAATCTACTTTATTCGTAAAAATATTAAAATAAAATAACTAAATACTAAATTAAATTTTAAAGAAATCAGACTTTTTAAAATTCTTAAGAAAATCTTAGAAACTAATTTTCGACTCTCCTTACCTAAGAATATAAAGATATACCTAGTCTTTTATATTATACTCCTTAAGCCTATACTAGAAAGTATATTACTTAAATACGATTTACTTATAGATAACACGGAGGAATATATAATCGAGTATATTCTCGACTACTAAATATATAACGGATATAATAAATTCTTAATTAAATAGGAGGGATACGGATATAAAGAAAATATATAGGAACCGCTAGAGTACCTTAAGAACTCCTAGCTTTAACTTTATTAATTCTAGAACTAAGGAAGTCTATAATCGATTAGTCTATTATACCGAAACTACTTAAGGATATTACGTCGATAGCTACCTCGGACTCCTACTACTCCTCTTTATCTAACTTATCTAAGGAAGGAGTATTTCGACGGGCTATATCTACTCCCCGAGTCTATAACGAGTCTTTCTAACTTTATAACCGGATTAAATAAACTACCGCCTTACTTATTTCGGCCTAGGCTCGATCTATTACTTATTTAATATTAAGTAGTTTCTACTCCGCCGCCTTTTCGCTCTCTTAAATATATAATATTTTATTTATAATCCGGGAAGCTATATATATATTAATACCTCCCCCCGCGAAAATACCTAACTATATTAAACCTACCGGCTACGACTAATATCCCCGAACTATCGTAACTATAACTATAATAAATATACTTACGATAGTACGAAACCCCCGATATTATTATATAATATATACTATACTTAGTATAAAAAGAATATAATATTATTTCGAACCCGAATATATTAATTAGGAGGACTTAGGCGTTACGACGATTAGTAGATAACGCTTTCGATTTCGATTTCGAGACCTAGCTAGATATCGTATTAGTTAAGGAACGTAAGAATAAATAAGCTATATAATAAAGGGACTTACTACTTATAGGCCGCTAGGATAGCGACTATAAGGAGGGGAATCTTATAACGCCCGAAAGGTATACCCTAGGATAAGGCTATCTATATAACTATTAAGTAGTTAGTTAGGAAGGATTATATAAGGATATATCTTATTACGGGAATAATAAGAAGGGTATAGGCCGTACTATAAGGTAGTAGAGTAATAAATACTAGTATATTCGTTTATAAGGGCTATATATTCGGAACGAATATTAATTACCGTAATTACCTTAGCCGATAAGGTGAGCAGCGTAATTATAATAGCGCGATTACCCCTAATTACGACACCGGCCTTATAATTAAGCGTAATCACTCTAGGTATATAGTCTAGGACTTACCGGTTAAGTCCCCTAAGTTAGATTTATAGTAGTAATTAATTTAAGTTTTTATTAGAAACCTCCTTAGCCTATAGTAAAGAAGTATAACGCTTTACGATATCGACGATAAGTACGATTACGATAACCGCTAAGTATTATTCTGTCCCGTCGCCTAGGGCGAACTACTAGTATATACTACCCGCTATCCAGCCTATACATCCTTGGGATTATACCTGGGTCGTAATAGCTAGCTGTGGTTGGGTTAGGAGGCATAGAGGGAAGTAGGTAAAGAGCGGGAGAGGATGGGTCGTAGAAGAAGAGGGGATAAACTTCTCTGGCTTATTTAGCGGAGTATACGAGGATATCCGCTATAGTAAATTAAGGCCGTGCCATTTAGGAGGTAGCACACCGCATTAGTAAGTCACAAGAAACAATATAGTACCGTATATATATATACGGGGAGCCTAAAGTCGATAGTTCCTCTTTAGAGTGTCTCGCTCGAGGGCTAGCCGCTTTACTAGTTTACAGATTGTACATAGTCGTGGCTGATATAGTAAAAGGCTAGAAGACAACTATGTATAAGAAGGTAGTTAGCTTGTAGCTAATACCTGTTAGTCCGCCGTCGCAGCGCTAGCGTCAGGTAGCGGTCATCCTTAGTAGTAATAACACGACTCTACGGCGCCTTAAGGCGACTTTAGGGACGTAGAGCCGTACTGTGTCGTAGATATAAGCTGTCGTGATGCTAAAACGAGCGAGGAGCTAACAGCTATTTTGGGTATAGCCTACGCATCGGACCGTCGAGAAACCTAGGCCGGTCGTACTACGACTATATCGGATAGCACCCTTGTTGGGCAACAGCCGGACAGTTGTAGTCACTAGTCTACATCTGGACTAATGACTATCAGCGATGTATCATCCCTGTGCTCGGATGCTAGAAACTATTTAAGGAGAAAGGTACTCGTCAGAAACCTGTATTACAGTATAGTACTCAAGAACTAGCTACTTTTGGAATGGCTAGAACCTAGTATCAGCCTAAGTTCTAGCCTCGAAGCCTCCGTGACTACTACGCTGGCCTAGCTGACTTCTATGACCGACCGCAGGCATCTCGTTAGCGAATCTCTTAAGGCCCAGCGCCAAGCTAACATTCAGAAAGGCCAGAAAACATATATATATAGTATAGGATTTAGCTTGTTTCAGCACTCGCTCAACAGCTAGTTTCTGCTCCAGGGGACGACCTACTTTTCTACTATTATAAGGAGCGTCAATCCTAGCTCCTTCCCTATTTTCTTCCCTCTCTCTATCTATCGTTTCTTTACCTCTAATTATAGCTAACTAGTCCCTAAAGAAGCGCGATAGAAGTAACGAGAACTTTAAGAAGTTATACGAAAGTATTATAGGCCGCTACGATTACGTTAGCCGCGAGTATAGTATAGACGTCTATATTCTAGTACGCTATAAGGGCTGATATTATAAATATAGCTCCTCGAATAAACTACTATAGCTAACGCCGAAATATAAAGTAGGAATAGTATACCTAGTGCCTCTGAGGAAGACTCTAACGGACTTTACCCCCCGGAGGGGTATACGAGAGAAGAAGGCTAGCCCGGTATTTAGATACGGGTGCGGTTGGAAACCGGAGGAAAGTAGCGTCAGCCCTATAAGTTCACTACCTACCGAGAGTTGTTCATCCGGCAATAAAGTACAGTATACAGGGCTTATATAATTCTGTAGCTACTATGAATAAATATATAATCCGTTCTTACTATAAGAAACCTTTCTAAGATAGCTCCACGGTCGGCTTCCCATATAGTGGTACTTGAAATGTACGGACTTAACCCCGCGAGCACAGACGGGCGGGCCCTGTTACTTCCTAGTACCTCAGGCCTGGCGGGCCGCCGCCTAGATCGCCTGGTTACAAACGAGTAGGTCAGCTAACTATATGGGTCGACCGGACTTTTGCCGAACCTGGCCGTGAGCAAGCAGATCGGCACGATAGGACGCAGTCTTCGCATCTGCGTTAGTGTTTTCTCATCCAGTCTGGGACAGCAACTATAGCAGTTACTGCCATGGAACCTCGTCGAAGTGCCACCGACATGCGTATGAACCAAACCTAGGCCCATGTACCTGGGCAGTTCCCATCGGCATGAGGCCTGGCCCTCCGCCAGGCAACCGGCGTCGACCCTGGAAGCCCTCTCCCGGGTTCGGGCCAGCTTCGGCACCAATGACCTGTACAATAGTCGAAGTGTTAGTATATATAACACGCCGGGCTGCTTCGGCATCCATCCTCTACGCCCCGATATCCATCGAAGACAATCCTAATAAATATAAAGCGAGGAACCTTCGGAACTTTATTACTACCCGTAAAAGAGGAAGACAGGTCGTAAAAAACGCCTAAGAGTAAGATAGGTATAAAGAACTAAAAGCGGTAGTATCGGTAGACTATAGTATCTAGCTAGCGGCGAATGGGTAGATAGCTCTATCCTCGGGGGGTAAAAGCGGGAAACGCCGCCGTTATCGACGGTATCTATTCCCGACTAATTAGGCCCGACGGCCTAGCCTTCTTTACGAATTACTATAAGATGGCTTTAACGTACTGGATCTCTATGCTTACGAATACTAGGGTACCTCCCGGTACTACGAGCGTAGATCCCGGCTTCGTAACCGCCTTTCGAGAAATAGACGGCGTAATTAGAAGTAGGGACGTTATAGGTATTCTCCCGAGACTTACCTATATATAACTCCTATATCTACTCGCGACTCTCGAGAAAACTATACGCTCCGATTATATTAAAGGTAGGCTTGCTCTTAGGCGAGGCCGGGGGGCGTCGAGTTTAGTGATAGATATCTACGAGAGTACGTAGGAAGCTCCGATAAGTAGAGCGAAGCTACCTAAATAAACCCGCTTCGCCCGACGTCTAAGGGAGTTTATAGTAGCGTCGCCGCTCTTCCTTATTATCTATACGGCCTTCCTTAAAATAGTTATATACGTACGGATCTTATATCGCACCTGTTCTAGCTAAGCTAACCTATAACCTAGTAACCGATCATCGGGCCTGGACGTACTAACCTTACGCCTAGTCGCTACGCGAGTAGCCGGGGAAGCCCCTCCGCGGCTCACCTCTATATACCGGGAGCTAGGAGACTAGGCATTAGCATCGGTAGGTTCAGACACGGGGGAGGATATAACTAGTATTATCTCTAGGGTGAGGGAGTATTTAGTAGCGTAGGTCCAGCCCGCTAGGGATAACTCTTACGTAGAGGTATTAGTGAGCTTGCTATTAATTAGTATAGGTACTATAGCTTAATTCAGTAAGCGTACGTCACGTTACGGCGCTTTTTATCGCGTTATTCGCAGGTTACTCGCATTACTACGCGTTCAGCACGTTATAGAAAATTCCCCTCCCTGTCTACTCCCTGGATCCTGGGTCCTAGCGTGTAGGTTTCGTATCGGTTTCTCACCGAATCTCGTCGCCCGCCTCTAGGCGCTAAAATTACTCCGGGCTTACGCTAACGAATATTCCGCACTACTATATTCGTACTACAGCCTGTCCGTAGTACAGGTAGCTAGCTACATAGCATCCCGGCTAATAGCCCGTACCACTATACACCCGGTTCCTAGCTTTAGGACGTTATACATCCATACAGCGCTATAACATCACTAGTCAGCGTCTCAGATCACGTCCATGACGTCATTCCTCTGAATAGCGTCGCACTTTTTCTATCACTCCAGCTCTTTCCTCAGTCTTATAAGCCGCTACAAACGACAGACTTAACGGTAATCCAGGCATCTTCCGCCCTCAGATACGACTTACTATAATAACGCCGCACGAGCCACATCCAAAGCAAGCTATTAGGCTTTCCCCGCCCTCGTACTGATGCCTAAACCGTCATCCTCCTCGCTCTGACCTTTTAGAGAATCAGGTCCGTTAAGTCGTCTACCGTACTAAGATTTTTCAGAGTTTGTATAGATGTCGCGTCAACCACGAGTCTATGATTTTCAGTGGACAACGTCCTCCGTGGATAGTGTAGTCGGTTATCTATAATGCTCGCCACGACGTACTACTTACAACGGCTACGAATTTCTTAAATCACCGACACCCGACCGACTCGTCTACCTCTGTTACGGACCTACGCGACGACGAAGCCGGTACTCTAAATAGGCGTCCCTTACGATCGATGTTAGTCTTTCGTAGATATCTTCGGCAGCCGCCACGACGATTTCGTCGTAGATATTCTAAAAGTTAAGTCGATATTTACGTAGCATCGTGGGCTCGGAGAAGATAGCGTCGGCGTCGAGGAAGATAAAAAAAGTATAGTTCTTTAGGGCTTCCATCATCAACGGGACCTTAACCCAAGTCTGGTGGCGGTACTAGTATTCGGGGGCGTGGATGAATGCGTAGTCGTAGCCGTATTTTGGCTGGAGGAACGACTGTATAAGCAAATGGGCCTTGACCGGATCTAGAGCTAAGGCGTACTCACAGCAGGTATAGTGGTTAATCCTACCAGCCCGTCGGTAGGTCAAATTCTCCCCTTCAAGGACGGATCCGTACCCGAGGTCGTATCATGTGTCGACATCAGTGATGATGATGATGACTTCCTTTCCTAGCGGCTAGTCCCAGTGCTTAAGCGTCGGATCGAGTTCATCGCGGCGGCTACTATTGGTCGTGAAGGTCGTGTTCTCGAGGGGATAGATATACGGCTTGTAGAGGTTAGTAATTATCTAGGTGAAGTCCTGGACGCCAGGAAGGGGGGAGGGCTAGTATCGCGAGAAGCTAGAGAACAGGTGTCAGGGGTCGTAATACCAGAGTTTTGAACGAGAAACATTATCGCCTGCACGTACCCGCTGCTTAAGCCATAGAAGATCACCGCGCCATATCACAAAGGGAGGCCCATCGATATAGAGGCGTCGGAGTCGTTATGTTGGCGTTCTGGGGTGCGACGTGAAGACGTCGTGGAACTAAGTTAGCGAGCGAAGGGCCAAAATCCGGGGCAGTCGCAATTTTTACTGAGCTAAAATTAGAACAGTGACTACGTTATCGACTAATCATTACATTATTTTTTTATTAAAGCAACGTTGACCAGGCGCGACTCTCCCACCCCCATTTGTGCGCCGTTCCTAGGCCAGAACTACGGGTGTTAAGCCCTTAGAAAATATCACCGACCAAGTAGGCGGTGGCATTGAATAAGAACGTTGTCTTCTATGTAATTCCAAGTTATAACCTTCCGGGGTCTAAATAGAAATATAAAAGCGGGCCAAAGCCTGTACAAAGATAACCGAGGTTACATAATCCCCAGATATATAAAAGAACCGGTACGTCACTTATCCGATAAGAATTCGATAATAAACCTGCCCTAGTGGGCGACAGGAAAACCTCAGCCAGTTAATAAGATAACGGGTCTGGTATGTCCGAAGTGACCATATGCTTACTAATACATAGACACACCTCGGTACGGAAAACAGCTATGACATTTACCAGACCGCTCCACCTTTTAATATTTCCGCTCTACCTCAGCGAAGTCGCTCAGGCTTCGGGCATGCTACATTAAAGCTACTAAAGAAAGCGACGTAAGATCATTAAGTGTCTAAAGAGCTATTACCCTGAAACGCCGAGCTTATACACCGAGGACAGTTACGCCTTAGCGCGAGCTACTATAAATGTCCGATAGTCCACGTTTATACTCTAATTTAGTAAAAGGACCGAACCTTGCGCGATAGGGAGTCCGTCCCTCCTTCCGGTGTTCGCAGCACCCGACCTCCCTACGCCTTTACCTATAACCAAAGCAATCGCGGCTTCGCAAGACGTCCTCTAAGACTATCCTAGCCGCCGTATTATCCGGGTTAGGGACTATTTTGTCGTTAAGTATAGCGCTACCGTATCCTTAACGGAAGGCGAGAATATATTATTCGTTAAGTAATCGTTAACGGTCCCCGTACCTACCGTTTATACTATCTTTTCGCGTAGATATAAGGGTAATACGCTTCCGACTAACTATATCGTTATAGAGAATATCGCCGGCGAGACGCTAGAAGTACGCTAGAGTACCCTCGATACCTAAGCGAAAGCGGATATAGTAGGTAAGCTTCGAGGCTATATTACCTAGTTATACCGGATACCCTTACCTAGCTATTTTAGACTACTTAGGAAGCGACTATTCGATAACTTAGTTTTCTGGGCGGGCGACGATACTACCCGGCAGATAATATCTAGTCCATTCGACACGGAGTAGTAAATACTCGATGTAATAGCTAAAAAGTACCTACTTAATAACCTAGGATATCGAAAGGCTGAATTCTATCGACGTATTCTTCCCCTAATACTTTACGATTACCCCTCGGTTTTTATATATAAAGACGTTTAGCGGAAGAACATCCTACTAAGGAACGATAGGACGCTAGTAGTACTTAATTAGGAAGCAGCAGGGTAGTATCCTAGCTTTTAGGAGTATACTATAGCGATATTCTCCTACCGGTAGGACGATAACTAGTATACCTAGGTTATAAAGGCTATAGATAAGTATATAAATGAATACGCCTGGATAGATATATTGTTCCGGGAACTCTAGTCTTGAAGAGTATAGAGTTAACATAATTAGCTATAGTTATATATCGGAACGTCCGCTCTATACGATAGGAGAAGCCGGATGATCAGGATATTCTTAGGTTATACGCCGTTACATCCCTCCCTAATACCAGGCTCGAGCCTGAGCGTAGCTACATTTACTTCCTCCTGTACTTACCTTTACTATACCCCTTTCCTTAGCTTCCTGACTAGGGATTTATAGAAGATCCGTATCCCTAGTCTACCCATTCATAGGTTCTATCGCCGTTATTATAGTAGTATCGACTATACTCCTCGCTCCAGACCTAGTACTCCGAGGGCGCCTCAAGATCTAGGGGTAGATCGAGGGCTAAATCGAGGGGGGCTAGATCGAGGGGAGGTTTTTACAGGACCCCACCGCTCTCGAATACTTAGACTACTTCCTGAGTCTATTCCTGGCAGCGTCTTAAGGGCTCCTTCGGGTATAGTCTCTTAGGGCCCTAGAACTACTTTTTCGGTAGCGGGATACCGCTATAGATATCGTTCACGCGGCCGTAGTTCTTAATATCTACCTAGCCGAGATATAACTTACTTACGAATATATATAAGTCTTCCGGCCTACGGGCCGCTTTAGCCTTATAATTTATACCGTTCTAAATATCTCCCCTGATATAGAATAGGTAGCTAGATTTATCTTCCTCGTTCGTCTAAGTAAAGATAGTATAGTAGTTACGGGGTACGCCTATAAATTCTACGAGAAATATAGAGAATAATATATTTTACTTTTCGTTAGTATATAGTACAGTATAATAAGGTAAGACCTACTCGGAACGGAGTCTAATCGGATTCTAGTATAATAGATAGAAAGCTAGAATTAATTACTAGGTTATAATAGTATAATAGATATTAAACTTCGTAGATAGATTATAATATACTACCGCGAGGTCTTTATATACCTATGTACTAGGCTTTACTAATCGTCCTAGAATAGTAGTCGTAGTTCGCGTACAATATAAAGCTAGTAATAGGATATATTACTAACCGCGCGGCAAACAGACTAGGCTAAGTTAAGATTAGAGGGAGCTTAGTTAGAAGCGCGGTTAGGCCGCGGTCGGCCTCTTATATTAGGAAGTAATATAAACATAACCCCTTATACTAATAATAAGCCTTTCCCAAGATTACATACCATACATTTATCACCAACAGCGCTATAGCTACTATGTAGGGCTAGGAAAAAGCACTAAATACTCTAATAGGGTCCATAGGTACGGGCTATTCTATACTACTAACTATCCGATTCTATACCGCTATCGACTATCGATACGCCTACTTGCCTCGGAGGTACTAGGGTGGCTATTAGGTGTTTAGCGGACGGCCGTTAGAGATCATAGGGCACGCTTAATAGATCCCTCCTTGAGAACTATCGCCTAGATCGAGTTGTCCCTCCTTAAGATCTATCGCCTAGCCCGACGTAACCTTCCTTAAGATCTATCGCCTGGATCGATTTGTCCCTACTTTAGGACTATCCCCACTCTAGGACCATCGCCTAGATCGAGATGTCCTTCCTTAAGAACTATCGCTTAGATCGATTTATCCCCACTTCAGGACTATCGCCTATATCGACGTACCCTCCCTTAGCGTTAGGGCGGACCTGATGACAGCCGTCTCGATACTACGGCTGGGCGCCCCGGGCCTCGAGCCCGGTGATACTGGCTTGTCTGCGGCGTCGCTTGTCGATAAGGATCTTTTCCGCTTGCCGGTGACTTAACCAAACACTTCCGCCGACGACATCTTGACCGATTGTCTGATGATGCGAAGTCACGATGTGAGGTGTGCGACTTGGACTTAAGGTGCAAGATGCTATGCTTTGGAGGTTCATAGGACGGTGTCCCCGGTTCAATGTGTAGTAACTACAAACCAATCTCTCTAGCAGGCTGACTCCCCCGTATGTTCGGTTGAATTACAGTACTATATCTAGAAGCAGCTCTCGAAGGCAATCGCTGGTGGAGGGACACCCAACCCCTCTTTGATCTCGAAGGTAAAGAAGCCCACAATCATCCTAACTCTCCAGGAGCACCTACACCAAGTGGCCGCAATAAAGGCACCAGCCATCATCGCCCGAGCTCGTTGTCATAATAAGAGAGCAGAAAGAATGAGTACATAAGTATGAACATAATAAGATTACTAACATTTCATTCTCTCTTAAAGTCGACCTTCGCAGCCGCCCTCTCAGACCATCGCACATCTCCGACTCATCTGATGCTCCTCCCCCAGATCGCTTCACTATAGTGGCTAGACTTAGGGGTGCGCAGGCCACAGCATCAGGTCCCGTTTACTGCGGGGTTTGACGGTAGGGAAACGGCACAGACCGTAGGTCTACTCACCCCAGCTGTCTCATAACGCCGGCCAGTAGAGGACCTGTCTTAGGTCATCAGCCGCCTGATGGGATCAGAGTAAGGTGAGGTCTCACCTGCCGTTATAGAGATTTTCCACTACACGTAGGACATAGGATACCGTTCACATCCCCTTTGCCGCCGCATGTCTCGCATAGCGCCATAACTTCTTATTAACTTGAGATCAGGGGCTTAAAAGTCGATAGGCGTCTGTTTTGCGTTGAGTTCGTTACTAACTCCTTCACACCGATGCCGTGGAAATAGCTACGGTATTTAAGTCGATAGAGATTAATAGTGAGGCTGGAGGCGAATTCACTTGACCAATCAGGTCCCCCTACTCCTCTAGCGACTTTGCCCAACGCGCCCTTACAAACCCAATCTCCCAAACCCCGCCTCCGACCACTTACCGACTTGCACAATCATGTCCTCCAAACAAGATTAGGCCTAATGCGCATACTCCGCCTTTTTCCAGTCAGAACATGATCTGAAGGATCATCTCGAAGGCATCAAGGTAGGTGTTACATGTGAAAAATACATTTCAGGCTAACCAGAGTACAGTCCTTGGAAGCAAGCCTCGAATCCGAACTAGAACGATGCCGAAAGCATTCCAGAGTCCACCCTACTGGGTATAATAGCGATAATAATATAACTTCCGACCCGAATATCGACGGAGAGCAGGGCGCGGTACTATACCGTAAAGCGTGCCCGAAGTACAAGCGTCTGAAGCCCTTTGCTAGTTTGTCGAAATTGCAGCGACACTTTAAGCAGCGTAAGGAGCACGCACCTTATTGTTCGGGTTGTTCTAGTTGACTCTGAATAGATATTATTAGATGTTAGATGCGAAGAAGTCTGCCTATGCTGTTTCACAGTATTGAGGACTGTCCGCTAGTATAACAGGCACGTGGAGCAGCACAAGGAGGTTCGAGGGCGCCGCTAAATGTTCATCACGTAAACAAGACAAGACCTGAGCGAGGACGCTAAAAATCAACTTGACGAAGCTCTCAGCAGGGGACGAAAACGTACAGCAGATGAGACGGGGCTTACTAGTGAGGCGCGAGAGCCCAATCCTTATTCACGAGCTGTCGCGTATGGAGCGGATGCGGTGGGTGTCTTGCCTAAGTCGAATGACGGTACGTATGAGGGCCCTTTCTGTACAATGAACAGAGATGCTTATGCATCATCCGCTGTAGATCGGTTGAGTGCCCCAACATCTTCGGCATGTTTCCCGACGAATCTATCCGTAGACGTTTCGCCGCTATACCCTAGGGGCGCCGGCTATATTGACGAGATTGGGGCCGACGCCCAACTCTTTGCATCTGACGACACGTACCCGATAAGTATGGATATGTCACAGTAATATTTTTTCCCTGAGGAGTTTGATGCGCTAATCTTTCAAATCATGAACAGCGTGCTAGTATGGATGCCGAGAACTAATGATTCTAACCCCGACGAGGCTTTGCGGCTCCTCTGACGTATACTATGCCTTCTCCTTTTTAGGTTCTTTGAAGTTAAAATTGAGGCCGATGTCCGGGACGTCGGCTTGTATGCGATAGACGATTTGCTGGAGGTCTGCTGAATGTGGCAGGGTGATCTTGGCCCAGTTGGCAACGACGTCTTCGGTCCCGAACAGGAATGTGATGGTATATCCTTGCCTGATCTGGAACGTAAGGCGGGTATCTGCGATCACCCTATGTAACTTAGTTTTAATGCGTGTTCGGAAAGGACGACTTGCTTACATGCCTCCCTCCTTAAAGCTCCGAGGTTCTGGCGCCAAACCAACACAGTCCATCTCCTCCGGCGCGACTTCAAACAAGGACCGTCGGCCTTTACGGACTTTTAAATCGTGAAGATGTGAACCTGGATAGTAGTAGACTTGTGATTTCTTGGCCTATAAATGGAGTAATAGGAGACGCTGCCCTGCCTTTTGGCTACAGCGAAAGCATTCGATGTGGCCCGGAAACTGCTTATATCGCAGCTAGTGGCCTAGTTTGCACGATCCCAGTACAGCTTTCAAGATATACCTAATGCGCTATACATTGTCAGAAGGTAGCTAGATTGAAAACCAGACTACTTACCTCGTCGAGGGCGAACTGCTGGCAGAACTCCAGGCCAAACTGGGTGAAGTAAGGGAATCGTCGTCGTTCTAACTCCAGGATGCGATCCCCTATGTGTGGCTCGTCCAGAACGTACAAGCCTTCTTCCCCCCGAAGCGAAGCGGTTGCCGCGTCCAGCGGAAACGGGATGGTTGACATGACCAACTGGGCAAACCCTACTGATCTGGGAGTTGGGCTGGTCAGTCCTACGATGAGCTTGTGGTCGAGTTGGAAGTGGCGTCATGGAGAGACGAATAATACCCACCCACAGTATAGCCGATCTTCATCCGTAAACTCCGTCCGTTTAGCAATCGATTCTCTGTTCATCCACCATGAATTTACCGGTAGCGGGAAACGCATATGGCCAGGTAGGTGCTGCAGCCACGGATATGTGGCCGGAGAGTATCATAGCCACGGATATGTGGCCGCAGGAATGTAGCCACAAATATGTGGCCGCAGGAGGGCATGAGCGGGGGCCACACATCGGTGGCTACATGGCGTCAGAGCCACAAAGATCGGGCCCCCACCTAGCGAGATAGGTGGCTCAGCGAGACCACCATTGCAATTAGGCGAACAACAGGCTTGGCATGTTGGACTAGTTGAGCATCAAGAGCATTGAGAGTGACGAACGTGATTGCAGAGGGTCATCCAACTTCCTCTGGGTGGGCGGCCGCAGATGGTTTACACGCCGCGGTGCGGTTGACACAGTCAATGACTGGGAACCTCGCATCACATCACGCTCCGGATCGTGAAGACGGAAGGCCTTTGTTTTCAGCCATGGCGGAGATATCGTACATTGGCCGGACATGAGATCCTTGTAAGCCTAGTACGGGTCGTATGGTGGTCTTATGTGTGTCGTCACGTACTGCACTTATGGAGTTGAGGTATGGGGGAACCAACAACGAATATGCAAGGCGAGATCTTCCCTGCCAGTCTCCGAGCAACACCTATAGCTAAGAGGGCAGGGAGGGGAAAGGCGTGGGGAATGATGCTGGCCTTGACATGCGAGGCCAGGCTGGTATCTTGTATAGTCTGGAACAGGCATATAAAGGTAGAAGAGCTCTGGCCTCTCCGTCCTAATCCTCTTGCCTCGCTTGTGCATCAAATCCAGCTCAAAAGCACCTATTGATATCTCATTTCATCGACTACTTATCATCCTTCTGTCCATCACAGCCATAGCGACAGATAACACTAATCTATCTTCTTTATCCGTCTTGGACAGATATACCTCTATCCTGGATATTTTCCTTCCTGGGTTCTCTCGTATTTCCCCGATTATTTAATACTATACTAGTATTAACTTAGATACTATTATTCTATATCTCTGCCTTTTTGGTTTGCTACTATTCTTGTACGAGCACTCTTATTAATGGCTTTAAAGTATGCTTATACGCTACTATTGTAGGTCCCCTCGATAGAAGCCTCCGAGACGCTTTCTTAATAACCGCTAGCTTCGACTATCTCCGTTCCTTATACCGACGAAGCGTACGGTATACTTCTTACCTAGCTATCCGCCTAACCCTTCTTTAAAAACATTAACTCTTATCTCGTCCGCGTCGATCTAAAGAAGGGTACTTCTAATAGTAGTAATACGAAGTATCTACGGTATAAACCGTAGGGCTACGAGTTCTGGTTCCGCTATAAGGGCTACTTGGTCGCTTTTAAGCGCGTTAAGAAGAGAACTAATAGCTCTCTCTTTAATAACTAGACTAAAGACGTATCGATCCGGTACTATAGGTAGTCGACGAGTATTTTAGAGGCTCTAATAAATAAAAGCCGCGAGAAGTACCTAGAGAACCTTAGCGGGAAGACTCTAGTCTTTAAGGAAAAGGATAAAAAGTAGGTACGGTCTAAGACGCGAAGTAATAAGGACGTCTTAACTATCCTCTATAACGCTGAGTCGAAAGCTACCCTCTTTAACGATATTAGAAGTTTTCTCGACCCGACTATACGTAAGTAGTATACCGATAAAGGTATCCTATACCGACGAGGATATCTACTCTACGGGCCGCCGGGTACTAGAAAATCTAGTCTAAGCTTTTCGATTACTAGGCGTTTTAGCCTGGATCTCTATATTCTTAATATTAGTAAAGTTACCGACGAGACTCTAGCTAGTCTTATAGCTGATTTACTATAGGGCTGTGTTCTCCTCCTGGAAGATATCGATATAGCTATTCCGAGTCGAAATAAAATCGAGGTAGAGGAGCCTAAGGCTACTTCTAGCGACTTAAAGAAGATTCCGTCGGCCTTCGTAATACTCTCTAGGCTTCTTAATACGCTCGACGGGGTAGCGTCTCAGGAGGGCTAAGTACTTATTATAACTACGAACTATATCGAGTATCTTAACGACGCGCTTATCCGGCCAGGCCGCGTAGACGAGAAGGTTAAATTTCGGCTTCCTAATAAAGACCTTCTCGAGTAACTCTTCCGCTTCATCTTTATAGGCTCCGACGATGTCGAGACTAATAAGCGGCTTACTACTAAGTTCGCTAATAAGATCCTAGAGTTAGAGTTTAGTTATACGGAGGTACTATCCCTGCTTTTAGAATATAGAATATATCTAGCTAATACTATTACGGGCGTAGAGGTATAGGTGGAGAGGATTAGGGACGAGAAGAGGGGTCTAAGAAGGGAGGGTTCTTAGTTATACTACGCCTAGGTCCACGGGGGCGTTAATGCTTTTACGTAAGAGTAGCTTTGAGCTAAAATTATCCTGTTATTACCGAGTTTATCCTATCTAAATTACTCTTTTAATAGAAAGCTACTCTAATACCTATTAAGTTGCCCGTGAATATTACGAGCTATTAGGCTAGGCCTGACGTGTCGATGATCGTGATTTGGGACTCGCTTGGGGCCTAGAGGTATAGAACCGGGTCCGGCGATAGCCTAACTACGATTCTCCCGTTATTACGTAGAACCGTTAACGCGGCGGGGTGCGGACGCGCCTTAAAATTTCCCTCTCCTCCTTAACGCCGGCTAACTACTGCTCCGTATCTCGAGTCGAAGCCTTAGGAGATCGACTATTAATTAGGTACGCCTAGACTTCTAAGAAGTTAAGTAACCGCTCCGGTATTATACTAGCGAAAGTCTCCTAATCCTCGACCCTCGAATTAGGAAACGTAGTCCGGAATAGTAAGGAGATACGATCCTTATCCGTAAGTTGAAACTTAATAGTCTAATTAATTAGTTCGGGGTCTTTAAACGCGCCGTCGACTTAATAGAGTTTCCGGGTAGTTACGATAATAATACGGCTATCTTCTAGGAACTTAATAGCTTCGAGAAATAAGGTTAGAAAAGGCTGGTCGATAACGTCTATATCCTCTATAAGGATAACGTAACGGCTAGGTAGCGTTACGAATACGGCCTTAACGTAATTATCCTCGGATAAAACGATAATACTATAGATACTTAGATGTAATATCTTTACGAGGTACTTAGTAAACGTCGACTTTCCGGTACTAGTAGGTCCGTAGAAGAGGTAGATAAGTCGGTCTAGTATAACTCTAGAGGGGGATTTAAGGAAGTCGAGGGCGGTATTAAGTAGTATTTCTTAGTAATCGTCGTAGATAACCGCTTGTAATCTCTAAGGAGGAGATAGTATCTATCGATAATCGATATAAGTATAGATTTATTAACTATCCATCGTAGAGGCGCGACGGTAGTCCTTAGTCAAAAGAGAGACCCGTAGAGCGAAGCTATTTACACGTACGGGGTCTACCTACGGGGAGTACGCTCAGGCCACTTTGTGCGCTCACAGTATAGGGGCCGGCGCCCAGAACCGTAAACTTTCTTCGTTCCCTCTCTTCTTACCTATATAGGTTCCGTGACTTAGGGCACCGACTTGCGCGACATTACCCGACTAGCCGTCCCGGTTAATAAGTAAAGCTGAGCCTACTACGCGACTGCACCGGGTTCTCTAGGTCCTAGAGATAGCTAATCGGTAGCTAAGTATTATTTTTTTTGGAAGTTTACGGGTACTAAAGTGGCGCAAATCGTTCCTATTGAACCGGTAGGCTTCCACTTATCCTTACGCTATGTGAAGTCGAACTTGTAGTGCGGTGATGCTTAGTATTAACC
This sequence comes from Plectosphaerella sp. P0831, assembly GCA_014635975.1. NCBI lineage: Eukaryota > Fungi > Ascomycota > Sordariomycetes > Glomerellales > Plectosphaerellaceae > Plectosphaerella > Plectosphaerella sp. P0831. Next base: position 323,448 of record JACAFV010000014.1, on the reverse strand, counting down.
GAGTAGGTAGTAGGCCCGAGGTTAGCCGTCCGTACCCCTATAACGATTTAGCTCCCCGTGTCCCGAACTGTGGGCGTTAAATAAGAGCGGCCTTATCGGCTAGGTCTAGTTTCGGGTTATTAAGGTGCCCTTAAATCTATAGCGTACCTAGCCTCGACCTAATACTATAGCTAATTCGTCCCTAAATAAACGTATAGTTAATCTATCTTCCTTAGATAAGAGGAACGTACTCTAAACGGATAACTTAGCCGTACTTTAACGATAAGAGGAATAAATTTACTATACCGTAACGGGCCTAAAGCCTTCGTTATTAATTTCTTTATAGCCTCTATATTACGTTAACGGAATACTACCTACTAATAGTCCCCTTCTCTTTATTACCTACCGCTAGCTCCTTCGCCTAAACGGTCCGTATAGCCCGCCTCCTAAAGTCTTACTAGCGAAAATAGAACCGCCTATCGTGCTGTATTTCCTGAGTCTAGTCCTTCCGATTCGTCTTAGCCTCCTCTCCTTTAAAGCGGAAATAGATATAACCGTCCTGCTAGTAGGTCTCTACCTATATACGTTTAGTTCTATTTATCTAAAGATTAAAGATAGGCGACCTCTGGCTGAGTCTACTAGTCGCCTAGGGATAACGACTCTTTAACGGGGGGCTTCGAGTAGTAGATTTCGAGTTAGGACTTAATAGCTGCCTTAGCTACTTTATACGATCGGCGGTAAAGTCGGATGTAAAGCTCGATACGAAACTAGTCGTGTCGCCGAGCTCGGGTAGTATAGAGGCCTGGCTATAGTCGTTAATATATATAACCCTAGGAGTAGGCTCGGCGGGAGTACGTAGCGGAGAGTAATCCGGGTAATCGACGAGTTCGTCCGGACTCTCCTCGTTATTATCGAGTAGGGTCGTGGCTAGTAGGTTACCTAGAGGGGCTATTACTACTTCCTGTATTAATCTCCTATTAGCGTCTAGAATAAAGTCGTCGCGATACTACTTCGCTAGATCTCTTATATTCCGGAACGCGGTAGCGCCTCGAACGAAGCTATCGCGGTTACCCGTCATAGCCCAGGCGTCGACTTACGTTATATAGTACTCGGGGGGCCCTCCGTCGGTAGTCGGCGCCGTAGAGTAATACGTATATATCTTAAGGGTGCCGTTATAGTAGGTCGAACTAAAGGTATAGGTATGGCCGTCGTATTATAGTTACTCTCGGCCGTAGTTCTACAGGCTATACGTAGTACGCGACCCGATTATACCGTTATAGCGGGCTTATCGCGTTACGATACCCGTACTACCGTCTAGTCCTTTAACCTCGACGAAAAAGTTTAGCGCTATAGGCTTATCGTGTATAGATAATAGGATAATATAAGGCTCGAGCTTATTATAAATAGACTAGGATAGTTCCTCGGGAGAAGCTCCGTAGTATAAGTCTGGCTTGGCCGGGGCGATAGTCCCGTCCGTAAGTAGCTCGAGGTTCCCGAATATCGTATTTCTTACTAACGGGTAGCTAGCTTAGCTAGGACCTAGGATAATCGGTATCACGTTTGCTAGTACGTCGTCTTCGTCTTTAGCCCTAGTATTATTCTGTTTAAATATCTTAAAGGCGCTATCCGAGAATTAGGACGGTGAGAGGGATCGCCTTGGCTTCGTGAGTGCTGATAAAATGTCGTCTAAGTTCTCTAGCTCCTCGGAGGAGTATATAGGGTGAACGCTATAGTCCGTTAAATGCTGGTCGAAATTGCGACTATATACTATCGACTTCCTCGACTGGGTTGTGGCCGAGGTGGGTTGCGTTAAGGCTAGGTTGGCCGATCGGCTACGGCTACTTTACGAGGATCGCCTAGAACTTATAATAGCGGTAATAGGATCGTATACTAGAGAAGAGGGGTACTAGATCTATCGTTAGAGACTTCCTACCTATATAGTATAATACTCACTCCTCTAAGATTAGATAAGTCCGGTCCGCCGTATCTTACGAATCGAGCGAGATCTTTACGTTCGGCGTCCGGGCTTACGGGTAGTTAGGCGGCGGGAGAGCGAGGGCGTAGAAGCCTTATACGCGGACGCTCCGTACGACGGTCGAGCTCTCTTAAGGCTCTACGGGTTAGTTCGATCTTAGATAGTCGGTCCTAAAACTCAGGCGGATATTCCTAAGACGCCTAGGCGTCGATATTAATATCGGCCCTCGTTCTAATCCTCTTCGCTAGCGGTTTTCGGGGAAGGCTCTCGGAGGAGGGATCGCCTACTTAATACCGTACGCGCTTCTACGGCGCTATAGGGAGGAGGGCTTCGGGAGTATAGTATAAGCGGGATCGGGCTTATTTTATACAGGTTAGCGATAGTCGTGTTCGAGCTGCTCGCGCTGTTAAGGGAGAGCAGGAAAGCCCCAGCTAACTATTAGCCGCTACCGGATGGATTTAAGTTAGGTCAGGCCTGACTAATTATATCTTAGATCGAGGGACCGGCGCCGGTTAGGGTGGAACGCTGAGAGCTAGCTGCGGGCAGGGCCTCGTTACGTTATCCTTCTCTAGTACCCCTTTGACGAAGCTGATCTATAACAGCTATATAGCTTAGAGTTACGATACTCGGAACCCCGCGGACGTTAACGCGGCGAGACGCGTCTTACTACCTTCTAGTATCGTACGGTATCCTATTATCTCCGACTACGTAAATAACCTCTATATGCATAAGTATTAACTCTTATATAAGGGCCTCCGCTACTCTATACCGTGTTAGGGTAGGTAAACTCAAGGGCGGCAGGCGGGACACTACGAAACAAGCTAACTCTAACGTATCGGTACCTCTTAGCGGGACCGGGTAACGGTAGTACGACGAAGAGGACGAATCAGCGCCGAGCTAGGGGACTAAGCGGAAGGGGCGGCGAAGCATTATCGTAACACCATCCGGCAACAGAAGAAGATACACTAACTAGGATGACTTACTAGTAGACAGCGATAATATCTATCACTAGGCAGAAGCCGGGTTGATTATAGGCATATAGTATTATAATAGGTCTTAAATACTAATATGGAAGATCTGGGCGACTACGTAGAAGCCTTCCGTGTAATTCCTTCTCCTTCGCTGCCTAACCTTGTAGCTTAGTCGTACGTGCTATCTGCCTGTACTTTACCTTCTTCCGCCGCCTCGTCTCGACTTAAACCGCCGACCTGAGAGTAACCTTATATACCCTCTATACGTAGGCCCTGAAATAGTCTAGATACTTAAACTTTTCCGTCGTATACGCCGGATACTCGTACCTAATCGGGTCCCTACGGCTCTAGGCCTTCTCTCGCTAGTCTAAGTACTAGTCGTCGAAGTAGTCGTTACGGACTATTAGGTAGTAGAACTTAAAGGTCCGCTCCTTATATAAGAGACGTATATCGCTAATATAATTAGGATATTAGTTCGGATTTAGTAGAAGTAGGAAAGTCTCGGGCTCGGGTACCTCCTATTTAATAGCTAGCTCGATCTACGGGCGAGCCTGGATATAGTTATATCGGACGGTCTCTCTCTTATCGTAGAGGGTGACTATTAGATCGATAGCCTTAATACGATACTATATAAGTTCTTCCTTAGACTAGTTGTTAGGTTAGTTATATTAAATCCCGGTAAGCTAAGTACGTTCTGGAATAGTAAGATTAACCTCGGGGTTAGTATATTCCTCCTCTTCCTCTCCCCGCGCTTATCTCTCGATATCCTATATCGGCCGGTTATAGAAATAGAACTTACGATACTCCTTTACTACGTTCTTCTCTTATTATACTATCTTAGCTTTAATCTTAGCTGTCAGCTAGCGGATCTCGGCCTTAGCCTCTAGGCCCTAGATACGAGAGCGGCCTTACTTAAGGGATATACGCCTCTCCTCCTAGGTAATAATCTCTAGGTCGGGTTTTAGGTTCGCTTATACCTCTTAGGGAACTATATCTTTAGTAGCGCGGGGGTCGCGGGTTAGACTGACGTGGGTAAATATCTTAAAGAGTAAGTCTTTAGTCTCTTCTTCGAGGAAGGCGTTCTAGAGATAAAACTAGGCGATCTCGTTAATATATATACCGTAGAATATAACGAACCGGGGATTATAGCGTAGTATCTAGTCGCGAACCTTATCGGGTGTATTTCCTATATAAATTAGAATAGAGAGGTTAACGGGGGCGGGGACGAATACCGTTCGTAACGTTCGCTACGCCCCTCCGTATAAATCGTAGTGTCTAGTACTTCTTGAATCCGGCCTCGAGACTCTAGCGGCGTATATCGTCTCGTAGCTTAGCGTACGATATAGCCTTATAGCTAGATAAGATCGCTCGGCTATACTTCCGGAAGATAGGAACCTTTAGCTTAGACTCCTTCTATCGGAGCGGGATATACTAATAGGCCCCCTAGACTTTCGTCTCTAGAACCCTATTAACGTAAGTTAAGCTATCGGCGTCGAAGGCGCCGTCGTATAGTACGAGGGCTATAATCCTACTAATAGTATAAAAGATTAATTTCTTAGTAAGCGTAAAGAAGAATATAGTCCTAGTAGGTTAGTATATATAAGCTATACCGAGGGGGGAAAGACGTACGGCCTTAGCTTCCTGTCCGCGCCCTTATAGTAGATAAACTTAATCGTTATAGCCGGTATATAAACGCTTATAACTAGGTATACTATTATTATAAGAAGGATGTCCTCGTAGTAGAGGGCCTTAGGCCGACTATGTCCTTTAGTCTCCTGTACGAGAAGTCTTTATAAGGCCCAGGACTTCTTATCTAGGGTTATTTTATATTCCTCTTTATATTCCTTACTATTATCTTCCCTATTCTCTCCCCCGCCTTTACCTCGAGGTACCTCCGGGAGGGCCTTACGATTGAATATCGCCTCTACCGAGCCGTCTTTAGGCTTTTTACGTTAGTTATCTACGAGCTCGGTAGGGCGATAGCTTATATAGTATAGGAATAAGTAGTAATTATTAATTTAAAGGCGGTAACGCTCGAGAGGGAACTTACCGGTGTCGTAAGTAATATTAAAGACTAGTATGACCTTAAGGCTAGCTACGCTTATAATAGGTTTTCCGTCGAGATTTAGTATATAGTAGCCGAAGCGAGGAATAAGGTATGTCTCCTAATACTAAGAGGGTACGGGTAAGCTCGGGGAACGACGGTCGACGTTAAGAATTATACCTTATAGAGCTCTTTCGAATCGTTACGGTTAAGGTATTAACCGTGGACGTTCGAGTATAGAATCTAGAACTAGCGGATATACTCGTGGCTTATGCCTTAGGACGTAATATTAGATACCTCGTAGACGTATAGGAAGAAATCTAAGAGGATCTCGCGCGTTAACCGCTTCTCTAGCGCTTTACGTTAGTCCCCTATACTATACGTATCGTAATAATCCCTCTATTTCCGCTATATCCTAGCGACGTTAATCTTAGTCTCGTCGGCGTAGCGCCGGTTAATAAAGCGTACCTTCTTTAGCGCTTCGCGGTACGCGCGGTGTTCCCGTACCGTTAGTGGCTACGGCCTGTTAGCGGCCTTATCCTACGCTTTACGCTCGGTGAAGCGGGCTAGGAAGTTATAATAGTAATTCGGTATACCGTTACCTGCGATAGACTATAGTGCGGTACGACGAGTACTCGTCGACGCTATAATTTAGGAGTTCGCTTCGGACGTAGCTATCGTCGTAATAAGTATCGGTAGGTAGTCGGGGGAACGAGACGATCGAGGTACCGAGGGAGATAGAACCGCCTCGAAGCGGCGCCCGTCCTTTTTAACGGAGTACCGCTATTCTAGCGGTACTCGAGTTGTTATCGTACGCTAGAAGTAGCTATTCTAGGAGAGGGATTAAACCGATACGGAAAGAGGGTAGCTATTCTAAAATTAGGGCACTAGGTGGCTCCGCTAATTGGGCGTCGCCCTAGTGCCTAGTGCCTAGCGCTTAGAAGTACTTAGTACTTAGGGCAGGACGCCTCTAGTGGCCCTGTGCCTGGGTATAGCGACTGCTATAGCCTGTCGAAATAGCGGCGGAACCCGCCCAATTAGGAGGCCTAAACAGCGATTTCTCTATTTATTTAGTAATTTTTATTCCGGGTTTATAACCTTTAAGCTAAATCAAATAACTACTAAGTCTAGTCGGAGAAATATTATAAACTAAGTAAAATTAAACTCTATCCTTAGTACTAAATATTATATTATCTTAAATCGTTAGGTAAATTAACTTTAATACTACTAATTACTTTAGGGTCTATTAAGGTACCTCTTAGTAAATAGTAACGGTTTTAATACTAGATTTCCCCCCTAGAGTAAGTATTAAGGCTTCTTCGAAGAAGGCTTCTTTAATAATATTCTCTAAATATACTCTCTCGGAGATATACTTACGGAGATAAAGTATATATTATAATAAGGGTTAAATCTCTTCCTAAAACCGTAGGGGATCTTTCTCGAAGGTATTAAGGAATTATTAAAACTTATCTTTATACTTATTAGCGGGTCTACTTCTATTATTATAGATATATATACTAATAGTATCGAGATATAAAACGAAAAGCCTTATCTTCTTACTAGTAAGTCCTACTAGACCCTATAGGTAATAAGGGAAGTGGAGTAACTAGAGGAAAAGGAAGTATATATAAAAATCTTCTAAAAATATATTATAGTTATTAATATAGAGGGTAAGAGTACTTTTAGTTAATATATTATAACTAAGTAGGGTTATCTAGTATACCCTCTAGCTATTAAATTCATCTTTAACTAGGTGTTACGACCTAGGTATAATCCTAAGGATATATAGGCTGGATAGCGGGTAGTATATACTAGTAGTTCGCCCTAGGCGACGGGACAGAATAATACTTAGCGGTCGTCGTAATCGTACTTATCGTTAATATCGTAAAGCGTTATACTTCTTTATTATAGGCTAAGGAGGTTTCTAATAAAGACTTAAATTAATTACTACTATAAATCTAACTTAGGGGACTTAACTAGTAAGTCCTAGACTATATACCTAGAGTAATTACGCTTAATTATAAGGCCGGCGTTATAATTAGGGGTAATCGCGCTATTATAATTACGCCGCTTACCTTATTAGTTAAGGTGATTATAGTAATTAATATTTATTCCGAATATATAGCCCCTATAAACGAATATACTAGTATTCGTTACTCTACTACCTTATAGTATAGTCCGTACCCTTTTTATCGTTCCCGCGATAAGATATATCCTTATATAATCCTTCCTAACTAGCTACCTAATAGTTACGTAGATAGCCTCGTCCTAGGGTATACTTTTCGGGCGTTATAAGATTCCCCTTTTTATAGTTACTATCCTAACGGTCTATAAGTAGTAAGTCCCCTTATCGTACGGCCTACTTATTCTTATATTCCTTAATTAATATAATATCTAGCCGGGTCCCGAAATCGAAATTAAAAGCGTCGTCTACTAATTATCGTAACGCCTAAGTCCTCCTAATTAATATATTCGGGTTTAAAATAATACTATATTCTTTTTATACTAAGTATAGTATATATTATATAATAATATCGGGGGTTTTACGTTATTATAAGTATACTCGTTATAGTCGTAGTTATAATAGCTCGGGGATATTAGTTACGGCCGGTAGGTTTAATATAGTTAAGTGTTTTTACGGGGGGAGGTATTAATATATATATAACTTCCCGGATTATAAATAAAATATTATATATTTAAAAGAGCGAAAAGGTAGTAGAGTAGAAACTACTCGATACTAAATAAATAATAGATCGAGCCTAGGCCGAAATAAATAAGGCGGTAGCTTATTTAATCCGGTTATAAAGCTAGAAAGACTTATTACGGACTCGGGGAGTAGATATAGCCCGTCGAAATACTCTTTCACTAGATAAGTTAGACGAAAAGGAGCGGTAGGAGTCCGAGGCGGCTATCGACGTAATATCCTTAAGTAGTTTTAGTATAGTAGACTAGTCGACTATAGACTTCCTTAGTTCTAGAATTAATAAAGTCGAAGCTAAGAGTTCTTAAGGTACTCTAGTAGTTCCTATATATTTTCTTTATATCTATATCCCTCCTATTTAATTAAGAATTCGTTACGTCCGTTATATATTTAGTAGTCGAGAATATACTTAACTATATATTCCTCTATATTATCTATAAGTAAATTATATTCGAGCGGTATACCTTCTAGTACGGGCTTAAGGAGTATAATATAAAAGACTAAGTATATCTTTATATTCTTAAGTAAAGAGAGTCGAAAATTAGTTTCTAAGATTTTCTTAAGAATTTTAAAAAGTCTAATTCTTTTAAAATCTAATTTATTATTTAGTCGTTTTATTTTAATATTTTTATAAATAAAGTAGACTTCATCCCCCTCCTAGAAGGATAGTCCCTTTATCCTTAACTAGTTAGTATATTTAGTTATTCTAAGCTATATTAATTAAAGGTCGTTACGAAGTACGTTATAGATTTTATAAATATCGTTAGCGAGTTTAGTCGCTTTAAGAGCTTTCGAGGCTTCCTGTAGTTCTCTATATATTATAAGTATAAACCCGTAGTTAGTATAAAATAAGGAAACTTTAGTTAATTTACTTAGTATATTATTATAAACGAACTAAGTAGTTAGTAATAGTTAAACCTAGTTCTCTTATTAGTAGTCGACGTAGTAACGTAAGTACTACTCGAGTATCTAATTCGTACGTTTAGTTTATCCGTTAAACTATAAGTAAAATATAGTAGAGAGATTATAATCTAGTCTAAACTACTTTATAAGGGCTTTCTAAAAGTTACTTATAAATAGTTTATTATAATCTAATATAATACCCTTAGGTATACTATACTACGAGGCGACGTTATATAGGAAGATATAGGAAAGGTCTTCCGTAGTTTCTATTTTAAGGTATAATAGAAAGTAAGTATATTTTATAAATTAGTTAATAATAACTAGGATAAAGTTATATTTCTTTTTTAAAATTAGCTCTTCGGATAATAATAAGTCCGTAATAAAGTCCTATAAGATAGACGTCTATAGACTATCTACGATAGGGAGAGGTTAGATTTCTCTATATAGTTTATATCGTGATACTTTACTCTTTTGATAGAGGTCGTAATCCTTTATTACGTCTTAGACTTATTATTAGGTAATTTAGGCGTTATAATATTATCGAAGGCGTTAGAAAGTTTTCTAGACTCCTTAGTAGTTATATATAGGTATATTATAAACTCGACGAATAAGCTACTTAATAGTCTCCTTAGTTATAGTTAAAACCTCGAGGACTTATTCGTTAAGTATTAGATCTCTATCGGTATTAATTAAGAGGATAGCGTTATAGTTAAGGACTTCCGTACTAAAGAGGTTATTACGGCGGTTAAGTATATTAATATAGTTATTCTTTAATCCTTTATAGTAAATAATAATAAAGTTAAATTCCGAAAGAAACTCCGCCTATCGTGTTTATTATTTATTTAACTCCTTCGTAGTTATAAAGTTAATAAGGTTCTTATAGTTAGTATAAACCTTAACCGGGTATATTATACTAAAGAGATATAACTTTTATTCCTTAAATACTTTAATAATAATTATTAATTCTTTATTATAAATCTAGTAGTTAAGCTTAAGTCTATAAAGCTTTTTTAAGTAAAAAGTAATAAGGTATAGTCGTCCTTAAGTATTTTATTATCCGAGTTACTCTCTAAGTATATAATTTAATATATCGGTTTTAACTTTAAATAAGAGTTCGGGGTTAAGTATCGTAAGGTTAGGTTCGTCGAGAACTTAATCCTTTAGTATTTAGAAGGCTTTTCGTTTAGCTTTACCCTAAGTAAAGGGTTAATCCTTCTTTATAAAGTTCGTAAAGGGTCGGGCTATATTACTATATCCTGTAATAAAGTAACGATAGAAGTTAATAAATCCGAGTAACCCTCTTATATCTCTTAGATCCTTTAGTTTAGGCTAGTCCCTAACCGTCTAGATTTTCTTAAGATCTATCCGGATTTCTCCGGGTCGGATATTATATCTAAGGAAGTCTACTTCTTAAATATAGAACTTTATCTTCTTAGGTTCGATAAATAGCTTAGCTTCTAGTAGTCGTTATAGGACTTAGTAGATATACTTCTTATAATTATTAAGGGTATATAAGAAGATAAGGATATTATTAAGATATACTATTATAAAGATATTAAGGAAGTTATAAAGGACTTTATTAATTATTATTTAAAATATAACCGGAGTATTAATTAAGCCGAAGGGTATTACTAAATACTTAAAATATCCTTAACGAGTACGGAATACTATTTTCTACTCCTCGTTTTCTTTTATACGGATTAAGTTATATACGCCTTTAAGATCTAAGGCTATAAAGTACTATACTCTAATTAATAAATCTCGAAGTTCGGAGATAAAGGGTAAAGGGTAGTAATTCTTAATTATAATATTATTAAGTTATTAATAATTAATATATATCCTAAACTTATTATTCTTCTTTAGAACGAAGAGAATTAAGTAGTTAGTTAGTAACTTAGATAGTCGAATATACCCTTTTCAGAGGTTCTCTTTAAAGTACTTATCTAAAGTAACTTATTACTTCTTATTTATATAGTAAATTTTAAAAAATCATAACTAAGTACTTTCCTTAAGTATAATCTTATAGTTATAGTAGTTATATTTAGGGAGGACTATATCGAGTTCCTTCTAGAAAATCGCGGCGTATTAATAATACTCGGATAGAATATCCTTTATCCGTTCTTTAAGTACCTTACGTCGTTCATCGTAACTAAGGTCTTAGTAGAGTTACTCTATCTAGCGCTCTAGTCGCTATATTAAAGTATAGAGATATCTTATAGTCTCGTCCTAAGACTATATCGGAGCTATATCTCTCTATTAAATCTAACTAAGATTCTAATTAATTATAGGGTTCTACTTCCTAAGCTAGGGAATACCTAGAATAATATCCTATTTACTAATCTTAGTAATATCGAATTAGGTTAGTATAGTATATCGATAGATACTAATAGGGAGGGGTATAGTCTCCTTATTAATATATCCCTAATTATATTATATAAGCCTACTTTTAGTAGATCTTAGTTAGTAAGGGTTTAACTTATAGTCCGTTATAAGGCTAAGTCGCTATTAAAGTTATAGCGATATATAATTCCTTTATACTCCGTTATTAAGAAGCGTTATATACTCTCTCCCGTCGAGGGTAACCTTTAATATAAAGTATATAGAGTTATTATTATTATATACTATATTATATAGGGTCTTTTTATTTAGTATTAACGCCTACCCTTACCCTTACTATTAGGGCGGCGTAAACCTTTTCCCGAGTCGTTATAATATAAATAGCGATATAGTTTAGGGTAGTTTATTAAGGTTATCGAGACTCTACTAGGTCCTACTTCGTCGTGTCGGGACTTAGGAGGTATTAAGAGCTACTTCTACTCCTATTCCTTACGGAGTATATATTCGGTTTATTTAATACGGATTATATAGTCGGGGTAGTTATCGTTATTAATCTAGTAGAGTTCTTCTCCGAGGTCTCGAGCGAGGTCGGGATTTTACTAAAGGAGTCTCTATTCGCGGATTTTCCTACTTACGTAGACTTAGTATATATCGATTAGGTAGTTAAACTAAGTAGTCTTATAGCTAAGGTAGGAGATTAGGTACTCCGGGGATAACTTAAAAATAATAGTCTGTTTTCCGGAGTACTAAAGAAGTAGCTCTTAATAGGGTAACTTTTAATTAATATAAATATATTTTATATCTTTATTATTAGGTCGTCGGGGGTAGAAGTTATAGGTAATCTTAAGTATATAATATTATTAATAGTTATTATAGATATATTACGCCTAGAATATAGTCTTATAGTCGGGATTACCGGGGTATAAGCGTTTATTATCCGACTCCTTAAGTAGATACTAAGCTAGTATATTCGGGCTATAGACTATATCTTTAGTTAAATAACCGAAGAAGTCTATAGCTTCGTTATCTTTAAGATCTCTATATCCTTCGAGTTTAATTATAAGTAGCTCTTATAGTTAAGTATTTAGAATTAAGTTATTATTAGTAGACTTTAGTTCCTAAGTAGTCTCGCTTTTTTTTTCTTCGAAAGTATAGATAGTAAGTATAAGATCCTAACTTAATACCTTTTCCTTAAAGGATATCCGATTATCCCTCGAGGCTAGCGGCGCTCGTTCTAGGACCGTAAAGGTCCTAATAGTAGTCTAAGGTACCTTATATTTAGTAGTATTAAATTAATACGGGGGACCCTCGAGTCGCTTAGGCTATTAATATTTATAGGTAAAGTACCCTATCTTATAATAGTTAAAGTATTTAATATCCTTCTTATCTTTACGTCCTTTCTATAAGACGTTAAGTTCTATAGGGCTAGTATAAGTAGTTTCTCTATATATTATAGTTATATAATAGTCGTTATAGTTATTATTCTAAGGCTAGTAGCGACGGCTATTATTAACTTAGAAGGTAGGGCGACCTACCTATCCTTTTCTAGGGTTACTCCGTCCTCCTTTCTTAGCGCGTCGCTTATACTAATAGTTATCGATTTTAACGGCTAGGGTAATATAGTCGACTAATTTATTATGTCGATCTTCCTAAATAAAGTCGTCCTTAACTAAGTCCTTTAGGCCTTTATAGAATCGGGCTATAAAAGCGGTCTCGCTCTAGTTAGGGAGATACGAGGCGAGCTAACGGAACTTAGTAATATACTTACTAACGGAGCCGGTCTATTTAAGATATAGAATCTTATACTCTATACTATATTATTTATCGATATTACTAAAGGCTATATAAAAAGCCTTTTCGAATTTACTAATAGTCCTAAGGACGAGTTAGGTATCTTTATTAATATCGTCCTTATCCTTAGTAGTATACTTATATAGGTAGGGTTTAAACTAAGAGAGAGTATCGCCCTTAAGGTAAGAGGCGGTGTTAATAACTCGCTCTCCTTAGTACTTAAACTAACTATTATAGGCCTTCTAGTATATACGGAGCTACGTAAGGAAGGCCTATAAGGTACTAGGTCTTCCGTCCAAGGGTTAAGGGGGTAGGGCCTTAATATTCCCGCCTTACCCTCCTCCTTAGAGTTATAGGATAACGGCCTAAAGTTATTCGTTCTTACCTCTAAGCTCTTCGAATATAGCTTAGAGGTTAGCGGTATTATTACTATAACCGGTAGATAAGTAAGGCGCTATTATAGCTACTAAGATATTACCTAGTAGTTATAGAGAACGTACTAAATAAGAGTAATTAAAGTATTACGACCTAGGTATAATCCTAAGGATATATAGGCTAGATAGCGGGTAGTATATACTAATAGTTCGCCCTAGGCGACGGGATAGAATAATACTTAGCGGTCGTCGTAATTATACTTATCGTCGATATCGTAAAGTATTACGCTTCTTTACTATAGGCTAAGGAGGTTTCTAATAAAGACTTAAATTAATTACTACCGTAAATCTAACTTAGGGGACTTAACTAGTAAGTCCTAGACTATATACCTAGAGTAATCACGCTTAATTATAGGGCCGGCGTCGTGATTAGGGGTAATCGCGCTATTATAATTACGCCGCTTACCTTATCGGCTAAGGTAATCGCGGTGATTAATATTCGTTCCGAATATATAGCCCCTATAGACGAACATACTAGTATTCGTTACTCCACTACCTTATAGTACGGCCTATACCCTTCTTATCGTTCCCGCGATAAGATACATCCTTATATAATCCTTCCTAACTAGCTGCCTGATAGTCACGTAGATAGCCTCGTCCTGGGGTACGCCTTTCGGGCGTTACACTAGGATATCGCCGAAGACTTTATCTCTAAACTTAGTATATATATTAAGGGAGCCTTTCAGGCCTTAGGGTATTCTAAGATATATCTAAACACCGTTTAGAGATATAACCGCTGTTTTACTTTAATCTAAAGTATAGAGAGAGATTACCTAAAATCCATTTAATACGTCTATCTAAGAGTAATATATCGGGCGTCCGTAGAAGATACCCTTAATATTAGTCTCTATATTATAGTAAGGCTATAGGGGCTTAATTATAAACTCGTTAAGAGTTTGGAAGTTATAGATAATATATATATTACTATTAGGCTTTAGTCTAAAAATAATATCTAAAGTCTACTTAATATCTCTATATTATATAATAATATCTACTAATTCTATTCGAGGAAAAGCTTTAGTAATAAAATCTCGGTATTAACGGCCGTATTTCCTCTAATATCTTTTAGGGGGTTATATACCGGGGATAAGATTAATAGTATATTCTACTAAAAGTAAAGTCTTTAAATCTACTAAAGATTTAATAAAGTAATCTTAAAAGGTATAAAGTAAATCTTAATTAGTAGTTATTTAGTAAGTATATTAATAACTAAACAGATAGTAATTAAAGACTATCGGAACTATTCTTCTATAGTAAGCGGCTCTATATAGCTTAAAAGTCGATTTATATAGGGGTTAATAGATTTTAAGGGGGACCCCTACTAATCCTAAAAACCTACTAAAATTAGTAACCACGGCTCTAAGTTATACTCTAGGTTATTATAATTATATACTACTTTAATATCTAGACTAAGACTTAAGTCGATATTAACTAGTAATAATAAGTCGCCCTAAGCTTTAGGGGACTTTGAAGCCTAAGGGTTTCGTTTAGGTTATTCTAGGCTTTCGGGAGAGTTATTAGGGAGTTCTAAGATTTAATTTAGAACTAACTCGGGGATATCCTCCTTATCGGGCTCCTCTTCTCTTAGAGAAGTAATATCTTAGATTATAAAGAGGGGAATACTATAGATTACTAGTAGCTTTCTCTAGTCCTTAGGATCCTTATAGTCCTACTCTTCGATTACTTACGAGGTATATATAGTCGGTTATAAGGTCGACTCTTTCGTAATATAGTCGGTTATAAGGTCGACTCTTTCGTAAGGCTAGTGATAATAAGTACTTATTAGTCTATCTAAATACTAAATAGAAAAATATACTACCTCTCTTTATAAAAGTATTAGTTTAGGGTCTATAGGTTTATAACGAGATAATCTAGGCCTCCGGGATATCTATAAGAGGGTCTATTATACTTACTACTATCGTCTAGCGGGTCTATAATATCCTAGGGCTCTCTAATAAGGGAGGAGAGGAACTAGCGGTTTAGTATATTAATAACCTTATCTATATCCTCTATTAGAGGATCTATAATATAATTAGGTTACTAAAGAAAAATCCAGGGAAATAAAGAGGGAATCCTTCTAGGGGGGAGGTATATCTTAAAGAGGGATAAAGTTAGTATAATAGTAGCCGAGCCTTAGTAGTATATTAAGTACGGGGTTTAGTAAAATTTTCTAACCGCTTTTATAAATACTTAAGGTAAAATTTTAGTATATAGTAGTAAAAATTCGGCTAAGTTAACCTAGGCCTATAAATAATTAAGTTAGTCGGTCTAAGTACCGGAGGAAAAATTACCTAAATTATTTTAGGGAGAAAAATAACTAAGTTATTCGGGAGAATAATATTATAAAAAGTTTTATTTATAACCCTATAACTAAACTATTATATTACTAAAATAAACTTAAACTTAGTAAAGAAACTCCTCCGGAGTTTATTCGAGAAAATATATTAGTCCCGGATATCCTAAATACTAAAATAAGTAATAATCCTCTAAACTTAAGCGAGGAGTATTCCTTATAATACTAAAATCTATAGGGCCGTTATTAATCGAAATACTATTATCCTAGTCCTTAGCCTTATACTAATAATGATTAATTCTTTAAGAAGTTATAAAAAATATACCTTAGTAGGTAAAGGCCGGGCTATTACTTATTAAAATAGCCTAAATAATCTCCTCGGGTAATCCCTACTTAAACTAAAGTAAGGCCTTAATATATAAGTAAGTAGTCTTATAAATATTCTCGGTAGTAACTACTACTACTTAGTCCTATTCCTTATCTAATACGGGGTCCTCGGAGTAAACTAACTTAGAGTTTAAGTCCTAAAGTTCTTCTATAATAAGTAGAGGCGGAGGCGGGGGAGTTTAAATAAATCTCCGGGGGTTAAGGGTAATTAAAAGTTATACTAAGTACCCGTTTAGTACTTAAATAATAAGATATTTATTAGTATAATTAGTAATAATACTAACTCTTTAATACTATTACTTACCTAGGAGAATATCCTACTTATTACTATCTCCTAAGATAAATACTTAAATAGTAATAATAACTTTACTAATATTAATAGTAATAAAATAAAAGTTAGTAACTTTTTTAATCTTTCTATTAGCTAACTTAACTATATATATATTAAAGGGTCCTAACTTATAGACGGGGATATACTTAACTATATAGAAAGACCTACTAGCTATCTCTATAGTAAAGCTATAATTAAGTATTAAATAGTCCGAATAATAGTTATTAACGAAGCTAGTAATAAATCCGAGAGTATTTAAAACACCGGATTCTAGTCCCTATCCGGGGCTATAAGTAGGGGTATTAATACTAGATTATACTATATATAGTTAATAGTTTATATCTTTAATAAGATAAACTCGATAGTATTTATACTTCTTAGTAGCGGGCGTAAGGTTCTCTTACTTATATCTATTAAGAAGGTCGACCTTAGGTTAGATAATATATAATACCTCGGCTCGGTACTAAAGCGAAATCTAGAAAAGTTAAGCTATTATTAAAGTAAGTTACTACTTAGCTAAATATTTAGTGATATTAAAAGGCTAGACGTTCTCTATATCTATTATACGGATTAACTTTAACTTATAAAACTTCCGGTCCTTTAGTACTGGAGGGAGCTAAATATTTACTAGTAGCTTCGGAAGTATTATAATTCTAGGGGGCTTACTTACCCCTAAAGTAAGTATTATAGTAGTAGGGGTTAGCCCTAGCTATCCCGGGAATATAGGGTCTAGGCCCCCCGAAGCCGCTAGAGCTATAGGGCGGAAAAGGCCTAGGTAGCTTATAGGGTTAAAGGGAGTATCTAGGTCCGTAGGAGTAGATATTATTAGTTAGTAAATAAAGGGTACTTACTACTAATAATTCTAGGGACTAGGTATATTACTTCTAGGGAAAGGGGGAGAGGTCGGGTTATAAGGCTAAGTATCCGGAAACTCCTTTATATCCTCTACCGTAGGTATTATAAGTTAGAATTCCTCGCTATTAGAGTAGACTATATTATACTCCTCTCGGAGCTTATTAATAACGTCCTACTAACGGAAGAGAGCTTTATATTTCCTAGAGGGTATATTAGGTTTAAGTAAGGCTACTTAGTATAATAAGTAAGTAAGATTATATAACTTCTTCTCTACCTTCTAGAAACCTTAGGGATAATAGACCTCTAGACTTAATAAAAAGGAGACTTAGTACTTAAATCCTTTAGGGGGGTATATCCTAGACTCCTTAGGGCGGTTATTAATCTCCTAGAGGATAATATTAAGGGGCCGGAGGTTAATATTAACCGTTATTATAGTAGACTTATTCTTATTAATCTTAGCTTAGTAAGTAATAATTATCTCCTACTTTCGGGCGGTCAAAAGTTATTTTTATTCCTTAAACTTATCTCTAAAGTCCTTAGTAGTATATATTAGTCCGATATAACCCTACTTCCTATACTAGAAGTACTAAGAGAGTTCTAGGTCGAAGGTCGGGCGGGTGTCGTTACCGGAGGAGTTAGACTTAGGTATAACCGCCCTTAGGGCTAAGTTAGTTAACTTATAGAGCTTCCCTCCGGGGCGAGTAATATTACGGGCGTTTGCCTTTATAGTATTATTAACTAATATAGCTATAATATTATTCTACCTTAAGCTATTCTCCTAGATCTTCTCTAAGAACTTAAGGAGGGTATAGTTAGTATCCTTAGGAGTATTATCGTAGTCCTTTATTATATAATACTCTAACTTATAAGAGAACTTTATATAGTTAATAATATATTAATAGATATCTTCGAATATAACTACTTAGCTTACGTCTTTAGTATTCTTATTATACTTACTTATATAGTAGAGGCGCTCCTAGACTTAAATCTTAAGATTAATATCTTATTCTCCGTTATTAATTCCTACGAAAAATCTATAAGTAAAGATCTCCCTTAATACTAGTAGGATAAAGTAGCGGTTAAGTTAGATAACTCTTATAAGAAAATCTAAGAGTAGTTCTCCTAACTTCCGGCTAAAGGAGATAATCTTATTAATAACTTAAGTCGTAACTAGAGAGGATAGGGTATCCTTAAACTCTACCCTAAAGGTAGTATTATTAAGAGGCAGGGCTCTAATACCTTTTAAACACACCTAATCTACCTACGTAGCGTAGATAATTCTAACTAAGCGAAATCACACTCTTGATCCGAGGAATAAAGCCTTAAACCGAGGGCGGATCTACCTAGTTAGTTGTTTTATCGCTTTTAGATCGTCCGTTAATTAGAAAGCGATTATTTACGTCGTTAGGAAGGATTTTTCTTATTTTTATACTATTATCTAGCTTACTTCTCGCGATATCTTACTAGGTTACTCTATACCGCCCAGAAAATAACTAAGTAGCTAGAATCAAACCCTTATCTAATCTCATAATTTACCCTATACTATTATAATCGTCCCTACTAGGCCGTAGTCTTATAAGTAAGACTTATACCTAGTTAATTAAAAATAAAAACTCTAAATATTATTATCGTGACTTTTTTATTAGTTCTTATATTATTACTTAATTAAGGGGCGGGGACAAAACTCCCGGACGACCTAGTCCTCTTATCCTACTAAATCCTAAATAACCCGTCCTAAATAATCCGAAAGTCCCTATTATAAGGGCGTTAAACTCATAAATAATTAGAATATTCTCTCCTAATTACATATATATTATAATATACTTTATTTCTTCCCGTCTTCTATCCGTAATTATATTAACTAACCGTTTTAGTATAACGGTAGGTTCTAGTATAGGCTCGGTATTTAGTATATTCTAGTTATAGGGTTAAATACCTAGCCTATAGGCGGACCGTAAGGTATAGACTAAGAGTATCTAAAGGCTAGTATTAAAACTATTATTACTTAATATTAAGGTATAGAAAATATTAATAGATATCTAGTATAGTTCTAAGTTATTAGAGTAGCCTTAAATTATTCTATTAATTAAGTTCCGGTTATAAAGCTTATCGGGGTAGTCGGGGGAGTAGGTATACTTAGGTTAACTATTATAGTAGTTATTTTCGTGTAGAGCTTAGTATTTTCCTTCTCTAAAGTTACCTTTATTTTCTTTAAGGGCGGCTTAGTATTAACGGCTTCGTCCGAAGAGAAACCTTAGTTAACTAAAATAACTTCGGAGAGTAGGCTCCCTTTTATATTACTCTTCCTTAGTATTCCTCTCTTCTACTTATTTAAAATAGATAGTAATAGAGTTAGTTAAGGCTTCTTTTATATAACCTTCTTCTTCTTATCTATAACCGGCTCTAGTCGGACAACCTCCTTAAACTAACCTTCCTATCCTATTAGGCGTACTAAAAGTATCTAGTTAACTATCTTCTTAGTAATAAGGTTAAAAGTACTAGTTAAGTTAGTAAAGATAGTATCCTTATTTAGTTATTTATACTTTTTAGTACCTTAGTATTTAAGGTATTATAGGTTAAAAGTAGAATAATTAATAACTTCCTTACTCTAAAGTCTTTTTATTAGGGTATTAATTAGGTTACTTATATTAGTTTTATTATCCGAATTATTACTATCGGAAATAATAAATAGTATAGCCTTTACCTCGTTCTTAACTAATTATAACTTCTTAGTTTATTTATTTCTAGCTAACTAGTCTTACTTAATTATAGTTAACTAAGTCTTAGTCGGGGATTTACTTTCCTTAGTAGTAAGCTAAATAGCCTTTTCTCCGGCCTTTACTCTCTTCTTCTAACTACTCGCGAGGGGCTTATTACTAGAATCTTACTAATTATTATCTAGGAATACGTTATCGTAAACATTCTTCCTAAGGCTATTAAGTATACCTACTAGGTTAGCCAGGTCGATACTAAACGACGACGATAGTCCTCTAGGGTCCGTTATAATAATAATTATCTTCTTCTTAACTACTTACTTATTATACTTCTCGATTTACTCCTTAAGTATAATAATAATATCTTTCCTTTTAGCCTTTACTTTTAAAATTATTTTGATATTACTATCTAGTATAATAAGCTTACCCTTTTCTTATTAGTTAAGATATTTATTAAGCCGAATCTACTTAGTAGGTTCTTCCTTATACCTTAGGTTATATTAAATAGTTTTAATAACCTTAATATACTTTCGGTAGTAAGGGTACTAGACTAACTAGTAGTTAAGCTAAATAGGACCCTTCTTTTTAAATAGTCGGCCCTAGTTAGTATTAAAGTTCTTCGCCTTTAGGTTAGTAGCTAGCTTTTAGTATTTTTCTATATACTCTTTTTCTAGAATATTCGGGCTACTTAGAAAGTTATTATTTAACTTAAAAGTTACCCTAAGGGAGGTTATTAGGTAGTTAACCTATCTCTTCTTAATACTCTTATAGTAGTCCGGTTAGCTTCTAGATATTATATAACTTAAAGAGGTTAAGCCTTCGCGAATAACTAATTAAAGTATTTTAATAGCTACTAGACCGTAGGAAGTTAAATCCTTTTATTAGGGGATAATAAGGACTACTAATTAGTAGTTACTAAATCGAAGATAAGCTAGATAGGAATTTAGTTAATAGAATACTTTAACGCCTATAAAATCCCTTAGTATCCTCTTTATAGCCCCCTTAAGGGCTTATAGATTGTCCGTAAGGTAGATATAGCCTGATTGATTATTAATGATTATAGTTATTTAGTGATTTTTATAGTAATATAGTAATAAAATTTAAATTTTCTAAATAGCTAAAGTTTTTAAGAAAATCCGAATTTAATTATAAACTTAATAAATTAAAATTTAATATATTTTTACCTAAATTAGGAAATATATTATTAAAAATTTATAAAAATAATATAGAATTTAAACAATAAATTTTAAGTCTTATTTATTATATAGTAATATTTTTCCTAAAATTTTAATATTAAAAATAGATAAAAAAAAATATTACCTAATAATATATTAAAAGATATAATAAAGGATATTAATTTAGTAAAAAGAAATTATATAGAAGAGAAAAGTTATTATATAAAATCTAAAGATTCCTTATTATTAGGAAATAAATATAAAAACTTAAGTCTATTTTTAATAATTAATTCGCCGCTAGATAATAAAGAAGTTATTAATAATATTTATTCTTTAAATAAATTATTAANAATAAATATAAAAACTTAAGTCTATTTTTAATAATTAATTCGCCGCTAGATAATAAAGAAGTTATTAATAATATTTATTCTTTAAATAAATTATTAAAAGAAATAATAAATTATACTTTAGAATCTTTAGGTAAATATAATAAAGATTATTCTTATATATTATAGATAAAGTTTAATTTAATTAAATATAAAAATTTAGTTAGAATTAGAATAGAAGTTAAAGGTAGATTATCTAAACGTTATAGAGTTAATCGTTTAGTATATAAAATGAAATGAAAAGAAGGATTAAAAGATATAGATTCTTCTTATAAAAATTTATCTATAATACTTTATAGAGGTGTTCGTAAACCTAATATACTTTATTCTTTATCCTTATCTAAACGTCGTGTAGAAGCTTTTATATTAAGAGTTTAATTAAGTATAAAATAAGTATAAAAAGAATTTTTAGCCTAAGGTTACGAATGCTAGTACTTAAAAATAAAGATATAGTCTAAACTATTTTATAAAAAATGGAAATAAATAAATTATAATAATAAGTAGAATAGGCTAATTTGCGTAAGAGTATATAAAATAAGTGCGCGGTTTAGTACCTCGATGTCGGCTTAACTTATCCTTATAGAAGTAGAAACTATATAGGGTACGACTATTTATCGATTAAAAAGTTATACGAGCTAGGTTAAGTACGTCGTGAGATAGTATAGTTTCTATCTTCTAGAGGGAATTAGAATAAAATAAGGATTAACCTTTATACGAAAGAAATAGGAGAAGCTTAATCTAAAAGATTAGGTATTATTAATTATTAACCTATAGTTTACTTATTATTTATAAGCCTAATATTAACTAACTATAATTCTTATAAGGGATATTACTCTTACTTAAGTAAATTTATATTACAGGTACGGTAGGAAAGCTAAGTTAGTTTAAAGATAAGTACTAAAAGTATATAGGTACGAAGCTTACCTTAGGATATTTCTAATTTAGAAACGTAATAGAATATTACGGTATATATAATAGGCTTTATTTATAAGGATCTAGAGATTTTTAGATATAAAGTACTAATTATAAAAATTACTATTTATTAATATATCTTATATTTATTAGCTCGATTAGTATAAAAGTAATGTAATTATTTTATAAGTAATTAAAGTAAGTACGATACTTATATTAAGCTTAAACGAATTAGTAGTTAAGTAGTTAAGATATAGCTCTTTTAATACTATATACGTAGATTTAAACCCTATCTAGTCTATAATTCGTACGATAATACGATAACGTGGATTAATATAATAGTAATATATTTAGCTTAACGTAGATATATAGCGAGTAGTCTAGTATAGCGAGTGGTCTAGTCCTTATCGCCGCGAGAAATCGATTTTAGACCCCCTAGTAAAAGTAAGTTAAACTAAGCCTAATTTAGTAATTTAGCTTACGAATCCTAACCGATAAGGCTTATTAAGGTNGAAATCGATTTTAGACCCCCTAGTAAAAGTAAGTTAAACTAAGCCTAATTTAGTAATTTAGCTTACGAATCCTAACCGATAAGGCTTATTAAGGTTATTTATCTCTAGATAGTTCTAAAAATAACTCTAAGTATATTAGATTAATAAACTATTTAATTAATAAGACTTAAATAAGATCTAATATACTTAGAGTTATTTTTAGAACTATCTAGAGATAAACTACCTTAATAAGCCTTATCGGTTAGGATTCGTAAGCTAAATTACTAAATTAGGCTTAGTTTAACTTACTTTTACTAGGGGGTCTAAAATCGATTNACCTTAATAAGCCTTATCGGTTAGGATTCGTAAGCTAAATTACTAAATTAGGCTTAGTTTAACTTACTTTTACTAGGGGGTCTAAAATCGATTTCTCGCGGCGATAAGGGCTAGACTACTCGCTATACTAGACTACTCGCTATATATCTACGTTATAACTAAAATAAAAAGGTATAAATTCTTTATCTATATAAGAGGCTATAGCTTAATTAGTATAGTATACTACTTATAATAGTACTTATAAGTATTTAATTTACTTTACTCTTAATCCGAGTACTAGAATAAGTAGATGGGGTATTCTTAAATAATACTAATGAAATTTCGTAAACGTTTAAGTCGTTTTTCGGATAAAGGGGTAATAGTTAAGCTAGTATAACTATAATTTTATATATTATAATCCTAGGTTCGAGTCCTAGTTATTCTAAATTATTACCTAAGTTAGTAATAATAATACGATTATATTAAGTCTTTAAAGATAATAAGGCTAGGAAGGTCGAAGGGGGGGAGGTAAACCTATATAGATCCCTAATAGTAAGTAAGTATAAGTTTATATATACGAATTCTTTATTATAAATACTTAACTTTACGGAGTAGAATAAACGACCTATAGTCTACTCGATAATATCGCCTAAGAAGCTTAATTAGTAGAGCGAAATACTAAAAATGTTTAGGTTATAAGTTCGAATCTTACCTTAAGTAAGGGTAGTAATAAAATTAGTAAATATAAATAGTTTAGACCTATTAGGTATATAGCCCTACCTATTTAAGTCGGGCTTACCTTATTATATTATCGACTAATAGGTAAGTTATAAATTTTTAGTATTTACTATTAAGTATTCGAATTCTACTAGGGCGGGAGTACTCTAACAGTCGATAAGTACTAGGCCGCTAGCTAGCTCGATAGCTTCCGCTACGCCGGCCTTAAGGCGGGTACGGAATGTTAGTACGGTACTTCCGTCGGCGGCGACTAGACTAAGGACTAGATAAGCTATAAGACGCCTTACCCCGGTAATAGCGCGTAAAAGTATAGTAGCGATAATCTTTTTAGCGTATTCCGCGGAGTACTAAAGGAAATTCCCCTACCTCCTATCAGGCAGCCGCCGACTAACACCACTACCGCCACCACCACCACCAGCTCGGCGGCTATAGCTACCTCGACCGCTGCCGCGTCAACGGCCACCTGGGTGCCCCAGGGCTGCTATCAGAACCTCGCGCCGACTACGGTCCGCCCACTCTCTGACCGCCTCATTAATAACTCTGGAAGCCTCACGATCTAAACCTGCCAGACTGCCGTAACAGCGGCTATATTATGGCTTGCGTTGAGAACGGTAACTAGTGCTTCTGCGGCCACGAGATTCAAGAGCCCGCCCAAAACACCCCCGCCCTCGAGAGCGAATGTTTCAAGCCCTGTACCGGTAGTAGCGACGGCTCCTAGACCTGCGGCGGCGCTGCCCGTACGTTCCTGTACCGATATACCGTGCCTAAGTAGCAGGCCTGGCGGAATGTCGGCTACTATAAGGACCTCGCCCCAGCCACCCCTCGCCCCCTCTTAGAGCGCCTTATTAATAACTCCGGAAGCCTTACGGTCCAGAACTACCTTACTACCTATCGTAATAGTAGTAGGAAGACCCTAGCTAGCGTCGAGAACGGTAACTAGTATTTCTACGACTACGAGATCTAGGAGCCTGTTACTAACGTCTAGGTAAGCTCGTCCGAATACTCTAAGCTCTATACCGGTAATAGTAGCGAGAACTACGGTACCGCCGCTCGTATATATATCTATTAGTACGCCGCCCCCGTATACTAGGTCTAGCGGTCCCTTAGTTATTATAAGGACCTCTACCCTACCTCCTCGCGCACCCTCGACGCTATACTTCGTAGCGGTAGTACTATAACTATCGAGAGCTATTACGCCGTCTACCAGGGCTCGGTATATAAGTATACTAGTCTGGAGAACGGCTCCTAGTACTAGTACGGTAACGAGATCCGCGAACCGTCTACTAACGTCCTTACCGTTATAAGCGAGTATAGTACGGCTTATACCGGTAATAAGGATTAGACCTACGGTAGGAGCGCCCGTATATATATCTACGAGTTTGTAAATACTTAAGGAGAGGATGGATAGGAGGAGTACGAGGCGTGACTAGATAATCTTACTATTAGTAATTTTTTTCTGTTTCGTTTTAGGTTCCTAGATATATAATACTTCTTACCGCTGTTTACTATAATAAAGTACAAGCCATATGTCCCTGTAAAGACGTGAAGTGTTGAATGTTAACAACCTGTATCTCGGGGGTACTCCGCAGAACCTCGACTTATATTATCCAAGTGGCTCTCCAAAGTCCACCAGTACCGCTTCTGCGAGGAGGCACCGTGAACCTCTCTTACTCGGCAGGAAAACAGACTCGTAACTTATACTACCTCGCCTGTACGCCTTCCGGGGCTACCCCGCCTTACTTGCCGGAGTTGGAAGTGCAGCTCCATTTATTTCCCCAAGTAGTCTGATCTTTGAGGCCAATTCACGATGCTGGTCTTGGCGGTCGGTCAGGGGTCATTTGGCGGTTGGTTGCCCCAATGCGACATGCAATCTTACACTGCAGACGGGCCAGGAGTCATTATCGCTTAACTCCCTCCCTTCCCTTTTCACCTAGCGAGCTTTTTTTCTTCAAAAGCAACAAAAACAGGACGCGTCAAGGGGCGTCCTGACTAGCAGCGTGGAAGATCATCGTCAACACCACACCGGCGCCAACCATGAAGATCACCAATTCCATCAGCTTTGGTCTCTTCCAAGTCTGGGCCTATGGCGCGGAAGCCGTGGGGGGCTTCATCGCCCTGCCCATCACCAGACACACACCCAGCCAGGCCCTCGCCAGGCGCCAGACTGCCGTCTCTCTTCCCGCCACTAAACGCGCAGAGTACTTAATTAACGATATAATTCCCGGCCCCTTCTCCCTCTCACCTACGCTCTGACGCGCCCTAGACTTAGTCGATATTAGCACGCCGAAACAACGGGTACAGCTCGCCGTTAATATCGGTATAACCGGAACGATAGTTATAGGGACTTATAAATCGCCCTATTACGGCCGTAGTACCGATTACGAGGAGAGGGGAGTTTATAACGAATCGCTCTCGACTACGGGTATATTTATCGCCGACGACGGGCTTAAAAAAGACTATAGTAAGGCAGAAGTTAAACAATTATCGTAGTACCGAATAAGATTCTACGCGGATAATATAACTATCGCGGGTCAAGGTGAGCTCGAGTACTATAGAAGTAGGATATATTCGCTAATACGTAGTCCAGCTATACTTAAGAACGCCTCGTTTACCGCGTACTAGTCCGCCGAGGCCTTCTAGAACGGCTTTCTGGGGCTTAGTTTTAGCGAGGGAACCCCGGCGCGCGGCGTCCTGGACGATCTTATCGCCGAAAGGTCTATCGACGCTAGGTCTTTCGGTATTACCTTTAGCGGCGGCGACGACGACGATAATATAGGCTCCTTAGTCCTCGGCGGCGTTAACACTAAGAAGTTCTCCGGTTCGCTAACTAAGGTCCCCGTTACCGACCCGCCTCCGGGTACCGAGGATAGCTAGCTATTATATTACTAGATAGCTATTAACGGGGCTACGCTCGACGACGGTAATAGTAGCTAGAGAAATATCTCCAGGTTTATAGTCGCGCCTTCTAGTACCTTACCCTTTAGCTCTCTCCCCGGCGATATCGTCGTTACCGTAGCGGAGGCGTTTAGTATACGTAACTAGATAGACCCGGAGTAGTCTATTATCCCGTATAATAGGGTAGACGGTATTAAGGGCTCGCTAGAGCTAGATTTCGCGGGTTTTATAACGTCGATCCCTTATAACGAGTTTATCTAACCGCTCGAGGGTATTAATCTAAAGGGCGACTACCTTATTAGCGTATAGTAAATAGACGTTAGGGGACCGTTCCTAGTATAGTACCTAGGGAATACGTTCCTTCGCTCGGTATATACTATCTTTAATTAGGAAAATATAGCTATTTAGCTAGCTAAGTCTATCGACCACGGGAGTAAGCCGGTGGCCTTTAAGAGGTCGGATATTAAGGGGTAGTACGAGGGAAGCTCGAATGGAGGGGGCTCTTTAAATACCTAAGGGGGAAGCGAGAATAATGATGGCGGAAGTGCTAGGAGTCGAGTTAGGGCGGGAAAGACCTTGATGCTGGGCGCTGTACTTATGGCTTTAATTATCTATATGTTGTTAGATAAGCAGGTATGCTGCATGAGATAGATCCACTTTAGCACGTGAGACAGCACGTGACGTGGAGACAAGTTAAGCGCTCTTCTGGTGGCTGGAAGCCACGAGAGAGGGCGAACAAGAATAAGACGAATATAATACACCGAACACCGGAACGTATGCTATATATGACATTTGCATACCTGCGTATCTGATAATTAAGAGTCTTATTTGCCCGACCGATCGAATTAATCTAAGATGTCTACGAAGGCGAACGATGTATCGAAGACCCGCCTCGATAGCCTAGACGACTGGGACGAATGGAACCAGGCCTTTCAAAGCAAGGTAATGGCCCTACGGCTCTGGACTAAGATCGATCTATAGTAGAACATCCCGTTCCTCGACGAGCCTGAAGAACTAGATCTAAGCGATTTTACGTCGCTAACTTAGGGTGTCGGTATACGCTCGTTATCTACTATAATGGCTGACCCCTTATCCGAGTAGTATCGAGGCTATTCTATCGCCTGGAATATCTATACGAACCGATAAAAGAAATACGACCGCGAAATTGAGAATATATAAACTCTGAAAGAATGGGTTTCGATAACCGTTGTAGTATATTACTGGAAGAGCTCGTGTAAGCTAATAGAGGATCNTGCGTATGTGGTACGCGAAACTCCATGCTTACGCGGCTACGACCTAAGCGTTAGTTATTAAGAGAATCCGAGAAGAATACCGCGAGGTAATACGAGTTATCTCGCTATCCCGACAGCTAAGAATATATGACTAGTGGTTAGCTAATTGGCTGCGGATTATGGGAAGGGCCGAAGAAAGAGATATGTTAGAAGCGAAGGACCTAACTATGTGGTTCATCGACTTCTTGGACGTACTGAGCGAAGTATTCCCTATGTGGGTTACGGCCTATAAGGCCTAGAAAGAGGAAGTAGCTATGGGTAACCTTATAAGCTACGCGATGCTCGCTAATGACTTTCGTAATGAGTTCTAGTCGAAGGCTAGAGTTAAAGGGAAAGCTGCTATTATAAAAGGAGCCTTTGGCCCTACGTACGGTAGCTCCGGCGACTCGCCCGATGGACTATATAGGCTTATAGCCTAGGCCGAGGAGGACGCTCTAACTATCGGCTACGATCGTCTGGCTAGAGCAGGTCCGATGGGGTCTTCTGTAGCTAACGCCGGAAGACCCTATAACTAGGGGGCGAGAACTAGCCGTAAACGGGCGAGGTCTCCTGTAGCTAACGCCGGGAGACCTCGCGACCTGCCGGCGGGTTTCGATCGTTAAAGGACGAGGACTCCTGTAGCTAACGCCGGGAGTTCTCTGTTTTGCCGGGCGTGTAGATTTAAGAGTTATAATATTACTGACTGTTACTACGTATACCTAGAGAAGGCATTCCGACTTTAGAACCTACGCTAAGAGGTTCAGGAACGAGTCGATCAAGCTCTCTAAGACCCAGAGATCTAATAACTTCTTCGACTAAGTATTAAGAGGAGCCGTATAACTAGCTCTATACTACTTAGGGCGATACCGTCGCGGTCGGTATTAATACGTAACTCCCGGTAACCCTTACTTCCGCTATAAGAGGAATGACTCTCTGACCGTTACGAAATAAACTAGCCTCGAGTAAGTAGCTATCTAGCTAGCTTCGGCGTTAATCTCGTATCTCGAGCGACTTTTAGCGTCTACGAATACCCGCTTAAGAACTTAGTAATCCTCGACTCAGGCGCCTCCCTTTATATTTTTAACGAGATATCTCGGTTTAATAACTTTAAGGTAACTAGCGACGAGTTCCTGTACGTAGGCGAGTAGTAGGTTTAGATCTAAGGATACGGTAACGTCGATATTAAGGTTAAGGGTCTAGATAAGAGCTCTAGCCTGATTACCCTTCGAGAAGTAGCGTTTTGCGAGAACTTTGCCTGTAATATTGTTTTATACCGTAAACTCCGTTAACAGGGACTCTACTGGGACTCCAGACCAGGCTACGACTACCTACGCTAAGCGGTAGATAACTATATTATCGCCGTCCTACTCGATAAATACGATTAGTACGTCCTCGAGGATATCCCGTAAGAGATTATACGCTAGGTGTTCTTCACGAGACGGAATAAGTTTAATAGCTATACTAAGCGTCCAGCCCAGAAGGTAATAGTGGACCTTTGGCACCTACGTCTCGGTCACCCGGGACCCCGAGCCCTAGAATATCTCGTCTATTAAATAACTGGCGTTAAGATTAAGGGTCTGACGACCGTGGAATGCGACGACTGCGCGATCTTAAAGGCGAAGCGATAGATATAACGGGCTCTAAGATACCAGGACCGCCCGATCGTCCCAGGGGAAAGACTGGCGATTGACTTCCACGACTGGGTTCTAGACTAAGAAGGGACTAGATCGGTTATGCTGGTCACCGACAGGGCATTAGGATTTACCTGGGACTACTACTTCACCGACCGTACGATGGATTCTATTATCACGGCCCTGGACCATCTCGTCAAGCATCTCGCGCTACATCATCCAAGCCTGTAGCCTAAGATAATCGAGTACGACTAAGAGCTTGTCTCCTAGAAGCCCGTAGTGTATAGATACCTGTAGTCTAAGGGTTTTATCGTCGAGCCCTCGCTACCGAATACCTAAGAGTTGAACGGCGGCGCCGAGCGCTTAGGGGGTATAGTTAAGACGAAGGCAAGAGCTATAGGAAATAAGCTACTAATCTAACTCTGGAGGGATATTAACGGAGCGGTAGTATACCTATTTAACCGAACTCCGAGACGACAGAATGACTGGAAGACGCCGTACGAGTTACTCTACGGTCACTAGCCTAGCTAAGGATATCTCCGAGCCTACGCTTATAAGGTATTTGCGATAACTATAGACGCTTAGCTTAAGAGGTAGCGTCTTTATCGCCTCGACCTAAAGGCCTGGATAGGATACCTGGTTAGGTACTCGTTAACTAATACGTACCGAGTCTAGGTTCCTACCCTGAATAAGGTTATTACTACGCGAGACGTGACGTTTAATGAATAAGAGCTGTTTAAAGGGACGCTCTAAGAGCTGAGGGTTAACGCGCGCTAGGCTGATCTGGAAGAAATTGCCTAGAGCCTGAAGGCGATTACCTTTAAGGATACTTAAGAAGAGCCCCTACCCTAAGTTAATTATCTCTAAGATAACGAGGTAAACCCTCTAGGATCTCTAATGGTAGACGAAGATCTGCCGTCCTAGCTGAACGATGAAGAACCTATCAGCGATGACCTGCCGCGTGGGGAGTATACTACTGCTCGATTCGTGGTCGACTAGTTAAGGGCTAAGACGGATCCAGTCCCTACTGCAGAACTAAGAACAGAAGGATCGAGAGAAGACTACTACTTGATACCTCCCGAGACCCCTCCGGTATGTCTGCTGACTGTAATAATTACAGGACAGACGGTTAGACCGAATATCCCTACGTACGTGACCGACCCGGACTAACACAAGGTCTGGCAGGCAGCCTTTAACGCTGGACCCCTTCGTACTCGAGCGATCGAGGGTAGATCCTATATCCCGAGCAGAAATCAGACACCTAAGACCTATTAGAGTTAACTACTAGACCCTCCGAAATCCTATCGTTAGCTAAAGAGCTACCCGTTAGGTCTCTAGTTTGAATAAGCCGAGCGAGACTATCTACAGAGCTATAAAGACATAGGATCCTGGACCGAAGTCAAAAGACCTTTAAGGTCGGTCTAGGTCCTAGGCTGTATGTAGGTATACGTATATAAGCTTAATAAGGACGGCTTCCTTAGGGGGTATAAGGTAAGGCTGGTAGTCCGAGGGGATTAATAACGCGAAGCTTAAGGAGATACCTACGTAGCTACCTTAGCAGGTAGATTATTCCGAACCCTGATTGTAATCGCCGCTAGATTCGACTTAGAGCTACTCTAGTACGACGTAGTTAACGTATTCGTTAACGTAACCCTTAACGAGGTAGTCTATATAGAGATACCTGACGGCTATAGAAGACGGGGAACGACCCTACGGCTGCTAAAGGCACTCTATAGACTACGATACTTACCCCTACTCTAGTAGAGGGAGTTGATAGGCACCTTAACGTCTCTCGGGTTTAGCTAAGTACCCTACGAGCCCTGCTATATAACGAACGGCGGAATTATCGTCTTCTTCTACGTAGACGATATTACCTTTACCTGCTAGAAGTACGACGCGTAGAAGGTCTAGGAGATCGTCAGCTAGTTAAGAGATATCTATAAACTAACCGGAGGAGGACCCCTCTAGTAGTTCCTCGGGATCGAGGTTATTAGAGACTAATTAAAACGGCTAATCTAGCTGTTATAAAAGATATATATCGATAAGATTACGGTACTCGCCTAGAATTAATAAGCTTATAGGAGCCCTATAGGGACCGTCGAGCTACGTCTATACGAAGGGAAGGCCCCGTACTACCTAGCGGTTACCTACTAACGAAAGACTAGATCTCTACTATACGCGGTAGTTATTATAAGACTAGATATCGCCTTTACCGTGTTAAGGTTAGCTAGGTTTAATAGTAACCCCAGCCTAGTATACTATCTCGTAGCAGACCGAGTACTACAGTACCTAGGAAGGACCAGGTAGTACGTACTCCGGTTCGGAGGAGTAGACGACCTAGAGATCGCTAGTAACGCCTCCTTTATAGATAATACCGAGGATCGTAAGAGCTCCCAGGCATACGCTATTAAGCTGTTCGGGGGCCTTATCGGATGGAGAGCTAATAAGTAGTCGACCGTTACTACGTTAATAACCGAGGTAGAGCTTCTCGCCCTTTCGTAGGTAACTAAGGAGTCCCTGTTCCTTAGTAGATTGATTAAGGACCTGGGGGTGTAACTCGACTAGTTAAGGATTGTGATTTAGTACGATAATACGTAAACTATCCGCCTGGTTATATTAGAAATCGTTACTTTGAAGACCTAGCTGAGGTATGTTGATATTTATAACTACTGGGTACGACAGGAAGTCGTAGCTGGAAGGATCTACGTGGTATATACCCCGTTAAATAAGATGATGGCGGACGGATTGACTAAGCTACTCTAAGGACTAGCGTTCGATAGATCACTTTAGTAGCTTGGCCTGATAGAGCTTCTAAGATAAGCCTCCCTGGGTGGCTACTCTTTTCCCTACGAAGGGTTTTTAACGAGGGCTACACCTAGGCAGAGGGACTGATTGCCTAGCTTTAACTTGGTGTTGAAGCTGAGGGGGTGTGTTAGATAAGTAGGTATGCTGTATGAGATAGATCTACTTTAGTACGTGAGATAGCACGTGACGTGGAGACAAGTCAAGCGCTCTTCTGGTGGCTGGAAGCCACGAGAGAGGGCGAACAAGAACAAGACGAACATAATACACCGAACACCGGAACGCATGCTACATGTGACATTTGCACACCTGCGTATCTGACACATGTAGGTAGACACGGGCGGATATGGATATGCCTTGACAATCAAGCGGGGGTGAAAAAGTTGAGCCACGACGACACACCGCGGGAGGCACGGACTATTCTTACCCCCCGCCTGATAAATGCGGCTTATTGCGGGTCTCCCCGTATTGGCCCCGTCCCCGCCTCCCGCTGCCGCCTCCTCGATCCTCTTCCAGGCCGCGCGCTGTCTCGGCGTCGCCCTGATGCACTCTTCGGGCGAGGAGCCCCCCTCATGGTGGAAGAACCGGCTGCCGGCCTCGGCGGGCCAGGCCACCACGCGGGCGTAGTAGGCGATGCACTGCTTCCAGTACCGTGCGTACTTGTCGAACGACGACTCCGCCTTGTACTGGGCGAAGCCCCTCTGCCGCTTCCCTTCGCCGCCCGTGCGGAAGTCGCTCAGCGCCTGGCTCCTCGGCCACGTCAGCTGGCACGCCTCCGCCCCGTCGAAGCACCACGACAGCGTCGCCCGGAGCAGCCCCTCGAACCGGTCCAGCACGGCCAGGAGGGTCTCCTGGCGCCCGTCGGCCTCCCCCCTTCGCCTGTCGCCCCGCCGTCGTCGTCGTTGACAAACAGTAGCTCCCGCCTCGGCAGCTTGACGGCGGCGACTATGTCGTCCTTGCTCAAGGCGCGCGTGTGGTCCTCGATGCCCGTGGTCCGTAGCCAGGGTACAACGGTCGAGTGGTGGTTGCCGAAGCCGCCGATGAAGCTACCATTGTCCGCCTCCTCCCGTCTAGCGGCTTCCGCGTCCTCGTCAAGCCACCGGAAGAAGGTGGTCTCGTGGTGGCGGTAGTCGTTATTATCCGTCTTCTTCTTATCGTCGACGTTGTCCTCGACGGTGAAGTACCGTACTAGCTTCTTCTCGGTGAAGAAGGTCTGCAGCTTGCACGCCTCCCACGGCGCCGCCTCTAGCCTCCGCTTGTGCGCCGACGGCTGCTGCCCGTGTACCTTGGAGACGTGCCTGCCTATGCCGTGAAGGTCGCACGTTAGGTACGCGCCCCCCGGCTCGCATCGCTAGATAGGTATAGATAACGACCTAGAATAGTACCTTACTAAGAACTTCCGCTACGCCCCTAAACGCCTAGAAGAATTTTATAAGAAGTACCCTTAGAAGCTTAGTCTCCCTAACGAGCTATAATAATAGCTTTAAGAAGCCTACTAAGAACCTATAGCTAATATCTCTACCTTTATATCTACCGTACCGCTATCTATATATTTAGGGTCCGGCCTAGTAGACCGCCTAAGGTATTCTTACTAACGGACGGATTACCTACCGTTATACTTAACGGCGCCTAGCTAGCGATCCGTATTACTACCCTTACTAATCCTCGACGTTATTTTTAGCTTAGGGCCCGCTATACCGGGGTAGGGCGTATTTAAACCTCGATAACTAGCTTATAACGGATTTTAGAGATTAAACGCTAGTAATACCGGGGAGGCCGGATTTTTAGGCGTAAGGATACGCCCGGCTAGAGGGGAGGTACTATAACGAGCGTAGCGCGTAGCCCGCTACCGCTATCGCTAGCGCGGGGCTAGAGACTTACGGGGTTATATAATTCACTCGCTAACGTAAGGGGAGCCTGTACCTAAAGGCCCGCCTTCGCGCGCCGCCTACTAGGCTAGCTTTTTCTTCCTTTCCTCTTTACCTCTATTATACTATCGCTTAGGTAGCTTAATATACACTGAACGCCGTCATCGCTACTACCGTCACACCGTCTATAGTTCTCGGTTAGGAAGTCTATCACAAGAAACGACGTTTAATAAGAAGGAAGCTATTAGAGGCCCCGGACTATACTACTACGGATAGGGGTAGGCGCGGGGGCCCTAGGCTTTATAGGGGGCTAAGGAGTCCCGTCCATCTACTAGACAGAGGGTCCAGAGTTCAGTCTTATACATCACCAGACCCTACCTTTTATACAATACACGCTGTTGGAGACTCCCTCACTCTGCTGGATGTTTAACGTCCCTGACATAAGCTCAGGAGGGAGTAAAACCGCGGCAAGTCGTGAGACAAGGACTCGTTGTGACTTCTTGGGGGATGGGGGGCTCTGAACGAGATGCTCTTCCTGTAAGTCCGGAAGGATGCGGTCAGAAGCGCGGCATCAGATGGAGTGACGAGGTCCTAGGTGCGGTAGATAAGTAGGTAACAGGGTTGATAGAAGCCGAAATCTGGCCCGTCAAATGGGAGAATGGCGGGCCGCAGTCCTCCAAGTACAGATTCGGCCCTCCCTAGCCATCCCACCCCCCTTTCTAGGCCCCGTGGTCCTTTTCTTCGGATCTGCAGGCCCGCGGCCCCTGACAGACGCGGGGCTGTGAACGAGACAATCTCATGAAGCGAGAAGGACGCGGGGCTCCCGGCTTTGAGCGAGATGCTCCTGTAACTCGGGAAGGACGCGGGTCCCTGAATAACTTGACACTTTGACGCTGGAAGGACACGGTGCCAGGGGCAATGAAACGATGGTGTGGATAGATCGTGACAAGACAGCCCTGGAGAGGGTTCGAAGTGATCGCACAGGCGTGAGGCTTGACAAGAACTTCTGACGCGGCTGTTCTCGCACAGAGACTGCCGGGCACTGTTCTTGTGCGTACATTCCGGCAGTGTCTAGAGAGAATCTCACGCCACCACAGCCGTCAGGTCTCCCTTGTTAAGGCATCCTTTGATAAGTCTGCTGAACAATGAAGATATATATCCCTACTAGGTCGGTAAAAATTGATACTCGTCCGTAGCACTTGGTCGTCCACACTCGATCGTTCACTACCTGGTAAATTCCTCCTCCGCAGCATTCGGTCATCCACACTCCATCGCTCACTATAATCCATCGTCCGTTATACTCCATCGTTCTATTCCCTCTCGGTCGTCCGCAGTACTTCATCGTCCCCTTTCCTCGATCGTTCGTAGCACTGAACATCCGCAGTTCTTCAACGTCCGCAGCACTCGACGGTCCTGCTTCCTCGATGGTCCTCTTTCTCGATGATCCTCTTCCTCGATGGTCCTCTTCCCCGATGGTCCTGCTTCCTCGATCGTTTATGGTTCTGAATCGCCCGCAATGCTTAGTCGTCCTCTTTCCTCGATCGTTTCAAGTTCTGAATCATCCGCAGCGCTTAGTCGTCCTCTTTCCTCGACCGTTTACAGTTCTGAACCGTCCGCACTATTTAATCGTCCATACTATTTAAGCATCTTCCTCCCTTCACCGTCCTCTTCCCTCAGCCGTCCTCCACCCTTCACCGCCATCAACCCCTCGACGCTCCTCAACTCTCGACCGTCTTCCACCCTTGACCGTCATCAACCATCAATCATCATGGGCAAGCGAAAGTACACCCCTGAAGCCGTTGACCTGACCTTGGAGCTCGTGGACAACTATCACATCCCATGGAAATTCTCCGGCCCACTGATAGCGGCCGTCCTCAAGCGTAAGTTTGGCGAGGGAAACATCAAGTACATCAAGGAGGAATACGGGATAAAGCCTGAGAACAAGTGAGTTACACCATCCTGATATACAGCCCGTGCCTGGTACGTTCATGTTGACAATGATCAAGCCACCCCAACAAAACCAAACACTTCAAGAAGATCAACACACTCAAGGAGACCCCGTCTGCCTATGAGCTCGTGCTTCTCCAGGATCTGTAAAGTCAGAAACCCCTATTCCTTGGCCATACCACTAACAAGACTCAGTGGTAGCAACCCAGACCTAACCCCTGAGGCCCGTGAAGGTTGGGAGCAGTTCTTGGCCGCCTCCGACGATGTCAGCCCTCTCCTCAAGGGTTCCGGCACGTTCTTCGATGAGGAAACCGGAAACATCGTCCGCGACGAACCCGGCTACTACGTTGACTCGATGCCAGACGAAGCTCCGGCGCCTGAGCAGCCTCCGGTGTCCGACGACTCTGAGGAGGACCCGGACGAGACTCCTGTCGACGCCCCCCAGGATATTCAGCACCACGGCATTCAGCAGCAAGACTTTCAGTACGCCCAGGACATGGGCCTTCAGTACACCATGTCTCCTCAGACCCTTGCTGCTTGGACTCCTCAGCCCCCCACCATCCTGAACAACACCCAGGTCGTCGGACCGCTCGGCCAGCGCCAAAGAATCGGCCCCTTGTATCAGCAGTTCGGCATTTATCCCTACGGCACCTCCAGCCTGGTCCAGCAGACCCAAACCCCTGCCCTCGACGAGGCCACGATGGACCGGAACCTCGCGGAACACTTCCACCAGGGCTGGAAGCCCGCCAACGCCGCCGAAGCCGCCGTCGGCACCGAAGGCCTGGAGCCCTAGGAAGGCACCACCCACGGCAACGACGGCGGCTACGACAGGGCGTACTATACACAGCTCCGGGCGTCGCAGGCAGACCCCTTCCCAGGGATCAACTGGGCCGAGGACGTCTTCACCGCGTTTGGTGGACAGGACGAGGATCAGACCGGCGAGCTGTTCGAAGACCTTTAAATAGGTGGCCGCCCCGCCTTTCTTCCGCACCTTCATCCGCACCTTCCTCCACACCATCATCCGCTACGTCCGCGACCCGTCTGACTATCCGCCGTCCGCACCTCTTCCGCACCCCGGCGGAGACCACCTCTTTCGTCTTGCAAACATGGAATTTACAAACACGCAGACACGATTCACCACGCAAGAAGGCAGCGCGGATACCTTCGCGGAGGAAAAGGCCATCCTCAAGGACTTCCGCGTCATCAACCTGGCCTGGTTCATCGACATTAAGTACCGATTCTGGACTCCCGGCGAGATGATTCGAATTCCCAAGGACCAACAGGCCTACTACATCTCCGTTCTTCACAGCTTCGACAACATTACGCGCCAAATTCCTCCCATTCCCAGCGATTTCCACCACGACACGAGCCGCGTCAGATGCACCACAGATAACGAACTGGACCGCTGGCTTCTCGCGAGACAAAAGGCCAACAAATCACGCGGAATCGATGCACTTCAAGCGATGATGCCTTCTCTCTGGCAGATGATGAAGGACCGCAGCCGACAGAATCCTTCTCTCAGCGATGCACAGATCCTGCAGCTTCTGACTTCTGAGAGTGCTGGAATCAACCGTGGTCAGACCCAGTCCAATGTGATTCCCCAGCTGTTTCTCCTCTTTTCGACACATGACTGACAAATTCACAGTCGAAGTCGATGGACCCGAGGAAGCTGTCACAGACTTCGGCACACTCAGCGGTGGACAAGAAAACCAACAAAACACCAAAAAAATGATTTCGAATTCGGGAGACTCAGGCGTTCAAGGACACATGCATGATTTGACCTACACCAACGAGACTGCGCAGTTTGGGACATGGTTTGCGTTCACATCCGGCTCATGATTTTCCACAGCGAGGGCAGCAAATCGTCCATCAGGTTCGGGATCGGGACACGGTTTGCGTTCACACCAGGCACATGACTTTTCACAGCAAGGCAGCACGTCGTTTATCAGGTTCGGGATCGGGACACTTCAGTCTTCTACAGTTGCGTTGATGGGCGAGGAGGATCGTATTTCAACGGAAGTATTGGAACGGACCTTGCGGCTCTCGTTTCTATATACCTCTCACACTCAAAAGAATTCTCTCGTCCTTTCTCTTACTCGTCCAGTTCCTTTCCCAGAATATCCTCCGCAGTGGAAACGCCCAAGCGATGTGATGGGACTACATTGAATACTGGGTATCTAGCGAAACAGACGGCAGACCGACGAACGACTTGTACTCCATCTGAAGTAAGGAAACCTCCCAAAAAAATGAACGCTTGCTAACCTCCCCCCTGATTCTTTAGAAATAAGACTTATGATTTGATGCTCGTGAGGCATGGCAAGAGAAAACTTCCGGCCGTGAAGAAGAATCGTTGGGAGCCCGGGATCTTGGGCTGGTTCGTATCATAAACGTCGTCAAATGGCAATGCTGACGTTCTTCCTAGTCTCGGCTTCTTCCAGCGGGAAGCCGTAGACAAGCTTGAAGAGATCCTTCAGGAAACTGTAGTGCAAGGAGCGGTGGATCATCAGGTTGACACCCTTTGCCATCTCAGGGGCAGACACCCGCCGGCCCTTGGAGGGCAGCATGCTCGAGGCACCCCGGAAGGCGGCGTCGCCGAGCACGGCGTTGCGGTACGATACCAGCAGCGCGGCGTGCGTCCCGAAAGAGCCTGCTGGAAGCTGCTTGACAAATGCCTGGAGCGCCGGCATTGCCGTCCTGCCCTCGTTGGTCGCTTCTCGCACGAAGCCGACGTTCATGGCGGCCTTGAGCATCAACGCTTTGATGCGGGTGACGTAGACATCTTCGCCCGCGGTGGCTGTCGTCGCGGTGCTGGACGTCCTGGCGCTCGACTGCGAGTATGACGACAGGTTCGAGGCGCTGCTGGACCATCGGCCACCACCGGTGCGGTTCGACTCGGGATTTGTGCCCAGGACCAGGATGTTGGGAACCTTGGGCGACTGGCTCTCTGGCGAGATTGGGGTGTCCTCAAACTCTGTCACCGGGGTCTCGGGAACCGGCGGTGGCTGCGGCTTGCGAGTCCGCTCCTCGGTGTGACTCATGGCCTTTTGCTCGCGCTTGGAGATGTGCGACGATCGGTTTGACTGCCGGCTGTCGCGGCCGCTCTGAAGCGGGGATGTCCGCTCAGGCGGGAAGAAGTTCGTCTGGCTGGGGCGGGGTGTGTTGCGGTCAGGCCGGGCCGATGTCCATCCTTCCCGGAAGATATCACACAGCTCCCAGCATGCTTGCACCGCAGCCCCAAGAAGCTCCTCGTCGGGCGCCTTGCCGTTGCGGGTGTTCTGCCTCAGGTTGAAGAGGGATTCGGCCAAGAACCAGCAAGACTTGAGCAATGAGTCAGTTTCCTCGGCGAGATCGTTCCTTTGCTTCATGAGACGGTGGCAGAGGGTGGTGTAAAAGTCTAGGGTCCGCTCGCGGAAGGCATCCGGTAGGGTTCGGCTGTCCTGGGCACTGTAAAGGCTGGGCAGCTGTCAGTACTGGCATTACAGATCGTGCGGCGTGTTCGACTTACTGGTTGTTAAGCTCAAAGCTTACTCGCAGAACCGAGTCGGTGACATCGTCTTGTCGTTGCCGTACGTCGAATAAGGACTGGCAAAAGTCCCGACACAGGTCCAAGCTTTCCCGAACCCCAAAGTCGTCCATATCCTCGATTCTGCTGTCGTACAGCCTTTGGCATAGCTTCCAGCACGCCATCCAAGCTCTCTCGTGGGCATCGGGGGTTCCAGTGTTGTTGAAGGCCCTTGCCCGGTGTATAGCGCTCAGTGATGCCAGTGTGTTGCAAAGGGTCCAGCACTCTTGCAGGGCGGTCCGCAGGGCAGTCAGTTCCGAAGTGAGTTGTGGCAGGTCATTTGTATCGTAAATGTCGTCGTAGGCTTCTGTGTCCGTCTCG
This sequence comes from Plectosphaerella sp. P0831, assembly GCA_014635975.1. Lineage (NCBI taxonomy): Eukaryota > Fungi > Ascomycota > Sordariomycetes > Glomerellales > Plectosphaerellaceae > Plectosphaerella > Plectosphaerella sp. P0831. The sequence goes on along the minus strand of JACAFV010000014.1, from coordinate 283,419 downwards.
CCTTCTCTAAGTTCCTCGATTTCTGCAAGCTGTGTCAGATGGGACTGGGCAATGTGTGTTGATCGACTTACTCTCGAGGCTGCTCGTGCTGCTGGAGCGCAGTCGAGATGACTCGCTAAGCATATCCTGGAGGTCCTGCGCTCTCGGCGTTGCGCTATCTAGGCTATATCTGACCGAGCTGACATTTGTTGCGAGTGGAGGCGGGTTTGGCGTCGAGAGGGGCTGCAAGGGCAGGTTAGATGATGTTGGTGTGGACAAGAAGCAATGGAGTGACAAACTCTTGCATGCGGGACTTCGGACACGAATGTTGGCGCGGTCGAGTCTGTCCGTGGAGACGAGCGGGTGCTGGTGCTGACTTGGTCAGACTTGGTGGGAGTGTCGGATGCGACCCATGACTTAAAGCTCTCCGGCGCGTGGATCACAGACACAGCTTCATCTGTCCCCGGTTGTCTCACGTGGTCGGGGAGATTGGTGGCGAGCATCCGCAGCTAGCAGGTGTCAGTCGTTTGCGCCAGTCGCAACATGGTTCTGGCGAGGCACCGACCTGAGGGGGAACCACAGGGTGGTGGGCGGGAGCAGGAGGCTCTTCTGCTTCCTCGTCCTCGATCTCGGTTGTTTCGGTGCCATTGGACGTGACTGGGGACGGGCCGACAATGTCGCTAGGGCTCATAAGGTTCATATTGGCCGAAGGCAACCTTTGGATCGAATATGGTCGGAGAGAGTTTCCATTCTGGACAGTAGATGACTCTGAGCCGGCGGACGACCTATGGAAGGCGTTAGTCTGTTGTTCCCCGCGCATGTCACCGAGGCATTGTTGCCGGAGGGCCTCACATGTTGATGAAAGACGAGTGGGGGTCTGGCGACCCCAGGTCTCGATGGAATGTAGAGAAGGGCGACAGCTGGCTTCCAGTCGACGAGCGCAGAGGGGCCTCGAGTGCCATGGCTCGGCGGACAGTTTGGGTGCTCGGTCGGATTGGCGCGAGAGGAGAAGTGCTGGCTCTGTGTTCCCTCGACGCGGACCAGATAGCTTTATGGTGAGATGGGACGAGCCTCGCGCCGGCCGCAGTCCACAGTCCAAAGTTTGTCGGTCGATGATGCCTGGCAAAGACGAGTTGACCTATTTGCGGGATCGAAGGATGAGCCGCGAGCTGCGCAATGAGGTCTCGTCAAGGTCGGCCAGGCGGTCACCCAAGCTAGATACGAGTGGTGGGCTAGCTCCAGGAGAAAGGCGAAGCCAGAGGCGAGATGGGTGCTAAGGCGTTTTTAAGAGAGGTGCGCCAAACGGCGGCGTGAGGGGGGGAGGGGGCCTGAAGAGGGTGGGCGAAGGTGGTGGTCGAAGGGGTCTCGGTAGCAGGGGTCAGTCAGTTATGGAGGTCCGGCCTGTCCTCTGCCTCCCGCGGCATCGACAGGGGGGGATGGGTGGATGGATGTTGGTTGACGTGTTTCTGGGGGTGCATGTGCCTGTGCTCGTCTGGCCTCGGTGATCATGTACTTGTATCAGGACTTCCAGCGGCCAGGTGCTACGGTGCTAGGATCAACGGTACCGGGGGTGCTGTCAGGGGGGAGCCTGAAATATGGAGACGGGGTGGTTGTCGATCAACAGGCGATGGATGATGAGCTTGTCGCTTCGCAGACCTGGGAGTGGCATAGACTAGGAAGACGAGTCCGGCGAAAGGCAATGAGGGGTAAGATGCTCTTGTACTGAGCGATGTGACTGCTCAGAGCTGAGGAGAGGGCGAGAAAAGGAACAACCCAGGTAACTGAAGGAAAGAAGGCCAGGAAGATGGGAGCTGGCGAGAGACATCTTGCCCAGAAGCTAGCTCGTTGACCTGCAGCTATCGACCTGGACGCGCCACGCGACGGAGCCGTTGGCAGGCACCGACGGAGACCAGCAGGGTACGGAGCGGCCAAGCAGCCTGGTGCCTGTCGGTCAGGCGTTCGACGTGGTACGGACAAATGGTCGTGGTCTGCTTTGGCCTGCAGAAAGGTAAGGACCCTGGTACTGTGGTTGTACCGAGCAAAAGTTCCCTTGCCCTGACCCGAGAGCCCTACCAGGCTGGTGGTCAGAAGACAGGGAACGATGCCGAGACGGTGCACTAGGGCAGGGCATACGAGCCTTGCCGGGCCTCTCTCGGAATTGAAGTACTGCCTGCTTGGCCATCGTTCAGGTTGCAGAGCCAAAGTGAGGCCTCTTCATCCGTCTTCCGTCTCTCCGTATCGCGTCAGTGGCATCGTTCTATACGGCAGCTCGCTCCACGTCGTGGGATGGCTCCGGATGTGAGGAAGCTCCACCAGCCGTCGTCGTAGCGCACGCACGTCAGATGCCACCGCCCACCAGCTCCAGCAGAGGGCGGTGGGATTGACAACTAGGGAGGCAGACAAAAAAAAGGCCGAGGCGACGGGGTTCTCCCATCCTCATCAGGCTCTGCAGGTGCGCGGCTTTTCCCCGTCGCAGGGCATGGCTCTGAAAGGCATCGGCCAGTAGGATCGAGGATGGTGTGCAGTTGGCAGATGGTGAGGTCGATGGTGAGTGGTCAGATGCACCAAAGGAGACAGGCGTCGGCGCTTAACACAGTCGCTTCGCATGGAGATCTGTCGAGTCACAGCGGTCCATCCAATGTCCGGCCCACCTCTCCAAGAGGCTACCAAGACCTCATCCATCCCCCGGATCCCGTGGGCTGCGGTGGGGNGGGGGGGGGGGGGGCGGGTGTGTGCCTCTCTTCCTCATCTTGTGTTGATGCGACAGCCGGGCGACAAGGAGCCTGGTCTTCGCGGCCCCAAGCCGGAGTTGTGCACGCTTGCCGGGATTCACACCGTGATCGAGTCAATTCCAGAAGGGTGATCGCCAACCTGATGCGAGCACGGACTTGACAAAGTCGACCACACTTGTACGAGTAGATAGGCGCTCAGGATCGCAGGGGGGCTGCAGCCAGAGGGAAGCCATGCCGAGCACAAGCTCCGAGGGCCCGGAGAGGTGGCACAAGTATCGAATGTAGCTGACAGGGATGGGTTTCTGGCGTTCCTTGCGAATCCAGTCACAGGACGAGCCGGCCGGTTCTGTGCTGTCGAAGCCACAGGGCTGGCTGTCAAGTATCGTCGGTGGGTGATGGTGGATGTGTGAGGTCATCGATGGGCATAGCTGACAGAGAGGTGCCTATTTCTGGGGACACACAGTCAGTCTTTGTCAGTTCAGGTCAGTTGCAAACCGGAAAAGTCACGATGATACGGCGGCGATACAGCAACAAGGGAGGGCCAAGCCAGCACAACCATGACTGTGGCCCGGGAACTGCCAGTGAACCGGGAGTGTTCGAGTCGCCGAACATTAAAAAACGATCCCAGCGATCTGGTCCGGACTGTCCAGGGTCTGTTTGAGAAATCCGTTCGACCAGGCCCCAGCAGAGGGAGTGAGTGGCATGGCTTCCTTCCAAATGTCAGTCAGGTCGCCGTCCCTTCCCCAGCGGATGGGGCGCAAAACAGCAGCAGTAATTGGCGGCCTGTGACAAGGGAAGGGGCGCCTGGAGTTTGCTTGGCCGCACCTACCACAGCAGTCCCCGCCCCTCCATCAGTGCGCTGGTCCGTCGTGGCTTCCTCCATTCACCCCAACTGCGCTGCAGCGCACTTTCCTCCATGACAGCCCGGACACCCGACTACGGCAGGAGCCAACGGTCCAGACACGGAGCCTTCCAGGATGGGAGGTACAGAAACCATTGGGGCTGTGTTCCACTCAATGGATGTCACCCTCCGGCATGCTCATTGGCCAGGTGTCTCATCGAACAGGAACACGGCTGACACTGACTGACTTGAACACGGCATATCGAGTCGCCATCCATACCTTACCTTACTTCCAGACTACCTATGGACCACCATACGCATTTACCCTCAAGAAACACACCTTGGACAGCTCTGCAAGCCAAGAATGATACTCCCACGCCCTCTCGCCGTCTTCCTGGGCTGATCCCGCGCTCAGCCATCGGCGCATCGTCCCAGCCGGGCGTTTTAGTGCCGTGACGACCAAAGTCCCTCTGCTTCTCATCACGCCGCTAGAATGCCTTTGGGTAAAGCCCGTCCCAGAGATGCGGAATACATCACGTCGGGGGCCAGGAACCCATGCCATACCATCCCATGGCCCTCTTTCGCCTCCGTCCTCGCGGGACCATGTTTGACAATATCGACCGGAGAACCTCACTTGACTTTCTCAACCCACCTTCGCCTCTCATCTCTTCTTCTCTTGATGCCTCGGTAGCCATATCCAGAATGGCCAGATGCACGACCCGTGCATATGCACCACGCCTCTCACTCCAACGCCCAACAGATCGACGACGCACTTTCTGCTCATGCGCCAAGAAATCCCTTCCGCGGCTATGGGCGTTCTCTCACCGTCCAGGTGGTGTGTGCCCGTCCGTCTGGGCGATGTTGGCCGCCGCGGGACAAACGACGGTGAGCCCACACGCACCTCTCAGGGAGCTACCTGCATGGAGCCATGCAGGCCGGCGGGGAGGAGGCCAGATGTAAGCGCGCTGCCTGCGTCCTGGCGGAGGCCAGACCTCGCCTATGCTCGACTTCACCACTTGTTTTGGCGGTTGGTTTGCACCAACGCGGTTGAATTGCTTTGACGAACGAGCGACGGGGCCGACATTTCCGCGTCGTGTCGGTGGGCGGACGCGGGCTGCGGCAAATCATCTCGACGAGTGACTTTGAATGTGTGTGTGCGAGGTACATGTTGATAGTTTTGCAACCAACTCGGCTCCGTCTTCGGGCATGCCGCGCAGTCATAGGCTCCGTGGTAGGTATCTGACTTGGACATATGCGGTTGCAAAAGGCGCAAGCAACAACAACGCGGCCGCACAAACAAATGGAGCACGGAGATCGCCGCGGCAGACGTTGGGCTCGTTGAAGCCCAACGTGCCAGATGTGACGATATGCAAGCCTCGCAAGCCCCTTCCGCCAAATCATCGTGATCCATTGACCATGAGGCTCCCGCGGTGACACCCCCTTCTGGAGCCTGTTCGGCCCCCAAACTTATGCCATCTGGATGATAGGCGTGAAGCAGTACCACGACTGGTTTTTCGGCACATGTACACTACCAGGCTGACCGAGTACTACGGTGGCTTGTCAACTAGGCTCGTAGATCAAGTCATCCTCATCGTAATGATTCCTCCCAGCTGGGCCTGAGACGGCCGCAGGGCTGGCCTCGGCCGGCAACGGTGCCCTGAACGCGACCACTCAAGTACCTCAGTCAGGCATCGAGATACTCGGCCCCTGCCCTGGCCCTGGCCCACATGCTCATAGGCGGCCTACTTTGGCGGCCAGGCAGAAAACAGACGCCGTATCGATTGCGCTGGGAAAACCTGAATCGGCGCCAGTCAAGTTCGTTCCATTCAAGTAGCCGCCGGAGCGGTGGCTCATACGTTCTAATCGCATCGAAGATCTTTGCTCCCCCGGCCAAACGCAGCAGGGCCTTCTCATTCATAGCCCGCTTCTGTGCCACCGCGGCCGATGGCCAAGCGCAGTAGCCGAGCATAACATGGCCAACAGCCGGCCATCGCGGCTAGCACATGAGTGTGGCACTCGAATGGCACTGCCGACGAAAGGAAGGTGGCACGCGCTCCTCCTCTCTACCGTTGAACGCCCAGGAAGGAGTCTGGGTGGTCTGCGAGGACTTGAACATCATGTCCGGGCGGTCCATCGAGACTGTCGCTTTTGTGTCGCACCCTGCCCTTCTTCCGAAAACCCAAAACGCCTTGCAATGCTTCCAATATGGCCTGTCCTGATCCCAATCCAGATGTCAGGTCGTGTGACTCGATCAAGCGGGCAGGTTGTTCTTCTTCTCGTTACGGCCGTCGGGGGTGTACCTGTGGAAGATGGTCAGCCAAGTCCGGTCCTTTCTTTCTGCCTGCTCGCTACGTACTTGAGAAGCTTCTCAATCAGGTCCACGTGGGTCATGATCATGCGACGACAGCAGTATCGCTTAAGACCGAGCTCGTCCATAGCGTCTCTGTGTACATCTGTCAGTTGTGCGCCTTTCGCCCAATGCCCGAGATACTGACCCATCTGCGATACCGTCGTCGATGAGCTTCAAATAGCGCTCCCACAGGTCACCCGTGACCTGTTGACGAGGTTAGCAGGGCTTTGCAGCGGGTGGCGCATCCCGGGTTTGACGGACCTTGCCGCACGAGAAGCAGCGAATGGGGATAATCATCTTGGCAATAGGATTTGGATCCTAGTCGTATGCGACTTGTTCGGTTCGGGTCGGGCAAGGTTCGGCCAAGTTGCGCGTGCGGACTCGTCGATGTTACAACTGCGTGTCGTCGCGAAAGAAGGCGCCGGCTTCTCATCAAAGAGCGAGCACCTGCCTGGTGGTTGGCCTTGGCGGCTCAGAAAAATTGCGGTCCGCGCTTGCTCCGCCGTTATCTTATCAGGACCGTATAGCGGGGCGCTTGGGCCAATCAGCCATCGACGATGCTCAAGTGGGGCCTAAATTTTCGAGGGGACCTGCAGAGCGTAACGATGGTCCAAAGCAACTTTTTTCTCGGGGTGCATGTTCGCTGCGAGAAGAGACGCAGGTCCAGCAAACATCAACGCCCACCGATCCCGCCGACCAAGCCCAGAAAGCCCTGACGACCATGGCAGGAAAGACGGGCCACCAGGCCGACACGGAGAAGAAGCGGAAGAGGGCCGACACCCACGAGAAGGACCACAATGCAAAGAGGCACCGGCAGCAGGAACAGGCCAACAAGAAGGCGGCCAAGATCGTCTCCGACGCCGCTGAGCTCAAGGACAAGGCTCTCAAGGTGCTCCATGGCATGAACGCCGAGATCCCGGCCGAGGCCCTCGCCAATGGCGAGAATGCCTTTGTCGGACAGGCGGAGATCCCAGACAAGCAATGGGCTCTGAGCGCGCCTGTTGGAGGTCGGATCGCAGACATTGACCCCGTCTTCTCCGTCGACGAAAAGTAAGACGACTAGAACATGGTTCGGTTTCTTCCTCTGTTTGCTAACACCAGCTCTCTCCAGGCACCTGATTGTTACGCAAAACACCTCCCTCCAGGTCCACTCCGTTGCCGACTCCCACCTCGTCCGCCAAATTTCCCTCCCTATCGCGACCAAGGGCAAGGACGGCCAAAAACGGATCACCGCGGCTATTGTTGCGACATGGCTGTCCCCGAACGAGCCCAACTTTGTGTGGATTGCGTGTTCCGACGGCAGGGTGTGGAAGGTTGACTGGCAACACGGGTCCGCGCCCGAGGACACCCTCACAGTCAAGTCGGACAATATCCAGGACATGGCTGTCTGCTCCATGAAGCTCGGCAAGTCCTTCGTCGACGTCCTCTACATCTCCGAGGCGAAGAAGCAGGAGTGCACCATCACGGCCTACTACCGGCTCAAGCGGTCGCAGCTCAACCACGTCGTGTACAAGTCCCAGCACGCCGACCAGAGGATACACCTTGTCCGAGCAACCAACGATGGCAAGTACGTTGTCGGCGCCTCTGCCGAGAGCATTATTGTCGGCGTTGTGCAGCCTGGCGAGGGTGGCACCGTGCTCGAGAGCGAGTTCTACTCGTTCGATACGCCCGACCTCGTGTGCGCCCTGGACCTGAGGATCAGCCCCAAGAGCACCGTGGCTTTGACGTCTAAGAAGCAGTCTAAGAAGTCGGCGCTGTTCGATGTGGTAGACCTCATCATCGGCTGCGCCCGCGGTGGCATGCTCGTCTACAACGACATTATCAACACCGCCAACGCCGTGAGGGGAGCCAAGGCCAAGCCGAAGAAGGAGGAGATCCAGGCGCGCAAGTTCCACTGGCACAGGCGAGCCGTTCACAGCCTCAAGTGGTCGAGGGATGGTATGTCGTCGGAAGACTCGAACATTGAAGCCCTTTCGCTAACCCTTTGGTAGGCAACTACATGATATCTGGTGGTTCCGAAAACACCCTCGTCCTTTGGCAGGTCGACACGGGCAAGACCACCCATCTGCCTCACCTTTCTGGCTCCGTGGAGAACATTGTGGTGTCTCCCTCGGGCTCCTCATACGGCGTGCACCTCGACGACAACTCGGTCATGATCCTGACCACGTCCGAGATGAAGCCCACATTCTACATTTCCGGCATCCAGACGGCGGCCCGCTACTTTGCGCCGCCCAAGGACTCCCTCGTTATGAGGCTCGCCGACGCCGTCAAGGAGGTTAGAAACCCCGTCCCTGCGGCCGTCAATCCTCGCGTCCCTTCGCAGCTGCACATTTGCGTCGGTGCCGGCCAGCAGGCTGTCATGTCTGGCTCGCAGCAGTCGGCGCCTATTCTTCAGTCCTTCGATCTCGACACGCTTAGAAGCCAGTCGAGGCAGGCTCTGGCCAGGACACAGCCGACCGACGTCAACATCACCACCAAGGGCAACCCCATCTCCGAGCCCACTGTCACGCACCTGGCCTTCTCTTCCAACGGAAAATACATGGCGAGCGTCGATGACTGGCAGCCGCCCATGAGGGATATTGAGAACATGTCTGCCGAAACCCGGCAACGGTTCCTGCGCGACCGCCGCGAGATCTTCCTCAAGTTCTGGACCGTCGGCGAGGAGGGCGAGCAGCTCGCGCTGACGTCCCGAATCAACTCCCCCCACGCCACCAGCCGGCCCGAGCCTGTGCTCGCGCTCGTTGCGGACCCCAAGTCGTCAAAGTTTGCCACGCTCGGCGACGATGGCCTCGTCAAGATCTGGTCGTTCAAGACCCGGCAGTTTGACGGTGTCACGTCCAAGGACGACAAGGGCGAGACGCTGCAGACGTGGTCGTGCGCTCACACCATCAGCCTGGGAGGTCACGTTGGCGCCGACGTGCTCGTGACCCTGGACGGCAACAAGGCGGGTGTGCGCAGCGGCGCCATGTGCTACTCGTCCGACGGCTCGACGCTGTTCGTGGCCTTTGGCGCTGAACACGACGGTGGCGTCCATGCCATCGACACTCGTACGGGCAAGGTCAAGCTGGCGATGAGGGGTCTGTGGAGGGGTAAGATCCGGCACATTGAGGCCCTCTCGTCGCTCGTCATCACACTGTCGGATGACCTGCGGGTGTACGATGTCATCACCGAGGAGACCATGTTTGGCATCAAGTTGCCCAAGTTCGCCGACCCGGCTCTCTCTCGTTTCGCCCACCTGGCTCTGGACCGACGATCCAACACCATCGCCGTCGTGGCACCCGGCAAGTACAGCTCAGATATCTTGGTCTTCGACCCAGAGGAGAACAAGGCCCTGTGCGTCGACAAGATCCCCCACCGCGTCATCAGCCTGGTATCATCGCCAGAGTCGACAGGCTATATCGCCGTCGACGACGCGGCGCAACTGTGGACCATCTCACGCACATCGGATGAGCACGCCATTTCTATCGCCAGGCCGCTGGAGGAGCTGCGCCTCGCAGACATTGTAGTCGACGAGGGCGAACTGGCGGGCGGCATCACACTGCTGGACGGCGACGACGATGAGGCTAGCGAGGATGAGGGCGAGACCAACGGAGAGCGGATGGACGTTGACGACCAGGAAGACGAGACGCACGCGGCCGTCATCTCGAGGCAGAAGCTGGCCGAGCTCTTCGACACGGGGCCGGCCTTTACGATGCCGGCAGTCGAGGAACTGTTTGCCAAGTTCACCGACCTGCTGGCGCTGAAGCCGTTGCCGTCGTCGTCGTCGTCGTCGTCGTCGTCGTCGAATTAAAAGCGCCGTGCCTCGGAGGAGGGCCGGCTCAGGGTTCGGGCGCCAGGCGTCAATATCTGTTCATACCCTGGCTTTGTTTGGTATATAGTCCAAGGGATAGACATCATCGAGCATTGTATTTCATCGGGACACCACGCACACTCATACGACTTGACTGATGCCTCGGCTGGGCGATTGCGGGAATGTTTCCGCCTCACGCCCTTTGACGACTTGAGGGTGCGGAGGCGACAGCGTGGAGTCCGAGTCGGCCGTGGCCGACGATCACGTAACCGACGTCGGGCAGCCGGTATTACGCCATCGCATTATCGGCTGATGAGGTCCAGCTCACACACTCCTTATTCTTTTGACTCATTGCAACTATACCAACAGCTCAGAGGATTTAATCTTCTGCTCAACCTTGATAGCTCTTCAACACCAAACACGGAAGATAAGTGCCTAGTCGAGGCTGGCAGCAACCATGTCCTTCACCTCGGTTCCGATCCTCGACCTGGCGCTGGCGCAGGACCCCGAGACGAAGCCGCAGTTCCTAGCTGATCTACGCCACGCCCTGATGGAAGTCGGTTTCCTCTATCTCAAGAATGTCGGCATTCCCGATGAGCTGTTTAAGCGAGTTAAGAAGCAGGGAGTGTCTTTTTTTGACATTCCCGAGGAGGAGAAGTGACAAGCCAACAACCCCCCCCTCCATGAAGACCATGGACTGACCGACACAAAGGCTCAAGATTGAGATGAAGAATGCAAAGTCCTTCCTTGGGTACTCGCGCCTCTCGGCCGAGATCACGGCGGGCGAAATCGACCACAGGGAGCAGATCGACCTGTCTACGGAGCACGATGTTCCCTCGGCCTCAGACCCCCTCTACTACAACCTCCTGGCACCCAACCAGTGGCCCTCGCCGGCCGTTACCCCCGGCTTTCGCGAGACATTCACCGACTATATGTCACGCATGGGCAAAATCTCCATCGCCTTCACCTCGCTCATCGCCGAGGCCATTGGACTGCCGCCCGGTGCGTTTGACAAGTACTTCGACCCAGAGCAGCAACATAAGCTCAAGGTCGTCAAGTACCCTGACCTCGCGGAGCTGGGTCTCGGTCCTGACGCTCAGGGCCAGGGTGTCGGCCCTCACAAGGACAGCATGCTCTCAAGCTATCTCCTCCAGGCGAGCGCGCACCGTGGGCTGCAGGTTCAGAACATGAGGGGCGAGTGGATCGACTGCCCGCCCATCGACGGCACTCTGGTCGTGGCCATCGGGCAAGGTCTCGAGGCCCTGACACAAGGCGTCTGCGCATCTACGACACATCGTGTGCTCTCGCCGCCTTCTGGCACCGGAGCGCGCTTCTCCATCCCCTTCTTCCAGGGTGTGCGGATGGCCTCCGAGTTTGAGGACCTCGAGACTGTTGGCGTCGGTCGTGTGCCCGAGGCCGCTCGCGAGGAGCGCAGGCGTGTTGTCGAGCGTAACGGTGGCCGCCTCGATGATGTCGAATTCACCTTCCGTGCTGGCGGCGCAGCAAAGACGCTTGGGGAGGCTACGCTGCGGAACCGCGTAAAGAGCCATCCGGACGTTGGGGAGCGCTGGTATCCGGACATCCTGGCTGATATCCGCGAGGAACAGGCGCGGGTGAGGGGAGAAGCCGAGGCGCAAGCCGCCGGGTCCGGGGCTGTCACACCCAGTGTTGGGCAGCCCGTGACGGCGCACTGAGAGTTTGCAGCATAGTCCTTAGCCAGATTGCAGGATACCTACTGTGATCACAGCAACGCAACAAGCCAGGTGTGGTGTCCAAGTATGTTTGCTTTTGTTTGTGTGTATCTTTTGTCCCGTCTGGCCGGTACAAGTAAACGAATCCCATGCGCCATCGCTGTATGTCCGCCCACCGTTCTTCTAAGCTCATGCCGACACCGCCGCCCTCGCCAAACTCCTCTCGCTCGTCATTGTCGCTTCGTGGGTGTGGTTTTGCTCTAAGCCTCCTGGCCAAAGGTGGGGAAGCAGTCGGCCAGCGTCTTCTTGTGCTTGTTGTCGGCGTGCTCGGTCAGTCTGAAAGCGGAGTGTCAGTAGAGGTGCAAATGTGTATTCAGGGGCACATACGCTGGGGCCTTGGTGGTCTTGAGGAAAGTGGCCTTGCAGACAACACACTGGATGTCCTTGGCGGCAGCGTTCTGTGGCGAGTCTGGTCAGCCGTGGTTCCCTAGGAAGAGCAAGTACAAGAGCCTGAACATACGACTTTGAGCTGCGACTTGGCCACGCCCTTGGCGTCCTTTGCGTTGCGCTCCCGCTTCTGAGCAGCCCTGGCGCCCTGTGTTGTCGATCATGTCAGCGTCCAGTTCACCCCGCCATCGTCTGCTTCCTCCTGCAAGTTGCTCCTGCGCGGGGTTCTTACGTTGCCCATGATTGCGATTTGGGGGTGTTTGGGAGGGTTGTTGGGTGGAGATGGGACTGGTGGTCTTTGACGTGCAGTGTCTGTCGTCTGGCGGTGTGGTGCGGTGTCGAGAAGAAAATGTCGAGGCGGGCTTTGAGGCGTGAGACGGATGGAATATTTTTAGGGGATCTTTTCGGGGCCCCGACCGCCGTCGACTCTCGGGCGCATGCGCTGCGAGGTGCAGCGATAATCGCCGGGCACCCCGCCAATCGGTGCTGAGCCGGTGAAAACGCGCTGGAGGCCTTGCTTAGGGGCAGTTTCATTGGCTGCCGGGGGATCCTACAGCGGTTTCAGTGGACTCTTATCTTATCGATGGGCGCTACATCGCGGTCCCAAAGTTCCAGGGATGGACGGGAAGGAGCCACCGAGCTGGAGCTTCCTTAAAGATGAACCTCTATCATTCCCATCTTAACTCTACAACTTAACACTGATCAATCATCTCGCTTTAGGTCCTCACGCTGAATTCTGATCCAAATTTGTTATCGAACCAAATCTCCCGACACACCAACAGCAGAACAGAGCTCGTTTCACTGCCTGCCACCGTCACCGTCATGGCGTCGGACGCCGTTTCACCGCTCAACATCACCCGCGACGAGTTCGATGAGCTCCTGGCAAGGTACGGGCCTCTTATCGATTCCATCTCCAGCTCCAAAGGTAGTCATGTCACCCCGCTGTTCACCATGTCTGACTCTGATACGTGATCCCAGCAAAGCCCGGCCAAAAGACCCTCGAAGAGCTGGACCGGTTCCGCTACGATGAGGGACCTTGGCTCTTTAGTCAAGACGACCCCCAACGATCCATGAACCATGACGACGTCAAGACTCTAGTCGACTGGAAGTTGTGCGTGCCCATGGTCACTGCCTAGCTTCCCAGGCTCAGCACCCCGAGACTCGACTGACAACCCGTGATAGACGGCATGGCAAGTTCCGGCCTACGCTGATGAAGCTTGTGACGTCCAACGAATCCGACTTTGTCGAGACAACTATTGAGGAAGCTCTCAAGGTCTACAAGAAAGACTCGGACATTTCAAAGACTCTGGCTGTTCTCACCAAGCTCAAGGGCATTGGCCCCGCCACTGCATCTCTTCTCCTGGCGGCCCACTATCCCAACGACGTGCCATTCTTTTCCGATGAAGCATACTACTGGCTGTGCAACGGAGGCCGCGCAGAGTCCCTCAAGTACACGATGAAGGAGTACGAGGCTCTCATCTCGGCGTCGAAGAAGCTGATGAAGAAGCTCGACGTGACCGCCCTGCAGGTCGAACAGGTCGCCTACGTTCTGCTCAAGGAAGGGGGGCAAGAGCCCGCCAAGGCACCGTCAACAGCCAAGAAGACGAACCCGGCTGCGGCTGCGGCTCCGAGCCAGGCAAGAAAAGTGTCTCCGCCCGCAAAGAGAAAGGCAGCCACCAACGCGAGCCTGCAAGACCAAGGAACCCTTCGTCGTTCCAAGCGCGGGAAGGAAGCTTGACATTGGGGAACCTACCACATCGGTCTGCTCCTACGCTTGGCTGGTTAGTGGCTGGCCCAATAAGTTATGCAAGACGTCGTTCGCTGGCCATTGAGCAAGCCCTACCGCGAAGTCTGCTTCTCGAGACACACTGCATCCTTGGTCGCATGATCGCGACGCCGTGATTAGTGACAGGCGTTGGTGCCGAGTCGAAAAAGGTGTGCCCATCGCCCCAGGCGCTCGTATCGGTAGAGGCACCTCAGAGGCACAGCTCGAGATGGCGACCATGGTCGACGACCTCCTATGGCCCCCAAGAAAAGTCGCCACAAAGCACGAAAACACTCAATTCGCCATCTCGTTCTCCTAGCCCACCGCCAGACCGAGGGGGGACCCAGTCATGTCAGCCCCAGCCCTCCCCTCCAGCATCACCTGCCGGGCTCGCATTTGGCGGGGTTCGGGGCCCTCGATCTGGGCCCCCTCCCATCTGGACCCTTGCACGCGGAGTTCGGGCAACAGACTGGCAGCACTGGACACACACCACTCTGACCTTCTGGGCGCCGCTCGCAACCTAACGCAATGTGGGGTCATGTCATGTTCCAGAACTACTCACATCTCTCTCTCTCCTCTCCGTCTGCTCTGCTTTGCTCTTTCCTGCAGCCGACCGACACCTGTTCACGCTGAGCTCCCCGACCATGTTTGAGCGCGCCCGCCCCTCGCACTCCATCGCTCCCCTCACTCGCTGATCAGCTGCGGGACGACCCGGCACGCGCGCACTCTCGACGCGAAGCGCCTCTCACACACACCCTGACGCCCGACCGCCATGGAGAACAACGACGACGAAGAATGGCAGCAGCAGCAGCAGCAGGGCCAGTCGCCCTTCTACGGCTACGAAGACGCCTTTGCCTACCCATCCATGCCCTTCACGTCGACAGACCTGTACAGCATGCCGCTGGCCTCGTTCGACCCCCCGAGCATGCTGTGGACGCAGTCGCTGCCGTACGACATGAACCAGTTCAGCCAGTTCCAGCAGCCCGACTGGACGAACATGAATTTCGATATGCCTACGCCGCCATCCATGGAAGTTGTAGAGGATGCTCCGCCGCCTGCCCCGGTTCAGATGACGCTGCCCTCGCGAGCGGTGCTGCCCGACGGGACGCAGACGCCAGGTACCAGCACGGGCGACGCAGGCAACCTCGACACGCCGCCACCGCTGCCCCAGAGATTCGCCCAGGTCAAACAGGGACTCATCGCGGGTCGAGAGAATGCCATCGCCGACTCATGGGATAGGCTTCTCGTCGCACTGCGAGCCGAAATTGCGCTGATCGAGGTCACCAAGTCGGACATCATCCCGACCATGGACTTCGCCGACCTGGAAGACCGCAACCGCGTGGCCGAATTCACAGCGAAGCTCAAGAAGCGCGGAGCCGCCATTATCCGGCAGGTCGTGCCGGCCGAGGACGTCAAAGAATGGAAAGAGGACACGGACGAGTACCTATCAAGCAACCCGGCGACCAAGGCATGGCCGACGCGCGACCCGCACCTTATGGGAATATACTGGACACCGGCGCAAGTCCGCGGGCGCGGGCATCCCAACGTGCTGGCGGCGCAAAAATTTGTCATGAGTCTCTGGCATTCGAACGACCGTGATGCGCGCGTGGCCAGCAACTTTCCCGTCTCCTACGCCGACCGGCTCCGCGTGCGCACGCCGGGAGAGTCAACGTGGCATCTGAACGCGCATATCGACGGTGGCAGCGTCGAGCGCTGGGAGCCCGACGGCTACGGCCGTGCCGGCACGTACCGCGCAATCTGGGATGGGCACTGGGAGGACTACGACCCTTGGGAAAGCAGCAGCCGCCTCAAGGTTACGTCGGACCTGTACAACGGCGCGGGCTCGTGCTCTATGTTCCGCATGTTCCAGGGCTGGCTGTCCATGTCGCCCGTCGACCCTTCAGAGGGCACCCTGCTGCTGTGCCCGATGCTACGCCTGGCGACGGCTTACTTCCTCCTGCGGCCGTTCTTTTCACCGCGCGTGTCGCGTGCCGCCTCACCCTCGATGGCTGCCTTCCTTGCCCGAGACAATTGGGCTCTTGACTTCTCCCAGTCATCCGTCATACAGGGCGCCGTGCCATCGTATACCCAGGAGCTCAACTCGGTGCTGCATCCGCATCTGCAGCTTGACAAGTCTCTGGTGCGGATCCCCCGCGTCGAGCCTGGCGACTACGTCCTCTGGCACCCCGACATGGTGTATGGCGTCGACCGTGTCACCCCTGGCACCGAGCCGGCAACCATCATGTATGTGCCAGCATGTCCACTCACACAGACCAACGCCCTTTACCTGGCTCGCCAGCGCAAGTCATTCCTCCTCGGCGAGCCCAGCCCGGACTTTGGCGGCGGCAGGGGCGAGGCGACCCATCACGGCCGCCCAGGAACCCAGGACGTCAACGATGCGGGAGGGGATGAGGCCATGTGCGCCATGGGACTGATGCCGTTTGAAGAAGACGATGCCTCGGGCTCACACGAGGTGGCCCTGGTGCGCATGGCCAACGCGATACTCTTCCCTGACCGGTTCGATATGTGTTAGGGGGGCAGGGGGGGGGGGGGGGGGGGGGGGGGGGCGTATGCTGGGAGGACCTCGCCAATTGCTGTTCAACGAGGGTGTACATGCACTTACACGAGACACGATACTGTTTATAATACGACGCGGGCGATTGATGAACCAAAAGATATGTATTCGCAAGCTGACGGGATGATTGCCCCGAGACGCCAGTCCTATAGCCCCCCGAAAACAAAGCATGAAACACCAAGAGCCTAGAAAAAGTTTTTTGTCGCCAGTGCCAACCCTGCTTGCCATGATATCTGGACCCATTGATTAGTCGTAGAACACCTCGCTGGCCTCGAGATACCCGCAGATGGGTTGTCTCGACCTCTTCCTTGCTAGACCAGAACTGATACCAGTAGAGGCGCCAAGGTTCTCCCAATTGCCCAAGACTTGTGGCGAGCAACTCCGAGGCGACGGCGCGACATGGTCCATCACGCAGCCAGGGCCATGGCCGGCGCTCTAGTCGACCTTCTTGTTGACCGACTCGCCGGTGGCGGCCGCGTACTTGTCGCACAGCTCGTCGTAGGCCTTGTGCAGGCCCTCGCTCTGCTTCCGGAGGGTCTTGAGGTCGCGGTCCTTGCGGTCGACCTCCTCGCGGAGCTTGGCGAGCTCGCCGGGCTTTCCGCCGACGGCGAGCTTCTCGCTCTGCTTGGCGTTTTGCTTGGTGCCCTCGTAGTCGCGGACGCGGTCCTCAAGACGCATGACCTCGAGGATCATGACGTAAGTGCGGTTGAGGATGAGGGAGAGGAAGAGCGTGAAGCCGCAGAGGTACATGTTGCGCTGGGAGTAGAACTTGCGGGCCTGGACCTCGAGACGCTCGTGGCCCATGACGGCACTGGAGGGGGGATGTTAGCACTAGGGTGTGGGGTATGGTAGGGAGCTTCGGACGTACGCATTGTTTTGGTTGTCGGTGGCAATGGCCAGCTCAATCTGGACCCTGTAGACGCGGTTGACGCTGTCGATGAAGAGGATGAGGATGAAGACGAAGGTGATCTTCATCCAGTACTGGATCTTGGCGACGACGGGACTTTCGGAGATGAAGCTGTTGGGTTGGGTTGTCAGAGGGAGCTTCGTAGAGGAGGTAGGGGGAAGGGGAGCTCACGTGAACAGTCTCCTCTTGATGGTGAAGGGAAGAGGCAGGATGAGGAGCATGAAGAGGAACATCTCCAGCATCAACAGCATGAACACCTGTCCGCTCTGTTAGAATCGAGTCCAAAGGAAGCTGCGGGAGGCCGCCGCCGAGGGGCACACGCACGAGGGTGTAGTAGAGCGTCATCTTGACTGCGGGGACGGGAGCTACGTCAAGCTTCTGGTGTGTGGTGTGGTTTGGTTGTGGTAATGTCCTGATAGACGGAGGAGAGAGATGATGGGATTTGGGTATGGAAAGGTCGAGGATTGCGGCTCGGGGAAGAAGTTCCTTTTTGTAGGTAGGCCAAAAGACCAGAGAATGCGAAAGTGTGACGATGGTCTGGAACTGGGACAGCAGGGTCAGGTCGGAAGCAGCAGCTGAAGAGGGCGGGATTGCAGCAGGCAGATCATCAAGTGGGGCGCGCGGCCCGGGGGGGCAGCATTTCACTTGCGAATCAACAACGTCATCGCGTGGCTGGGGCCGCTTGAGGACATGTGGCTTGAGCAGTGTCTCGGTGCAGCAAATCAAGGCGCGCACTGACGGGTAAGACGGAGTTGATTTCTGGACATCAGGCCCGATCCATCAAACAAGAAAGCTCGTCACCTTTGTGTCACTTGTGCAAACAGTGGTGACTGTGTCCAATTGTGTAAATGCAATAGATTCTCGGCTTGTGCCTAGTGAACAACCTGCTATAAAATGGTATTCTGAAAAAGGAGACCCTCAACGCCCAGCTTTTGCGGCCCCAGAGGAGGTATCTTTCCCCGCTCCGAGCCCAGCGTCCTCAATATCGCGTCCCATCAATCATACACCGGGGATCAAAATCAGTGTACAAAGAAATCACCTGTCCCGCCCTCGCTACGAGTAGAATTGGCTCTTCTGGAAACTCTCAGCCGAGACGTCACCAATCTTGCTCTTCAGCGGCTCCGGCGCCGGGACGGGTCCCACGGCACTCGTGAGCGAGCTCGTCCTGCTCGCGTCTTCCGGCGCAGCCTTGATAGCGGCGACGGGCTGGCCGGGGCGACGCAGGACCTCGAGGTAGGTCGAGGGCAGGTAGCCGAGCTGGCCGTTGCGGGCGCGGCAGCGCCACCATTCGCTGGGTTGTCCGTTGGGATCGGTCTTGCTGAGGACGGCGACGAGATCGCCCTTGCGCACCTCCATATCGACGCCTTGAACGGCGTTGCCGGCCTGGGGGACGAAATCGTACAGAACACGGCAGTAGTCGAGCTTGGCGGGATCGAGCTGCTGCTCCTGGGCCATGGCGAGGCGGCGGCGCTCTTCTTCCTCGGCTGAGGCGGCCATTGTGTTGATGAGCTTGCGCATCAGGTAGGGCAGACCGAACGCCGCGAGCATGAAGAAGAAGAGAGGCTTGCGGCTGGCCTTGGCTGGGCCGAGGGGCTGGCCGTCGGGACCGATGGGCTGGCGGCCTTCGAAGCGCGCAAAGGCGGCGGGTGTCAGGGCCGTGGCGTCGGCTGGGGGTGGTCGGCCGGTGATCTTGGCGAGCAGTGTGCGCAGCCAGCGCATGACGGCGAAGATTCCGAGGACAGAACCGAGCGTGTCCTTGAGGTTGCCGAACTGTTCAGCGACGGAAACCATTGCTGGGCTTGTTAGCGGAGGCCTGACATGAGAGGGAGGGATGTGAGCATACCGAAGAAGCTGGAGTGTGTGGCCATGTAGGTGCTCTCCAGCATCTGCGCAAAGCCGCCAAAGGCTTGAACAACACCCTGCAGCATCTGGAAGGTGGCCTGGGTACTGTTGTTGAACTGGTTGGTCAGGCTGTTGGGATCGTTGGGCCCGCCTGGCATGCCACCGTACATGCCGCCTCCATACATCCCACCGCCGTAGCCTCCGTATCCTCCATACATGCCGCCGCCCATGCCAGTACCGTAACCTCCGTAGCCACCCATGCCAGTGCCGTAACCTCCGTAGCCGCCCATGCCTCCCATGCGGGAGTAAGGGTTCGCCATGCCGGTGGAGTATGCGGCCGCGTTCTGGTTAACGGTCGCGGCGAGGGAGGCGGGACGTTGAGGGATAGCAGGAGAAGAATCGGCAGCGGAGGGCGATGCGGCCGTGGGTGCGAGAATCGTGGAGGCGGCGGGTGAGGAGATGGCGGACAGGGCGGGATTCGAGATTGCGGGTGGCAGAGGGGCTGCTGAAGATTGAGTCAGTGATGGGCAGCACGACATTGGATAGGGTAGAACATACTGGTTGCCGCTGTCGCAGCGCCTGCGCGTTCCCAGGGTTTCGGGGGCGATGCCATTCTAGGGGATCACGCCTCGGGGCCTGGCTTGCGCGAGATCACCTCGTCGGTCGATTGAGGGTCGACGTGCGAGGTGGCAAAGTTGCGGCCGACGACCGGCCCGAAGGGGCGCCGCGAGAAGATATGCGATCGGAGCGGAGGCTGGAGTTGCGAAGAGACTCGTCGGATCGTGGTCGTTATGTACACTCGGTCGTCGGGTAGGGATGGGTGATTGAATGACACGCTGAAAAATGCCAAACCGACGCGGGGATGGAGGAGTCAGGGAGGAGAGATTGCTGGAGATGAATGGAGGCCGGCTTTCGTCAGTGGTCGGGTGTCGGGATTGCCTCCTCTCTGCTTGATTTGGGGCGGACAGTGGGGACGGGCGACGGTGCCGGTCTGGGGAAAAACCCAGGCAGGGGACGGGGGCTTGTGCGAGCAATTGACGCATCTGATCACGGTCGGCACCGCCCTTGTGCCCGTGCCGTGGCCTCTGCCTTTCAAGTTGTGCCTCGGCAAAATCCGCCGAGGCCGTCGGTCGTTTTGCCCCTCCAGTGCGCCAGCTTGACCAGTAAAAGTCGTTTGTGGCTTTCCGCCCAGGCGTAATCCAGTAACAAAAACGGGCCTCGGCCTGGCCGGTGGCTTGCTTGGGGAAAGGTACTTGATGTATCAACGGCGACGCTGGAGATAACTTGATAACGAGGAGGACATTTCCATGGTCAAAAAGGAGGACAACTTGCAACCATTCAACGTGCTAGTAGACAGAGAGACTTTGATCCTATTATTTTAATTTCTTACTTGCGAAGCCGAGTCTTCAATCTGCCGTGTCCAGATGCTGGTAGGTACCAATGACTAATCCACAAGCCCCTACTTCAAATCCGCAAACGCCCTGGCGGCCTTGAGGTGATCCTCCCAGCTCGTCAAGCGGTCCTCAACAATAGCCAGGCTGGGCTCGAGACTCTCGCCGCCAAAGTACCCAAACTCGCCGATCAGCCTCATGTTCTCCGTCAGCTCCTCGTTGATGAAGTCAGGCCCTTGCATGGCATCCTGATACGCCTTGGGCGTGACCTGCTCAAAGGCAGCGCCCTTGCCCGCCTCGGGGAACAGCCTTGAGAACGTCGCCACCATCTCATCGCCCGTCACCTCGCCCGAAGACGCCAGCACGCGCTTGCCCAGGAGCTCATCGCGGCGGAGCACGATGGCCTTGACGTAGGAGCCGGAATCAACACCCGAATCGAACAGGCTGATGGGCCTGTCGCCTGCAAAAGGCATGCGCAGACGGTAAGCGCCGCCCTCGTCGGGAGAGGGGCGAAGCATGCCGCCGGGGAAGTTGGACATGAAGATGCCGGGAAGGAAAAATGTGGCGGGGATGCCGAGCTCGCGCACGTATTCCTCGACGGCGGCCTTGGAGTCAAAGTGGTAGACGTGCTTGAGGACGCCGCCCGAGAGCTTGGTGACGTTGGGGAGGGAGGACCAGATGTAGTGCTGCACGCCGGCTTCCTTGGCTGCGTCGGCGAGGTTCTTGCCCTGCTGGATCTCGAGGTCCATGTCGGCCTTGTCCCAGTAGTTGGTCATGGCAAATGCAGCGGCAGAGCCGGACAGGGCCTTGACGAGGGACGCCTTGTCATCGACGTTGGCCTGGGTGGGGTTAGCTTGAGTGCGTGTTGACTGTGCTACAGTAGAATGACTTACAGTGACCATCTCGACGCCCTTGGCAGTGAGAGCCTTTGCGCTGGCGGACGAGACATCGCGGGTGACGCCGCGGATGGACCACTCAGGCTGGAGCTTGGGGTCCTCGAGGAACTTCTTGACGACGCTGCCGCCCTGCTTGCCGGTCGCGCCGAACACGGTGATGATGCGCTTGGCCATTGTGGATGTGGATGTAGGTGTGTTTTGGTGATATCTGTGAGATCAGTCAGTTTCCATTCAACTTAATTTATGGCGGGGTATCTCACAGTTTTGTAGTACTTGATGAAGAAGAGGCCTTGGCAATGTCTTGCTTCTAGTTACTCAAGTGCGAGGTGGGTTTGAAGCTACGCTGCGGAGCTCCGACGATGGGTGCTGAGTGTTGGTGTTTCCGGGGGATGTAAGTAGATTGATAGATGGAGTTGGATCGATTGCGATGAGATTGCTTGATGAGTGTGATGATGAGGCTGGGGAATGGATGACAACATGGTGTGCGCCTCTCCTGCCTTTATACCCTCGAGACCATACATCCATCGTTCAATAAACTTTCCTCCATCGTTACCATGATTCCCAAGTCTCGTCAGAAGCTCTCGACTTGGCGCTCGTGGGCCTTCAGGTAAGCTAGTAGCGCCGATTATTCACAAACGGAGTCCGCTGTGCCGCACCTGGGCTCGGGGGTCTGATCTGCTGAAGCTGAGCAATCCGCCCAATGAGCGCCCACTGCGGGGCACCCAGCCCCTGTCCACGTCCGTTCGCTGTCCGTGATGCGGGGGCAGGTTTTCAATGCTTTGTCACGGGCACTTCTGTCCACTGCTGAGTCCTCAGCTTCGTCATTCGGTCATTTTCAGTCCGCTGTCCGCAGTCATGGATTGTTGATCAAGCTCTGGGCAAGTCGTACAACCCCGAATACGTCCGTCCTCACCTCGTCATCGCACATGCCGGGGAAGGAAATCAACCTGGTCAACGGAAAGAATCGCCCTTGGTTACCTAGGTACTCGGATGTGCGTCTCCAAGGCAACCCATCGTCTTCGAGCGTCACTTCGCACTTCACAGACACCTGGAGTCGCCAGTGGTGGACAGAGATCCGTCTCCATTACATTAGGTTGTAGATTGCGATATCTGAATCGAAGAAATTAAAAGAAACTCCCCTCCACCAAGGCCCATGCCGCTCATGCAGCCAGCGAGAACAGACTGAACGCACCCGTGTCCTTCTTCGTGTCCACCCAGCTCTGGACAAGCTCTTCAGCCAGCGTCGCCGAGAACTTCACATCGCTCGGCAGCTCCTTGACCGAAACAGAACCGCTGGCAGCGTCAAAGACGGTAGCCACCTTGATGAGGCCGTTGACAGGGCGCTTGAAGTAGTCGGACGACCCGCCGTCGACGTTTGTGTGGAAAGTCGACTTGCACTTGGTGTCACCCGGTGCGAGGACCTCGTAAATGTCAAACTCGCCGCAGTCCGACTGCCAGCACGAACAGTCGCCATATTGCTGGGTGCGAGGGATCTTGGCGTTGAGCGTCCACACTGCAGGCATGTCGCCGTTGAAACCCGTGTCGCCGTCGAGGGGCATGTCGAACTCGAAAAGGAACACCTTGTTGTCGCCGGGGAAGCCGTGGTAGGCGACAGCACCTGGGCGGTAGTAGCCGCAGCTGCCATCCTTGCACTCCCTGTCGGAGTAAATGGCGAACTCCTTGTTGGACGGGATGAAGGTGTTCTCAAGAACCTGCGGGGACGACGCGCCGCCCGAAGCCTTGGAGTTGAGGTAGGACTGAGAGTTTCCCCAGACGCTGATGGTCATTAGCTCTATCCTTCTTTGCATACGCCGGCACACTTACTTGTCAAACTTGCCGGAACCCTCACCACCGTAGTTTCCGAGGAACGTAATGCCGTCGGCGACGCCCTCCTTGGCGTTGTAGTAGCCAATGCGGCTCCATCCGCCCGTTTCCTGTGAGGGATCGCTCGAGGTCGGCTCGGGCTCCTTGGTCGAGGTGGCCGACGTGGTGGTGGGCTCGGGCGACGGCTCGGGCTCCGGGACCTCGGCCATGATCTGAGGTGCCGCCTCGACGGGCTTGCTGGACTTGAAGATGGTAAGGCCACGCTTCTGGTGGGCATGGGCGTGACCATGAGCGTGGGCCTGGCGGCGGGAGTGGAGAGAGGGCTGCGCCGTGTCGCGCTTCGCGTTGCCGTTGAGGTTGTAGACGGCGAACTGGGCGAGGTTCATGGGGCCGCGGAACAGGGCCGTAAGCTGGAGGGGGTTAGTGATGATGTTCAAGGTAGAGGGGGTCGGCTCGGCCTACCTCCTCGTTGTAGGGGGCCAGAGGGCCGCTGAACTCCTTGGACTCGTAGTTGCAGGAGCCATCACTGCCCATGTGCGAGACGGCCTTGTAGGTGCCGGGATGGCCGACGTTGGAGTAGAGGATGTGGTCGACGGCACCACAGAACCAGTTGCCGCCCTCGTTCTGAGCCGAGCCAGTACACTGTTGAAGGGCCGTGGCCACGGCGGCCGAGCCGAGTGTAAGAATGGCCGAAGACTTCATCGTGATAGCCAAAAAAAACACTGGTTCGAGATGTGCTTGAAAACAGAGCTGTCTGGCGAGATGATGGTTTCTGAATGCTTCAAGTCAAACAAAATGCAAAACACCAACGAATCCTTCGAATGAAAGGGAGCAATGTCGTCTGTAAAAGAGTGGATAGGGACGAAAAGTCACCTGGTGGTCAACGAACGACTGAGAGGGAGACGATCCAGAAGGGAGAAACCTCGAATGACCATGGCCCGGGCTGGTGGGGAGAGGTGAGCGAATATAGGGACTGAGCAACGGGCCAAGGGGCCGTCGGGCTGATGAGGGAGCGGTAAACGAGATCTTGGGGGTGTTCGCAAGCTCTGGGCATAACCACGATAGGAAAGACTCAGGGCCAGGGTAACTGACTGGCCCGGCAGGCCATCACGGTGAACGGGGTGACTGTGTAGGGGGTGGCCGGTACGGGCGTGTAAGTGGCCTGCCTCTCTGAGGAGAGACGGCCGAGGAGCCCCTCGTGTGCGAACCAAGACGCCATGCACCTGACGATCTTACTTGGCAAATGAGCATGGGTGGCACTCTAGTGGTGATATCAGCCGGGATAACATGTTTGCGGCTAGACTTGGAGGTATAGACCAGTCGACGGGCAATGGACGGCCTCGATGGTGAATGATCTCGACAGCACCCTCTGGAGTTGAGCGGAGTTGGCAGCGCACAAGACGAAGAAGGCGCGATGAACCCTAGGGGAAGATCAAGGATCAACAGAGGGAGCAACACGGAGCGTGGTGTACCTTGCAGCTCGTAGACTCGGCAGGGGGCACATCTAATCTCACACCTGCCTCTGGTGACCTTGGCTGGGCGAGGGACAGCGAGTGCGCGGGGTATCATTCGCTGGCGTCTGGCGCGCCAAGGCGGCCAAGAGAGAGGGTTTCGAGGCGCTCAAAGAGGACCGGCGGCCGTGTTGGTGCTTGGGCTGGCGCCTCGGCGGCTGGGCTCTAATCTTGAGCCAATTTGAGTGCATCGACGTTCAACTAGGCATTTGTCAGTCGAAGATGTTTTCCTGTTGGTTTAGTGAGGGGCACTCTACCTTGAAACCCCTCCATCGGACAGACAGTCTTCTCGATCAAGTGTCGATTAGTTGGGGGCGGCAGTTGCAAGGCGAGGGGTTCAGGCTTGAGGCAAGGGACTGGACCAGGGAGAGCCAGGGAGCATACCCTTGTGACCCATGCCCCCTAATCGGCGTCGTTTTCAGGTGAGCCGGTGGTCAGCGCAGGGAGGACAGGGGCCAGCGCAGGGAGGACAGGGGCAGCCCAGGAAGTCGAGAACGGAGTCCGTCGGGCCTGTCCCACGTCGTATCAGCAATAAATGCTCCGTGTTGCGAACCATGGCAATGTTTTGCGGTCGTCCTCAACCTGTGGTGCAGATCGGTGGCTGGCCCCCAAGACGCATGCCCGACTTTTGAAGCATAAAGCATGGGGTCGACATCGCCCTGTGCAGCCCGGCGATGTGACCCTACGCCTACGGCGCGTTCCCTGTCATCTTGTTTCGTTTGGACAGTCGGTGGCCCTGTAGGTTGTACGGTAGGCGCGATGCCATGGCATGGCACGGGCATCGAGAGTTGTTTCTTGGTGTTGTGTTCTCCGTCGAGCCGGTGCGACAGTTGGTGCTGCTCCGGGGTCAGCCACGTGCCGTAGCATCGTTGTGGAGCATGAGGCATCGCCTACCTAGTGTACAGACCGTAAGTAGGGGTCCACAGCGTGGTTTCCACAAACGGCAATGTTGAAGAAGCTCATGATCGAACTGCACGACGCCCAGGCGTACATGAGGGCAGGTGTTCGTTGCAGTCTTGTATCTTGGTGAAGATGCGTTTGGGTGTCGTCCATCAGAGTCGAGCCTGTCCAATTATTCGGAATCATCGCGGTGGATTTCTCAATGTAGGTGCTTCCGAAGCAGAGGACACGCGATGAAGCATGTTGAACGTGTTTCTGGGTCATGCATCAACGAAGTTTCTCCTTGACTGCGTGTCTCTAGGTGATGAGGTGGGCGGCAGGAAGGAAACCACCTGGGCATTTCGAATGGCAGGCACGACCCATCATCGGTACGTACCTCGGCAGTAAACCAAAGCTTCCATTTTCCCCGCCATGTCCACATCATGCACTGTCCCACTTCCCCATTTCATCACACAAACCTTCAGTGTCATCACCCTCACTGCTTCATCTCACGCATCGTTGCCAAGGCCTATCAAGATTGTGACCTCGATGCCTGCCGACGACATGCACCCTTTACCCTCGGACCGACGTATCGGCGTATAGAACAGGCACCCACCGACACACCAAAACAGTCTCTTGACCAGCGCCATGGCCACACCTGGGAGTCTTGTCTTTGTGGAGAGAGAGGGGCCACCAACTCCAACGTGACCCGCGTGACTCGCCTCCACACTCTCGACGACAGGCATGGTCCGCCTGACCTTGGAAATGTCAACCCGAGTCGTGGACCCTGACCGCCTGCTGCGGCCTGGGTCTTGATGCAGCCCCAGTTCATGCGATGGTTTCGGAAACACCATCATCGCTTTTGCATTTTGTGTTCTGTTCCGCCGTGCGTACATCTTTTGGTTGTATAGACCGTTTGCTTCATGGCATCGCGATTCTGTGTTTGAGCATATTTGCCAGCATTGTCAGCCACGTCTGCCGCCATGCAGTCCGGCTCTGTGAGACCTACTCTGGCAGAGAGACGCCGGAGTCTGACAATCTTCACTCTCGTCCTTGCAGCGACATTGTTCCTCGGCACGATCCCCCTGATTGTGGCAGACGTCAAGCTTCGAGTCCCGCGTGCCGACTATGGCTACAGCGTCATCTATGTCGAGGAAACCCACAATACCATCCTCGCCCAACTCGAACTCAACGGTGACGGACCGGCTCTGTACGGTCGTGATATTCAGCTGTTAGATCTCATCGTAGAGTATCAGACTGGTTAGTTGGTCCAACCCAGCCTCAAAGACACCTGCTTATATATCTAGACCACCGCCTTCATGTTCTAATCCAAGACGTCGAGGGCAAGCGGTATCAAGTGCCCGAGTCTCTATTCCCCCGCCCCAAAACATCACCCGATGTGTCCAAGGAGGACCACCTGCTGTCTTTTGACTACACCAACTCGCCCTTTTCCTTCCAGGTGTCCAGGTCCGCCACCGGGGAAGTTCTCTTCAACGCCTCGGCCGACGACTTTGTCTTTGAGTCGCAGTACCTCAGACTCAACACATCGCTACCGAATGACCCCAATCTTTATGGCCTTGGTGAGCATTTTGACTCGTTTCGCATGCCCAATAATGGGTACAAGCGAACCTTTTGGGGACGAGACGGTGGCGTCTGGTATGACCAGAACCTCTACGGCACGCACCCTGTCTACTTTGAGCACCGTACCTCTGGAACTCACGGCGTCTTCCTCCTCAACTCGAACGGAATGGATATCAACTTGGACACCAAGGACGGCCAGTCGTCTCTCGAATACAATGTGATTGGGGGTGTGCTAGACCTCTACTTCCTTGCCGGGCCCTCACCCATCGAGCTCTCCAAGCAGTATGCTCAGGTCGTCGGAGTTCCCGCAATGGTTCCGTACTGGACTCTTGGGGTACGTAGTGGGGAACATTCTCACATACTATATGTCAAACTGACCCGATACAGTTCCATCAATGCAAGTCTGGCTACCGCGATTGGATCCAAGTTGCTGAGGTCATTGCCAACTACTCTGCTGCCAGAATTCCACTCGAGTAGGTAAACTGCCCGCCTGAACGACACAGCCAATTTAACCCCTGAACCAGGACCATGTGGACAGACATCGATCACTACGACCATCGCCGGACCTTCACTCTCGATCAGGAGAGATTTCCCATCACGAGGATGCGCGAGATTGTAGACCATCTCCATCGCCATCAGCAACAATATGTCGTCATCGTCGATCCCGCCGTGGCCCATGTCGATACAGGCTATCCTTCCTTTAGCCGGGGTAAGGAAATGGAGGTCTTTCTCAAAGACCCTCAGGCAGAGGGAGAGTACTTCCGAGGGGTGGTCTGGCCTGTGAGCATCTTCCACGAGCATGTCCGACCCAGTCACTGACTACTTCGCTAGGGCGTCTCTGTCTTTCCCGATTTCTTACATCCCAATGCCACCGAGTACTGGGCCGGAGAGTTCAAGGAATTCTTCAACCCTAGCACTGGTATCGATATCGATGGAATCTGGTACGCATCTGTGACACCCTGATCTTGATGGTGCTGACTGACCTGATCAGGATTGACATGAACGAGCCGGCCAGCTTCTGCCGCTACCCCTGTGCAGACCCCGAGGACGCGGCAAGGAGGCGCGGTGTGCCTCCCCGGCCACCCCCTTTCCGCAATCCACCCAGACTTATCCCAGGCTTCAACGTATCCAAAGAAGACATCGACAGCTCAGCCTCCGACGACGGATGGTCCTCCGATACTGTCGAATCTTCCAATCCCAGCGACGATCAGAGACCACTTGGAAGACGCAACCGGCAGAGGATCCAAGCAACGAGCGACGACAGACAAGTGCCCATGGAGCAGCGGGAAGTCCACACATCAACCCGACAAGGGGAGGACGATGTTATCAACCCGCCCTACAGCATTCGCAATACCGCAGGCAAACTCAGCGACCTGACGGTCCATACTGACGTGCGGCACCACAACGGTCTCTTGCAGTATAACACGCACAATCTGTATGGACACAGTAAGTCAAAACTCAAAGTCCTTCCCAGAAACTCTCTGACCCCTTTTTTTAGTGATGGGGATAGCCACACGGGAGGCAATGCTCCGGAGGCGTCCCAAGTCGAAGCCTTTTGTTCTCTCAAGAAGCACATTTGCCGGTTCTGGCCAATACGTCCAGAAATGGCTGGGAGACAACGCCGCAAGATGGTCTCATTAGTGGGTACACTACACTTCCCTGCGTCTACAGCACTGACAACCCTCCAGCCGCTCCTCCATCGCAGGTCTGTTGGGTTTTGCCAGTATCTTCCAGATCCCCATGGTCGGAAGCGACGTATGCCACCCTTTCCAGAAAACATCTCCCCCTCTAACCTCTCCCAGGTCTGCGGCTTCAACGAACATCCAAGCGAAAACCTCTGCGCGCGCTGGGCCACGCTTGGCGCCTTTAGCCCCTTTTACCGCAACCACGCGACCTCACGCTCTCCACCACAAGAGTTCTTCCTCTGGCCCCGCGTTGCCTCGGCCGCACGCTGGGCTATCGAGATTCGCTACAGAC
>JACAFV010000014.1:207851-254429 GCA_014635975.1 Plectosphaerella sp. P0831 | reverse complement strand
CACAGCTCTTCAGCGCCAGTCAGAAGACGGCACCCCCGCCATCAACCCCCTTTGGTACCTGTACCCGCGTGACGAGAACACCTACGGCATCGACCATCAGTATTTCTACGGAGACTGTATCCTCGTGTCGCCCGTGACCGGCGAGGACGCTACCAACGTTGACATTTACCTCCCCGATGATATTTTCTACGACCTCGCCACCTTTCGCCCGTTGCGTGGCCGAGGCGCTTGGGTTGCTATCGAGGATGTTCCTTTTGACCGTATCCCGCTCCACCTGCGCGGCGGCTGCACGCTGCCGCTGAGGGTGCAGAGTGCCAATACGACTGCTGAGCTTCGCCGCAAGGGCTTTGAAATTATGATCGCGCCTGGGCTTGATGGTCGCGCAAGGGGGACACTGTATGTTGATAATGGAGTGACTGAAGGTGGCGGTGACGACCGCGTGGGCGTGGTGTTTGATTTTGACGGGGCTGAACTTCGTCTCCAGGCCATGACTGGCTTTGGAGTCTTGGACGAGGGCGCGTTGGAGACGCAGATGAGAAGGGCGGGCATACAGATCGAGGGCGTCACTGTCTTGGGTGTTGAAGGAGACGCAGGCGTGCTGGAACCCCTGAGCAGGGGCGTCTGGGGGAGGCAACAGGGTGGTCTTGCATAGCGATTTGTTGATAGGTAGTATTTGCGTTGAATTATCATCTACATTTCATCGAACAGAAAATCCTCAGAACCCAAACAAATCCTCATCCTCTTTGAACCCCCAGTCCCTCAACGCAGGCATGACAGCCTTTTGCATCATCGTCGGCGGTCCACAAACAAACACAGCACTCTCTTCCCCCGGCGGGAACAAATGCCTCTTCAACAGCTCCCCGTTCACATGCCCCTTTTCACCCTCCCACCCCTCAGGCGGATGGCTCAACACATGGGTAACATCCAGCTTCCCCCTGGCATGACCCGCAAGACCCTCCATCTCTTTGCGGAGTAGAATATCACCATCCGTCTTATTCGCATCCACAACACGCATCTCAGGGCCGTCATCACCCTCCTCGCCCAAAATGACGCGCGCCATTAGCGCATAACCCGGCGTCACGCCCGATCCGCCTACGACGAGAGAGACACGGCGGAACGTGCGCTCGACGCCTTCGACGACAAAGCGGCTCGAGCCACGGTATTCAATCTCGCCCGTCGGCCCACGAATCTCAACCGCCTCGCCGAGGGGCATGCAGTCGAGGATGTTGGACATGGCGCCGCCTGGCTGCTCAGGCGTGGGGAAGTACGTCTTGACGACAAGCTGGAAGGTTCCGTCGCCATCTTTGGGGTCGTCGTGCTTCTTCTCCCCGTTGCTGCCATTCTTGAGCGGCAGCTTGGCCGCGACACCTTTGGGCGGAGGCAGGACAGGTCTTGTGGGGGTGTACGAGCGTACGAGCATCTTATCCTTCATGTGGAATCCGAGAAGGACGTGCTGGCATGTTGCGAGGCCGAGAACGGCGCGGTGCGCGGGGAGTTGGAAGGTGTATGCCCGCGTATCCTCAGAGAGAGCCTCGCGCGCGATGAGCTTGGTGGGAACCCAGCGATGTTTCTGGAGGGTGATGTTGCGGGAGGTATCTGATGCGGACTTTGCGTCCTCCGAGGCCTTGCGCTTGGCATTTTCAGAGATGAAGTTGGCTGCCTTGTCGGTGATGGTCCCGAGGAGGCATTCTGGAGGCTGTCAGTTGAGGAGAACGAAAGGAAGGGGGCAACTCACCTCTAAGCTTGTCATACGCAAAGTCATCGTGAACACTCTCAAACTCCTCCGTCGTCTCCTGATGCATCCGTCCTGCGTGGGCCATGATCGGGGCTTTACCGCCCGGATGCCATGCCATGACCGACGTGGCATCGTAGACCTTATTCCCAACAACGATCCAACAGTCATCCTCAGCATCATGCTTCTCAACCTCCTCCCTCGTAAACTGCTTCTCCGGCGCTCCCGCATCCCTTTTGGCCGCCTCAATTCGATTCTCAGCGCTCGGCTTCATCCACCCTCCATCGCCAGTGCCCGGCTCAACAGGATGGCGGAAGAGCAGCCTTGCTTCCTCGCCCTCGGGCCGCTCGACCTCGCTCCTGACGACATACCAGGAATTATTCATCATTCCCATGATATTCCACGCCGGATCTCGCGGCTGCGCGTTCTTAAAGACGCTGCAGCAACGTACCGTAATAGACCGGGCAGCAACCAGCCGCGCGGAGGGAACGTCGATATGCCAGTGGCACCAGGTCCAGAACCGACTGCCGTGGCGAACGGGCATATCAGGCAGCTGGCGCACGCAGTACAACCACGACGCCCCATCGTCAAGAGATATCTCAACGCGTTGTACTTCATGGCCGCCACCGTCGTACGCAAAGCCTTGGATGCGATATTCAGCGCCGGGGTGCGCCGCCTCCGCCAGGGGAATCGTCTCGCCCTGTGCAGGACGCACGATGACAGAGTTGAGATTCTGCTCGTAGCACGCCGTGCTCGGGTGCTTGAACAGCGTCTCAGCAAACGGGCTCTCCATGTCCGTCACAAAAGACGGCAGGACCCTGTTGTCCCAGATGTGGTAGTAACCCGCGTTCTCCTCGTCTGACACCCATATGCGGGAGAGCCACTTGACGCAACGTCCCCCAACATGACCTGGGATGATCATACGCACCGGGTAGCCGTGGTCCGGCGGCAGGGGGAGGTCATTCATAGCGTAGGCGAGGAGAACATCGTTGCTGGCGTCCATGGCATACGCGAGAGGGATGCAAGTCGCGTATTTCCCCTCAGCGAGATCATCGGCACCTTCGAAATTGACCCAGCGCCGTCGTGTGCCCATGCGCCCTGTCGCTTTGCCCGTGCCGCCCGTTCCCTCGACCTCATCCTCGACGAGGCCGGCGGCGATGAGTACATCGCGCAGTAATGCGCCCTTCCAGTAGGCACATCCGCCAGCACCGGGGCCCCAGTTGAACCCTTTGGATTTTCGGAGCATGTTGAGTTCCTTCCGGCGGTTGCCGTCGCAGGCAAGGAAGACGGGTATGTTGACACTGCGGAACGAGTCACGCAGTTCGTCCATGCCAAAGGTGCGCGGGGTGCCGTCCCCGCCAACGTCGACGTTGACTGTGTGGAACTCCCACAGCAAGCGTGGCACGGGTCCGTGGTTTCTCACGTAGTGAAGCTCGTTTGGCGTTACGAGCCCGGCGTCCAGGAGGCGCGATAGCGGCGGCTCGGCGTTGAGAGGGTGCTTGCCCGTGAGGCGGATCAGGCCCGGACAGCGCGGGAACCAGTTGTCGGGCGTGAATTGATCTGCTTCGTCGATGGAAATGTCGGTGCGATTGTGCTTCTGGGGCGAAGAGAGTGTGCCGGGATTGCACTGGAGGTTCGACATGTACTCGCTCTCGGCACGCAGGGCACGAAGCATGGAGCGCTCTTCCAGCGAGAGGTCCTTTTCTTCGCTGAGCTTGAGGTCGCCATGCTGCTTGTCGTCGGTGTTTCCGTTTTGATTCGTATCCCCTTCATCTCCTCCATTCGTCTGCTTCTCCTGCTTCTCGCTCTCAGCCTTCTTCTGCGCCGCCTTTTCGTTTGCCGGCCACTTCTGTCCGTATTTGACCCAGTCCTCGGTGCAGTCAAGAGCGAACCGCCAGCCGACAGATCTGTCTTCGGGTCGGATCAGGTGCAGGTCTGGCTGGCCCTGAACAACATCCCTAAAGTTGACCAGCTCGCCTCGCGCCTCGCGCTCGTGCAGCGCCTTTGCTCGACCACGCGCCTCCTCGGTGTACCCAGGCACACGGTTGTCGCGGTTCTTGAAGCCCACGCGGTGATTGTGCCCAGCGCCCCAGCTGGGCTCGTCCTGGATCTCCTGGCGTGAAGACCCAGGATGGTCGTGCTTCCGGACAACATAGTGGCTCGTTCCGCCCATTGTCACTACCTGTCTGGTGAGCGAGTAATGTCAGGTCGTCAGCTTCACAGGCATGCTTCACAGGCATGCTTCACATCACCTAGGGGGGAGACGGCGCCGGCTTTTTGATCTTCTCTTCATTGAACGTAATACACGGCAGTCGATGACGTCGAGGCGTGACACTTGCAAGGCCAAATTCCTCCACTGTGACACTGCCGTGGCGTGAGACCCGGCGCGCCAGGCCCCGGATTAGGGCGCTGAAGCCGGCATCTCCGCGGTTGTCTGCGTGCCGGGAGTGGGCCGCCAGGGACAACCGCGCAAAGGTGTAGCGGCCGCTTGTCCGTTGGCTGCGTGCGCTGAAAGACAAGACATCAGACCATGGCTCGCTTACGGCCCCTTGGCCCTCCTCTTGGGGCCTCTTGGGGCCTCTGCTGGCGCCGCATCACCCTCGCCTTCATCTTCCTGCTGCCCGTCTTCGGCGTCTTCCCCGTCGTCCGCCAGCAATGGCCTTGCCTTCCGCTTCCTCCGTCGGTCGTTGGCCGCCACCTGCGCTGCTGTCTCGGCCGCCCTCTCCGCAGCCGACGCCATGCCTGCCGTCACGGCATTGATGCCGCCTGCGTTGGCGCGCAGCTTACTGACGGCGTTGCTCATGCGTTTGCTCGCCTTGGCCTTCTGCCGTGGCGCGAACCCTTCGTTGTTGGCACCCACGCCCACGCCGCCCTCGAAGAATCGCGTGATGTTGCTTTGCGTGCCCTCGATATCACGCCGGTTCATATCACGGATCACCGGAACCAGCACCTCGTCGGTCCGCTCCTTGCTCCATCCAATGGTCGCCATGAGGAACTGTCGCAAGCCTTCGAGATCCGGCACTCCCCACTGGAATGCTTCGGGGCTGTCGTCCACCTCGGGCTTCAGGTATGCCTCGCGTACCTGCGTTGTCGGGAACCCCGCCGGCAGGAACAGCTTGGTCGCTTGACTCTTGCGAAACTTGCGCCGGAACGCGTTGGCAGCGTCCTCGGCCTTGGTGCGCCGCTGGCCCTGCACGTCGAACCACCAGTCGCGGAAGGCCGAGAGGCCGCCCTCGGCTGCTGGAAACTCAGATAGAATCTCAACCGCAGTCACCGGGCCCACGCCCGGCAGGCCATCCGTGTAGTCGGATCCGAGGAGCAACGCCAGCGAGATGAGCTGTTCCCTGTCCAGTGACAGCTCCTTGTCGAGGTCGCTCGCCAGGTAGCACTCGACCAGCTTGTTGCCGTTGAACATATTCTTATACACGCGCGTGCCCCCGAACAGGAACGTATCCGAGTCATCCGTGACAATGCCGTCGACGAGTCCGAGACGTACGAGCTCCGCACACTGCGCCTCAGCCTCCATCGGGGCCGTGATGTATGGAATCCCGAAAAGCCGCAGCAGCGCCTGACACTCGCCCACCATGACCTGGCTGACCTCGTCGGCGTCTCGTCGATCTTTCTTTTGCTGCGTCCGCAGTGCCTGGAGTTCCTTGTCGTACGCCAGGCGATTCTCCTGCTCTGACTTGTTGTTGAGCTCACTGGCGAACCGTGCATGCTCGTCGGCCTCTTGCGCGAGACTCGCGAACAACTCCTCGTCCTCGGGGTCGCTGTACTCGGTTCCGTCGCTGTCCCCGAATATGTCGTCGCCGGGAGGGTCCTCGGTGTTGAGAGTGGCAGGGGCCACAGCAGGGGGAGGAAGCTCCTCGTCCTCAAAGTCATCGACAGGTTTCGTTGGAGAGTCGACGGCGACAGCCACGGGAGCTTCGAGAGGGATATCCTCCATTACAGGCTCCGGCGAATCAGGTAGCTCTGTGACCGTGGTCTCGACATCCTCGTCTTCGTCTGGGATCTCCTCTTGGGCTGGGATAGTCACCTCCTCAATTTCGGGTTCAAGCTCCAGCTCCGGCGCCGGTTCTGGTGACTTGGCTGGCGACTTGGTTGGCTCCTTGGCTGGCTCCGAGGTGCTTGTTTCAACAGCAACAACGTCCTCTACCGCCTTGCTCTCTACCGCCGGCGGCCCGTCCAGAATCTCAACATCGCTATCGTCGTCCGAAGACTCAATAGCAATCACCTCATTCTGTCGCCGCCGCCGGAACAGCCGTTCCTCCTCCTCTGCTACCGCCCGGTCTTCGGCATTGACCTCGGCCTGCAGCTCATTCTGCCGCGCAATCGTCTCCCGAATGTCAGCGTCATCCACCATCCACGGCGGCAACGGCTTCGCCTCGGCGGCCGTGGGGTCCCTCTCAAACCCGCCGCTCAGCAAGTCATGTTCCACCTCCACGTCCTCTTGTGTGGCCTTGTCTGCTTTCTGAGTCGCGGGGGCTCCTCGCGGGGTCAACTTTGCGAAGGGCGCGAATCCCAGGTCCAGCTTCGGGAACGGGAGTGGCCCGTCAAAGGCGTTCTTCACGTTGTTGATAACAGGCTTCGGCTGCGCTTGCTTCCGCTTNGCTTTCTCGAGGCGGCCAAGGCGGCCTTGAGATCGTCCTCGCTGTCGCTGTCGCTCTCGTTGGCACGTCGCCGCGGAACGGCGGCATTGGCTCTGTTGTTGACAATATGGGCAACCATACGTCCACTGGTCGAGACGATAGGCTTTGACGCCGGGACCGCCTTTTGCTCCCACTCGGGCGCAGGCATCTCGACGTCCTCAAATTCGACATCCTCTTCTGCTTCCGACCCATTGCCGTGTTGTGCTCGAAGCGAGAGGGCGATGGCTTGGTTGATGTCGTCTTCCTCTTCGGGGTGCAGCCTCTCGCCCGCCACGTCTCCACCGACGAACAGAGACTCATCCTCGACAGGCTGTGTCGGCTTAGGCAGTCTGTTGAGACCCTCGACGGGCACGTCCTCAAACTCCTCGTCTTCATCGCCCGACTCGATCTTCTCGTCCCTCTGCTGGTACCGGAAGTCGAGTGCGTCAACGTCAATCGGCTTGTGCGCCTCGCCAATATCTTTCTCCTTGCTGACGACTCCAAGAGCCCAACCACCCTCGGCGCCCTCGTTCTTGACCAGAATGTACTCGCGGCCACGCTCTCCCGCGATGCGCCCGCCGCCCGAAATAGTCAAGTCGAGACCCGTCATGCCGGCCTCCCTCATCAGCCGCTGCGTCAGCTTGTTCCTCTCCTGGACTCGCTCGACCTGGAACCGCGAAAAGTCCATGCGGTTAGGAAACATGTGCTCGAGCTGCTCCTTGCTCAGGCCCATCCTCAGCCTACTCCGCAGCCGCGCCGCGTTGAGAATGTTGTAGCGGTCGGCCGCCGGGAGACTTTTGAAAAAGTCGCCGTCAAAATCAATCTTGCTAAAGTCGTAGAGGTTGATGTCCTCGCCGTCGTGGAACTGTCGGGCGTACTCCTCAAGCTCCTCGATGCTCATGATGCGGGGATCGTCGGCCCGCGCCATGGACGATATGTCGCCATCCAGCGCCGGCAGATGGTACTGGTCCTTCTTAGTGAACTTGCGTGTCTTTTGGCGCTCCTGCTGTGACATGCCCTCCTCTCCGACGTACACCAGCTGGTCAGCGCTGGGGAGCGGCTCCTCCTCTTCCGTCTCTCGCATCGCGGCACTACCCGCCGCCTCGCGCTTGCGCTTCTCCTCGTCCTCCTCAGCGGCGCGCTGCATCTGCACGGCGAGCAGTTTGCCGGCTGTGCGAACGGCATCTTCGCGTCTTCCCTCGCGCCTGCGCTTGCGGTTCTGGATGGTCTGGCGCTTCAGTACGGGTGCGCCGCCGTCAAAGACGAACACAGGCTTGATGCCGAACCACAGTAGCTTGCATATCCGGCGGAAGAAGCCAACAACATGCGAGTTGCGCAGAGCATTGCCCTCCTTGTCGCGGACAGCCTTGAGGAACTGGTATATCCAGATGGAAGCGTCAACGGCGAGCCGCTTGCGGTTGAGAGTCGCGAGGTTTGTCGGCCGCGCGCATGGCTGGACTACAGTCCACAGACCGTTAACACCCATGGCGACAGTCGCGTCTCTGGGTTCGGAGTGTGATGGTGGTTTGGTCGGATTCACGGAGGGGCGGGCTTGTCGGCGTGCGCGTTCCTCTGAGAGAAGCGTCTTCTCAGGGAGAATCGACTGGTAGCATGGCTATCGTGTTACCATGTGTTGGGCAAAATTTGAGATTGTCAATAAGAGTGGTGGTGCTGCAATGCGTGGTTGAAGATTTGACTCTGTGCACGATGCTGCCTGGTACAATGAAGCCGGAGCGACGGGAAGGAGCAAGTCAGCAATGACGCCAACACCGGAACTTCCCCCTGGGCCCGCTCTATCGATAAGCCCCGCCATCGCCGTTGCGTCGCTTGGATGCACTGAAGATCTTCCAATGCTTGACTTCATCCTCCTCTCCACACACCTGCTTTCCTCTCTCCGCCTCT
The DNA here is from genome assembly GCA_014635975.1 of Plectosphaerella sp. P0831. NCBI lineage: Eukaryota > Fungi > Ascomycota > Sordariomycetes > Glomerellales > Plectosphaerellaceae > Plectosphaerella > Plectosphaerella sp. P0831. Next base: position 246,167 of record JACAFV010000014.1, on the reverse strand, counting down.
CCGCCTCTCCCCGACGACACGTGCCATAGACGGCGGCCAGCGCGCAGGATGGAAAAGCAGGAAGCCCGCGAGTTCCTCTCGTCGCTGCTGAACAAGACCCTTCGCATCGTCGCCAGCGATGGGCGCATGTTCCTCGGCGTTTTCAAATGCACCGATCCTGTTCGTCCCCTTGGCTCCATTATCTTTGCCATGGCGACTGACAGAACTTCTATAGGATGCGAACGTCATTCTGGCCGACACATACGAGTATCGACAGCCCTCCGTACAAGAGCAGGAAGACGCCAAGAGGGTGGCCGGCAGCGGCATCACCAGCCTCCAGATGCACATGACTTCGCGGTTTCTGGGCTTGATTGTCGTGCCTGGCGAACACATTGTCAAAATTGAGGTCGAAGAGTTTGCGAGTCAGCTCAAGGGGACGAACCCGTACGCAGATATGATGGTGGCATAGCAAAGGGCGGCATGCCTGGAGGCCTTGTACAGTGATACCCCGGTGTTTGCGTTTCCACGGACACATCTCGAAATAATGATCCAATCCTATTTTCCATAGCCGAGTAATGATACAAAATCCAGTGCTTGCACCACACGAACCGGGCAGCCGCTGCTGTGTGTATCACTGCGGTCTCTACCCCGTGAATCACACAATTGAAGCCTGCCCAAAATACCAGAGATACCCCGCGGCGTCTGTTTCCATGACGCCCACCATCATTACTCCCGTCATGGCACGCTGACGTGTCGGCTCCGATGCTGGCTGCGATGAAATTAGGCGTCGCAACCTTATTATTCGTGAGCCACCGGCCGGCCTGATTATGGCTCATGCGACGACAGCCTCCTGCTGGCGACCACGCGTCTCGCTGCCGTTGACGCCGGTGTCGCTCTCGAGGATAGAATCACGGCGGTCATCTTCCTCCAGCTCCTCCTCCTCGTCCGAGTAATCGTCAATCTCCTTGTTGCGGGTGGCCGGCATCCACGACGAGTCGTCGGCGAGGGGCTGGTCCTGGCCCGAGAGGTCGTGGGCACCGCGGTGCTTGATATTGTTGCGGCGGCGTGTCGACAGGTTGCGAGCGCGCGTTGACAGCTTGGAGGAGACGGCGGCGTTAGAGCTGACCCAGTTCGTCAGGGAGTTCTCGCAGTCCTGGATAATGGCCTTGCTAGCCTCGTATCCGTCGTAAGCCTGGCGGGTCTCGCCAGGGGTGACCGGCGTGTCGTCGATAAGCTCGAGCATGTGCTTGCCGTAGCCGGCGATGATAGCGACCTTCTCGCAGTGCTCCCGGAGAGCGTCGAACTGATAAGTGTAGGCGGCCTTGATCTTCTCGCGAGTGATGTTGGAGAGCTGTGCCTCGGCGACGAGTGACTCTGCCTCGGCGCGCACGAGTTCCTGCTCGAGGACGACAATCTTGGGCGAGTTGGGCTCCTTGTACTTGAGCTGAGCGATTTGGTCGGTGATCTTCTGCTTGCCTATGAACGTATAGTGTCAGACGCGGACTCGCGCTAGTCGTGGCCGGAAAGACCTTAGGGGGGTGCTTACGGTCTCGGCTGGGTTGCACAGAGGCCTCGATGTTTCGGATGCTCTTGATGGTGACGCGGTACTGATCGTAGCGATCGACGTATTGATCCTCCAGCTCGCCAATTTCGTAGAGGAGGACACCCAGCTTGTCGGTGACGTCGGACACGTCCTCGTCGCCGCTCTCGCCCCAAATGGACAGTTGTTGCTGCGGAGGGGTCGGGTCAGCGGGTGATGGCAGACCGAGCGGGGTGGGAGAGATGACATACAGCTACTTCCATGCGTTCCCGCGCGACGGTCTCAAGGCTGCGCATAACATTCTTCTCCATCTTAACGAGGATGGACAACTTCTTCGCCAGGTCGGGGCCAAAGGCGCCGGCGGACTTGTGACGCAGAGCATGGCCTGTAGGATGACACTATGATCAGCGGCGTGAACGAGACGGTACGGTCGGGTTTGATGTCATGGTGAGTAGGTAGCGTGATATGTTGCGACTTACCGAAGCCTCCGCGCCCGAACAGGCGGCCGGTCTTGGTGGTAGAGGGCGGGGGAGGGGGGTTCTGCGGGACACACAATGTCAGCCTGGCCTCGTGCTGACGAATTGAACGAGGAGCGAGGGCACACCTGGATCTGCGAGGCGGTGGGCGCCCGCGACTGGCGCATCGAGTACGTGCGATGCATGTTGGGCTAAGTGGTGGGCTGCGTACGGCAGGCGGGTGGGTTTGGGTCTGGTGGCGATGGGCCGATCGTAGAGGGAGAGAGAGCTGTTGGTTGAACAAGTCGCGCGCGAAAGGACGACAGGTGGATGGAGGTTTTTGCTTCAGGGTTGTATGACAAGGATTGAGTGAGGGCGGGAAGGCGGCGAGGGGCGATCGTGGGAGGGACTACGCAATGTTTATATGGGAGGCGGATCCTTTGGGGAACACGGGACGGGAAGGGTGGAAGGGAAGGGGTCGTGGAATGGGTACAAGCACAAGTACCTCCATCCGTCTGACGCCTGGCCTTGGCCTGCGAAGCGCCACGCAGCGACGACGCCCGAAGGAGACCGGGACTGGGGGGAGGTAGCGTGAGGTAGGGGTCTGTGGTTGCTGTGGATGCTGGGACGACGACGTCATCAGAGGTCCCTAGCTCCGTTTTGCGCTGAGTTAGGCCCGCCGCCAGCAGGTGCCTGCAGATTCGGGCCCCGAAGGTACGAGGTCGAATGCGCATCTCGGGTACCTTGCGAGCCAAGTTTCCACTACGCGATACCTGTCGGGGACCTCGGATTGGCGTACCTTGGGAGTAGTTCCCGTGTCCCCCGCCGGACGGTCACTTTGTTGTGATCACCATCCAGGATCAGGTTCCAGACGAAGGGACACCATCAGTTCGCCATCCCCCCCCCGTCCCATCTCCCTTTTTCTTTTCTTCCCTGAGACCGTCTTGTTTCCCGATGCGGCCGCGTGCCACGCCGGCACCGATGATCGCATCCGAGCCCCCCTCCCGGACCCAGGTCCAACCCAACCAACCCCAGACACTGGTTTCTAGCATCAGGAGAAACGAGGCTGTGCTGTGATGCGTTGCGTCTTTTGGGAATTAACCGGGCCGACAGACAGAGCCCAATGCATTGGACCACCCCCTGATCGGCTGCCCGGTAGTTGACTTTCACGTGCAGATGCGATGCGACTCGCAGCAGGGACTGGCACGAGGCCCTTGAGTCCTTTTCTGGTTTCTGGGTTAGGTATGCGGGGTTGTAGAACATGCCCAGCTATTGCATGCGTCAATGGTCACGCTTCCAGAAGCCCTTCTCCACGGTGATGAAGAGATGCTTGAGCCCACATTATCTCTATTCAGATCATATTGAGATGCAGTTCCCGAAACAGATAGTCGCCCGGAGATGACTCCTGCAGTTTGCAACCCTCGGACGTCGTTCAGCAACGGATGACTTCATCGCGGTTCCCTTGCTGCAGAACGTCTCCTAGCGGCAAGCTAACCGGCCTCCAAATTTCCCGTTCTTGTCGGCAGCTCGAAACAACGTAACTAGAGCTTGAAGAGACTAGCGCCGGTCTGGCGGCACATCGAAACAGATTGAACAGATGAGTGACGACGGGCGTGATAGATCATCACGGGCCAATCTGCTGACTCGTCCAGTAAGAACGCGTGGCAGAGGCGCATTTCATTAATAGAGCGTGGGGTGGGTATGGTGTAGTAGTTAGCAGTGGAAAATGAGAAGATGGTTCTAGACAAAACAGCAACCCTAGCAAGCCTGCGTACCATTTCATGGATTATCAAAGACATATGTTCTCTCAGTCTTGTTTCAACAAAAGAGTTTGGTTAACCGTGGACTCGATGGCGTTCGTGGCTCCATGTTGACAAGCCTGGTGTGTCAGCCGAGGTCTGTTCTGATATGTGCGAGTCGAGGATGGAAAGAAAAGAGCCAAGATACAGTCACTACAGATGATTAATAGCAAGACCAGCTAGCAGAGATGGTGGATAATGGTGGTGAGTTCCATTAGCAGCGCCTGGGAGTTTACGAAGCCAGAGGACAGTTGGTGCAACATTCTGCTCATCATCACACTTACCCGCAGAATGTGAAGGTTCTAACTTTTGAGTGTGATAACTTCAAATAAGCCCGAAATCAATTGTATGGTCATCCAGAACAATCACCATCTCGTGTTCAGGTTGGTCATGTAAATGAGAAGCTTTCCTCTTGGAACATAGGCTCTGACTGTCCATGGTCCACATTCCAAGTCACACCGGAGCTACAAACTGCTTCGAAAGCGTCGGACTGCTTCTGGCAATCTCGCAGTAATTGTTGCAAAAGATGTAGGTGCCATCTGTTTGTCTGATAGGAGGAAGTTGCGCTGCCTATTATCGATACAAGCACTATATGATGGCCGGACAAATATCGGCTCTCCCAATACGCTAGTGAGCGGATCCCTGCTGACACTGAGCCCCCTGATTGGTCTCCTGGGCCTTTACCCCCCCAGCCGGTCGCCCTTTCCCTGGGCCAAAGCCTTGTTGCAACCTTGAACAAGGGAAGGGGCAAGAACGCGCTTCGACTTTGTTGGCGACTTCCATCGTGATGAGCACCGTGTCGGCGACACATCATCCTTCAGCGCGAACACTTTACGCGACTGCCATGCCATGACACCACAGCGCCGCCATCATTTTCCTACTGTCTATGCATCTATTCCCACCTGCTCACTATAGTAGGGGCCGCCCCGAGTCTCGTCGCCGCCGCCGCCGCCGCGCCGCCAGTTCGCCCACGCGTGCCAGGGCCCCATCCGATTTCAAACTGAGCGCGTGCTCTGTCATCCAACTTCACCTCAACTCAACCTCCGCACGCCGCCTCTTCTCGTCTACCTATCAAGGTACTACACCAAACTAATTTCTTGTCCGGTAATCAACTCACTCCCCTCGGTTCTTATCGGGCGCCTGGAGTCCGACCTGGTCCAGAAGCCGCTCAACATGAGCGAGTTCCTCTGGCCCCTTGACCACAACCACCATCATGTCACCGCATATAAAGTCTCACAACTCCCGTCGCGAAAATTCATCATCAACTAGAAACGCTCAGAAGAACACTCACACGTCCGCCAAGTTCCACATCGACCTGACCCTCGACTCCGACTCGGCTTCGCGCGACTCGGACTCTGATGAACCCGTCTTCATCGGCACCAAAGCCATTTCGCAGTCGGCGGGTCAGAGTCAGAATGGCAGGGCACCGTCGCAAACTCGGTCGCCTCGGTCGCAAGTCAAGCCGCAACCTCAACCCCAATCTCAGGCCCAGGCCAAACCGCAGGCTCAGGCTAGACCGCAGGCTCAGGCCAAACCGCAGGCTCAGGTCAAGCCGCAGACCCAGACCCAGTCTCGCCTTGGGAATGGCAACCTTGACAAGCTCATGCTCGATCTCCAAAATGGCCGTCTCACCCCCAGGCCCGTGGCTCGCGAGGCTGATCGCCGCGATGCCACGGCTACCCCCCAACAACAAACGCAGTCCGTCTCTACCCAACACCATGGCACATTAGCTTCCTTTTCAGGGTCTACTGCTGCTGCTGCTGCTTCTGCCTCGGCCTCCGCGCATTCGCCGTCTCACCCGCGCTCTACGACATCGTTTTCGTCGTCCAACGCCGCTGCGAAATCTCCATCCGCCACCAAGAGTACTACCGCTGGCCCAAGAAATTTCATTAGGGACGACATCACGCCAGAGAGTAGATTCGCTCCCTACAGACCAGACTCGACCATCGCAGCTGCAGCCGCTTCGGCACGTAACGCGATCACTGTCAACAACAGTTCACGAGACCGGCCAGCCACCAGGGATTCTCATATCGCCCCCCCACAAATCACACCGCCATCCTCGTCTCGCTTGGACAACAGCCTGCAAGAGAGTCCCAGTGCCGTTGCCATGTTCAAACACCCCAAGACCACCCCCAAGAGGGTCGAGTGGTCGGTCGAAAAGCTGGCTGACACCCTACTGGAGAAGTCGAGGGAAATGAGACAGGCACACCGCGACTTGGTCGTCTTCACCCTGGGATCCGTCCAGCCCCAAAAGCCCAAGGTGGCCGCTGGTAAGGATTGGTTTGCCGGCATCAGGCACGACCCCGTCCATAGCGAGGTGCCAAAAACGGGCGAGATGCTCAAGATTCGGGTGAAGGTAGGTCGTTGCCTCGTGCCCCACACGCACCTACAAGACTGACCACCCGCTGCAGCATCATGTTCGTGGTAAGAAGGAACAGGGCACACACTGGTATCAGCCATTGCTTCTCGAAACCGAAAAGCCCCGCGTGCCCAAGTTTCGCTTCCACCACAAGGAGATCGCCAGAAACGTCCTCACCCCCAACACCATGCTCAAGTTCGTGCCCGTCATCAGAGATCTGCGACCCGGCGAGGACGCCCAGTATAACACATGGCTTAAGGAGCTTGATCGTATGGACGCCAGCTGCGGTTTCCGGCCGATGGGCTCGCGAGAGGAGCGTGTCATCAGAACCACGCGCCAGGAAAAAAGGGCTTCCGTGGCTCTTTTTCTCGACTATTGGCTCGACGACATGGCCGTCCCCGAGTGCAGCCGATCCAACCTCATCAGGCACATGGTCAACCAGGAGTCCGACAATGAGATGACGCCGCACCAGCGAAAGGTTCTTGATGACCTGCACAGCGACAACAACGCCCCAACGTCGCCCCGCGCGGCCAAGACGGCTCGCATGTTCACCGAGGCCTTCGACAGCATCTTCGCTAGCGATCACGTCCCGGTCGAGCGTCAGATTACGCTACGGGACGTCCTGCTGCTCGACAAGACCGTCGATGAGGTGACTGAATCTAAGAAGACAGTCAAGAACGCGGCCCAGGAGCACACACCGCAGACCTACGAGGGGTTCCTTGAGACGTATGCCATTATGGGCTGTCTCATCTGTTTCAGCAACTCGTGTGAGCACGGCGATTATGGTGGTTTGAACGAGAAGAGAGCATTCTCGCTTGACGCCAACGGCAGCTCGGAAAAGATGTTCATCAAGAAGCCTGGCGCCTCCGACAAGAAAGATCATGACGGCACCCGTATCCAGCCGTGTCAGAGGGGCTGCTACATGCTTGACCTTGACCCGCCGTCCCGCGTGGTTGGTCAGAAACCTTGGTCAAAAAACCACGAGATGCTTCTGCGAAGCATGTCCTGCGCCGTCGATTGCAGCTCCCGGGTCCGATCCAAAGCACAGTGTATGGTGGCTGAGCTTCTCGACCGTGAGTGCTGGGAAGTGCATAAGTATCTCTCGGGGCTGGAGAAAGTCCCCATTCCCGAGGCCACGGGTGAAGCACTACCGCGCGCCAAGACGCTGCCATGGTACGATCGACACAAGAAGATGCTCCTGGGCGACTGGCAGTCGGAAACGTTCACCCACGACCACAAGTCCCGTATTAACCCGGACCCCTGCCACCACGACGGGCCGTGTACCGCCGCCAACGGCTGCGAGTGTGTCCTCAGTAATGTTTTGTGCGAGCGTTTTTGTCTTTGCACGGCCGAGAACTGCTCCCACAAATTCACCGGCTGCGCCTGTGGCTCCTCGGGGAAGTCCTGCCTGCAGCGGGCAAAGGAGGGCCGACCATGCATCTGCGTGCAGCTAAACCGGGAGTGCGATCCGGGTCTGTGTCATGGGTGCGGCGTCCGGGAACGCGTGGACCCCAAGAATCGCGACAATCCGGCCATCATGGACTCTGGCTGCCAAAACTGTGTCCTCCAGCGGGGCCAGAGCAAGGCGGTGACGCCCGGAAAGAGCCAGCTGGAGGGCTGTGGCTACGGACTCTTTACCCTCGAAGACATTGCCACAGGCGAGTTTGTCATCGAATACACAGGCGAGCTCATCATGCACGATGAGGGCGTCCGGCGCGAGGCGAGGCGCGGCGAGGCCTTTGACGACGAGGGCAACTTCACATCTTACGTCTTCAGTCTACTCGACTCGGAGGGCATCTGGGTCGATGCCGCCATCTACGGAAACCACAGCAGATATATCAACCACGAGGTGGATGACTTCAACATCGAGCCCAAGATTCTCTACGTCAACGGCGAATACCGCATCCGTTTCACCGCAACCCGGAACATCGCGGCCGGGCAGGAGCTCTTCTTTAACTACGGCGGCAGCTTCCCCAATCTGACCAAGAAGATGATCAAGGACAAGACCAAGGAGACAGAGACCTCCAACGACCAAGGGTCGCCCGTGAAGCGGGGGCCTGGACGGCCGAAAGGCAAGGCTAAGGCCAAGACCACCACCAACAACAACAATAACAAGAGGGGACAAGAGGCCCGGGCCATGCGGAAGGAGGCCCCCGCGCCAGAGCCCGAATTGCCCGAGGTGCTCGTCGAGCTCGAGAAACCACGCCCTGCCGGTGTTGGCAGGGGCCGCAAGCGAGCCCGCGAGGTTGATTCCGTCGTGGACGAGTCGGACAACTACAATCCGTCCGTAGAGGACGGCGACGGGGAGTCCTCGTCACGATCGCGGTCTCTGCCCGTCGCACAACGGAACAAGCGCCGCCGTACCCGGGGAGCCGCCGCCGTTGCCGCAGTGCCGCCGCCAAGAGCGGACACGACAGACCAGGAAGAGACACCGCAGCCAGCCCAGCGCGGCCGCGGCAAGAAACGCCGACGCGACAGCGACGACGAAGAGCAGGCCGAGGATGACCTGCCGACGCCGCGCAGACGCCGCGGAAGGCCTGCGAAACGCCAAAACGTGGTGCGGTCCGACTCGTCCACCCCTGTGCCCGAGGCCAAGAGTGTCGAAGCTACGCCCGTCAAAAGAGGGCGCACCCGACAAGATCAGTCCAAGATCCACCAGGATACGCCAGCGGCGGACGAGTCTGTCGAGCCTCAGACGCCGGTCAGCCGGCCAACGCGATACGGTCGTAGGAGGTCCAATCGCGTGGCCGATGAGTCGGACGACGATCTGCCTGCGACAGTGCTTGGGGGCCACGGACGCAGCCCCAGCGCCCTTTCAGACATGTCTAGCAATTCTCGGAGCAAGAGGGAACGGCGGTTGCCGATGCGATACCGCGATTCGGAAGAGCCATGAGGGCGGGCTGGTACATGCCCGCTGGGGGGATAGACGGCGCATTCATGGACGGCATATTCGAGTAGATACTGCCCACCGCCTTTGCTGCTTGCCATGAGCGGTGGGAAGGATTCATCATGTGATTAGGTAAAGGGAGAGGGGGAGAGGATGAGTGGTAATCGAAGACCAATCATGTTGTATGAGAGAGCCATGTGATGATGGAGATGTGTGAGGTTCTGTAAAGTTGAGCGTGACAAAGAATCAGGGGGTTCAGCCGCTGGGTGCTGGGTGTTGTTAACGGGAAATCGGTGATGTATCACTTTTAATCAGGCGTCGCTTTGATCAAGCATCAGACGAAGAGGGCCAGAAATATCCATAGATTTCTTTGACGGACAGGGGTGGCCATCGTGTCTGAAGGGGTACCACGGCCTGGCAGCGTTTTGATGCCATTCTGTAGAGGTCTTAAGGTCCATCAACACGGCCTTGCTCGCGTTTGGTTTGAGGTTTCCGGTGCTTAGATACATAGGAGAATACCCTGTGTCAGAGCTTGGAGTTGTTCAAAGGACATGTCCTCCAGGAAACGACCATTTCATACCGTGTCAACTCCCGCCCCCATGTCAGGAGATGTTCCATCATGTTGATTCGACCATAGTCGCCTCACCGTATTGCCCATCACTGAAGCTCGACCATGATTGTTCTATTGTTAATGCAGTTCTCCTTCTTTGTTTCGAGCTGGGTCGGGGATAGAGAAAGCTGAATGCAGGCTCGTGGTCACAGTTGGTCTCTACTACTCAGACCAGCAACCACTTGTCCGGACATTCATATAATAACAAGCTCGGGTTTCCTTCTCATACCTGGGTTCATCTTTCTCATAGTCATTCTCAATACGCTCTCTTCTTTTTGAAGCCGGTCTTCGAGTGTTACCACTCAAGGCCCCATCATTGCCGCAACAGTCTTTTGTCAACGAACCACCGCTGTGAAGCCTCGGTGCTTTCACCATGCGGCCAGTCGTACCTCTCGTAGCACCTCTATTATCACCCTCCCCTGAGCTTCAATACGCATCCAGTAGCACTCCTTCACCCACCGTACCTCTTGGACCCGGCCTCTACCATCATCTTCCACTGCCATCACCTCGAACCATCAACTGCCCGACTTTCTTCAACAACCACAAAAGGTCCTATTTCAACCTCCAGTATCGCCGCTACGATGTCAAGCAACTTCTCCACTGGACCCGCAAATGTTGGGACGACGCTGAGCATCGAGCGTGCCGTGACGGCAACGAAGCCAACTTGAAGCGGACAATCATCGATCTACTTGCCTGGACTCTTCCAACTGAGCAACCTTCCCCCATCGCCACACCAACGTGGGAAGGTACCCCAGAGAACATCGATCTCGTCGTTGAATTGTTCCTCACATTCGATGCCTGGTTCTTCTTCGGAACCTTGAGCGGCTACCATAGCGGTCACACCAGACCTCTTGCCGACTTGAGTATTCTGGATTCTCCCAAGGAACACCTCGAAGCTACACTTGCTGGAGGAACGCATCTTTATGGCCTCACCGTATTTAGTGAGGATGAGCCGCCCACGCCTCAGTGCGAAAGGCCTCTCTGTCACATCAAGATATACCCCAAGCCGCCGCTGGCTCCCCAACGATACCTCTACGAAGTAGCCGAGACCTTGCTTCATGAGATGATACACGCTTATGTCGAGCTCTTCGCCTGTGACTGCGACTGCGACTGCGACTCGTGCGAGGAGGCATACAGTGTGTACATAGGCAAGACAGGCCATGGCTTTGCTTTCTCGTTGCTCCAAACGTGCCTTACCAAAAGGATCCGAGCATTGAGTACGAGCCTCAAGTCGTTCATGTCGGGCAACAAGAGCAGCTGTGCACATGTCCATTCCTTGGAACAGGAGGTGAAGGCCACGGAGACAAACGCATATTCCATGCCACCTCGCTCCGAGTACCCAGAATTCGCCGACGAGTGGGACGAAATCATCAAGGTACTTCGTCGTCACAACCTGAAAGTGAAGTGGAAGAAGCAGCAGAAAATTGGCCGAAACCGAGACAAGGGGGTTGGGAAAGGCGCAAACAAGCCTCGGCTTGGCTACCCCGAAATTCATGGGAGGTCACGCGGAGTCCGCAACTGAGACTGAGGTGGTGCCGCGTTGAGAGATGGTTTCTTCTTGCAGTAAATAAGTATACTCGAGGTCTTTAGGGGTTAAGTTTATTTTGTTTTGGGATAGACGGGCAAAGTTTAGGCGCTTTTCTTCCGGGATAGATAGCAGAACCTCAATTTGGATCCTTCGTGAAAACACTTCTCCAACAAACAAAAAGTCCAAGGAGACGACTTAGGGCGCGATGAACATCTTGAATTGACTCGATGTGCGCATGTTTGTTTTGATAATCATTCTTAAGGCAAAGTTTGGTATGTCCGTCCGAGAAAAGTCATACCCTGATAGATAGGTGTAGAGACTCGGCATTTGCTGAATTGACCTGGGACTCGATGGGCCTGCTATGCTGTGAGATCTCAATGCAATTCGTTCCTTGCTGGTAGAACAAAAGAAGATTCCAAGTTTCAATAGTCTTCCTCTCTCAAACCCGAACGTAATGGGAGGTGATACTACAGAGATGCCAGCGGTCACTTATCATTTTCCAGCAGCGCTACACTGCTCAGCATCTTTTGTCTCAAAGGACCCCCTAATATGATATCCGAGCTTCCCAAGCAGACGTGGCATTAGATTCCATTTCACAATGACCCATGGCGGGTTCTCTGTCATTCTATCATTCAGCCGTCCAGGATGGAACATTCCGAGGCGCCTTGGAGCTCAATACCTTTCCATCAGCGGAACAGGAGGCTCGAATTTAGAGACCCCATGTCGAAGTCCTCCTATTACTGATGTCTGTGATCTTCCTTCGGCAGCTGTGTCTTTGATCATAATCCTAGCAGGAACTGGATATGCATGGAAGCACGGAACAGAGGCCATGAGGTATGGAGTGGCTTGCCTTTGGCTCGAATGTGGTTTATATCGGCATGTCCTGCCTGTATCTGGGTCATTTTAAGCCATCCTGAAACGTTCATCGTGGCATGGTCCTCTCTATTTGAAGCCTGTTCTGCAATATTTGCCCAATCCATACATTGCGGGCTCACATCTCGACGAAAAGCCACGTTCCTACAGTCGACCTCTACCACCCAACTACCCAAAATGCCAGATCTAGAACCCTCTGTCACACGGCCGCCGTGTCAACATCGTGGTCTGCCCAGCCCCGCCCTTTATAACCTTTACGGAGACCCCGCACACGACCCTGGGTCTACCAGCACGTTGTTTGAACTCGAGCTGTACGCCTACGGTGATCGGAACTTCCTCGCTTGGACTGACAGGCAATGGCGTCATTGGAAGCTCCAACGCTACCGGCAACATCATCAGCAAATATTCCACGATCTCATGGGCCCTATCCTTCCAGTTGGATCCATGGGTCTACTCCAATGCCCGATGTGGACAGCCGGACCCAAACACGAAAGGTTCATCAGGGACATGTTCCGACTCGTCGACATCTGCTTCTTCTTTGGCACCTTGAGCATTCCTTACGGCGGCCGGACGTCTCCCCTCGTCGAACTGGTCATTGATGGCACAAGAGGCGCCGGAACGAAGAGGAGCGACGTCCGGAACGGTGAAGCTTGCAACATCACCTATCTTCATGGAGTTGCGCATCAACGAATCAACCTCTACCCCTATCCCCGGGTCCAGGACTCCGATGCACGGTATCTTCATCTGATGATCCAGACCTTGGTCCACGAGATGATCCACGCATATGGGGCGATTTTCCTCTGTCAAAAAGGTCGATGCCATCCGGGGAAAGAATCAGCCAGGGGACTAACCGGGCACGGCGTCTTTTTCATGCTGTTGCAAGCACGAATCACGATTACCATTCGAAGCTGGGGCTCAAGTCTTCAATCATACATGCGCGACACGCATTATGATGGGCATTTCGATGCGTGTGTTAGCCCCTATTCTTTGAAGTCTGAAATTAATGCTTGGAGGAATGCGTATGGGAGGTCGAGCACAGTGACCCCGGTCCCCTACACTTTCCCGCAATGGGCCACCGAGGTTGTCGGTTTCCGAGACGAGTTTGCGTATCTCAAGGACCTCGTTCGCCGCATGGCCGATTACGATGCAGAGGACAGGCAAACGGGCGCCAACAAGAAGCGCAAGATGGAGCATGTCGAGGAAGACTCTACACAGCCTAGCAAAGACAACGAGGTGGCCGTTGCGAAGCCCCTCCGAAGGACGCGGAGGAAGACGGAATCTACGGGTTCTCGTGGGACTTGAGTCCCCGGAACAGGAGTTGTCGGGTGAGAGATTGCTTGATGGCGTCGTCCAGAGTCGGTTTGTGTTTTCATTTGTTTGGGATGGACTGGCAATGGTCTGGGGTTTTGTTATTGTGATAGACTGGCAACGGTTTGGCGTTTTGATTTTGGGATAGACTGGCAATGGTTCGGCGTTTTGCTTTTGGGATACCTGGTACTGTTAGATTGTCAACTTGGATGCATACATCACATCACCACTTCAAGTGCAAGACCCAACCGGTGAATTCATGCTGAATGCTCCCTCTATATCCAGATGACCCGTTATACCAAGACGTGATGCTCGTCCCGGCGCCTCCTAATCCCCATGACAGAGCTTTTGAACTTCGTCGAGCCCCGGCCGGTCCTACGACTCGGGGACGTAGACGCCGTCCTTGCAGAGAACCACAATCTTCTTGAAGAAGCGGCGCCACTCGAGCGGGTCGCCCTTGACTTTGACGAAGCGCACGTCGAGCAGCTCCATGTCGTCAGGCAGGTGGTGGCGGTCGACGTGGATCTCGCCGTGTAGGACCTGATTCCGGCCGTCTTTCACGCGCACCTTGATCGTGGCGACGTGGTCGGCGTATAGATTGGGCGACACGGGTGCCTGTGGCATGTTGAGCTGGTGCAGCGCGTCGGAGAGCAACTGCACCAGAAGCTGCGGCGGCACGTGCGAGAAGAAGCGCGTGAGAGACTCGGCGGGCACAATGTCGCGGAACTGCCGTGCCGCCTGGGTCAGCGTCAAGGGGATGCCGGGGTTCTGCGAGAACTGGCTCATCGATGGTTCGCCGCCCAGGGGGTCGAAGCCAAGCCTGCCGGGTCTGCGGCCGAGAGGTGCAACAAAGTCGCTGCCAGGTCTAGTGACAGGTTGTGTCGCTGAAACGGCCATGGAGCCAACTGTGCGCAGCACCGGGCGTTCCCAGTCCCACGCTGTGTCGCTGATGGGAGTGATGGGGGCTTCCGGCTGGGTGGCGGGCTGCAGATTGCCGGTGTCGATATCCATAGAGTCGCCAGTGCGTAGGGAAAGGGGTGGTTGTTGGCTGAGGTCGATGCGAAGCCTCTCCAACATCTGGGTCGCCAGACTCAGGGGGTCTGATACCCGGCCGTCGGAAGTTGTGAAGGGGTTTCTTCTTGTGTACCAGGGGTGCTGGCGTACGCTGCTCCAACTGAATCTTTTCGACGTGTCGACGTTCATCATGCCGCGCAGCAGAGACAGGGCGTCTGCAGGGACGCGTTCCCAGAGAGCGTCGGTGCTATGGCCGCTGGACCGCACGTACTCCTTGAACTCCCAGCTGCTGCCTGATGGCTCGTCCCAGGGAGTGTTGCCCACGAGCAACACGAAAAGAATAACGCCGCATGACCATACGTCGGCCAGGTCTGGTGAGTATTTGGCCCCTGTAGATGACCTCTTGTCGGCACATCGGCAGGCGAGGATCTCAGGAGCGATGTATGGCGGGCTGCCACAGAGGGTCGAGCTCGTCTTCCGCTTTCCCTTGTACTCGAACATGGTGGCCATTCCAAAGTCGGCAAGCTTGAGGTTTCCCGTGTCGGAGAGGAGGATATTTTCAGGCTTCAGGTCCCGATGGGCGACGCCCTTGGAGTGCATGAAGCTCACGCCACTGACCAGCTGGAGGAAGTACAGGTGGGCAATATCTTCGTTGACGCCCACGTCGGCCTCGATTTTGTCGAATAGGTCGCCGCCGTCGGCAAATTCCATGGCTATCCATCGCCAGTTGACATCTTCGCCCGAGGCGAACCACTCGATGATGTTGGCGTGCTGGCCAATATGTGAGTGCAGAGAGACCTCCATCAGGAGCTGCTTCGCAGACACTCGGCCCTGGCGCATGGCATAGTCCTTGTGGATCAGCTTGACAGCGAACACGGGCGTGCTCGACTCCAGCGGGATGGCCTTTTTGATGCTAGAAGGTGTTAGCTGTGGTTTGGACGGATGGTTACAAGTACTCACGATGCATATGCCCCGCGTCCGATCGTCTTGGAGACGATCCGGAAGGGGAGGTCTGTTGGGAGGGGGGCTAGTTGTGACTGCATCGCATCATGTGAGTATAGATCTGAGGGCCAGATGGAAGAGGGGAGGTCGGTGTGTTAGTGTGATGTGACTGTAAAGTCAACCTGCCCATCACGGACTTTTCTTTGTCGGAGATATGAAAACAACAAATATCTGGTGCATCCTAGTGGAAGAGGTAGAGCAGAAAGTATGCACTCACCATGGTGTTGGCTGATACGCGTTGACTGTGGTCGCCGAGTCGCGTCCACACCGCGTAAAGAGGTCGACCAACGTGAATGACGGACGTGGATGTTTGTTTTACACGCCACCCAGGCAGGCAAAGTTGAGTGGCCGCCCCAGGGTCCTGCCCGTCC
Organism: Plectosphaerella sp. P0831; assembly: GCA_014635975.1. NCBI lineage: Eukaryota > Fungi > Ascomycota > Sordariomycetes > Glomerellales > Plectosphaerellaceae > Plectosphaerella > Plectosphaerella sp. P0831. The sequence goes on along the minus strand of JACAFV010000014.1, from coordinate 230,442 downwards.
AGTGCGTCCTCTGAGCCACAAGTCCCAGCGGGCCGGGCGCCTATCGATTGGCCGGACAGGGGCCTATCCTCAGGCTGGCCCCGCGCAGGGGCACTGAATGGCGGCTTATCGTGGTTGCCCCGGGCGTGATCCGCCCCAACCTGGAAACGAAACCTCAGTAAACAACACCCTGCCGAGGCTCAGCTACCGCCTCCCGCCAGCCCCAATTCCTTCCATCCCTCCATCCCGAACCCTAAACTTAAACCTCTACTTCGTCCTCTGCAACGACCTTTCCTGGTCTTCTCTTTCCTTCCCCCCCTTCCTCCTCTACGGAACATTCCTCCACCTCCTGCGTGCGCTGCGGTGGCATTCTCCTCCTCCGACTCTCTGCCTTCCCGCCTCACGCGCCTTACTTAACCAGCTTGGCCCTGCCTCGAGTGCCGCATACTCTCGGCACTCTTTTTCCTGTTTCCGAGACACCACCTCCCGTCCGTAGACAGGTTTCGCAAATATGGCTTTCGCCACGGAGAACTCCCAGAACTCTCCCCCCGGAGCAGAGGCGGCCAAGGCGGGCGTTGCGAGGAAGGGACCTGATGCTGCTAGTGTCACCAAAAGGTATGTCTACCAACAGACAACCCTGGCACCCTGACTGAGCTAACCACGGTATACCTCCAGGCTCCAGACCGAACTGATGCAGCTCATGACATCGCCCGCCCCCGGCGTTTCTGCCTTCCCCTCCGCCGACGGCAACCTGATGAGCTGGACCGCCACCATCGAGGGCCCCGACGAGACTCCCTACGCCGGCCTCACCCTCAAGCTCAGCCTGTCCTTCCCCAGCAACTACCCCTACGCCCCTCCCACGGTCCTCTTCAAGACCCCCATCTACCACCCCAACTTTGACTTCTCCGGCCGCATCTGCCTCGACATCCTCAAGGACAAGTGGACGGCCGCCTACAACATCCAGACCGTGCTGCTGAGCCTGCAGAGCCTCCTGGGCGAGCCCAACAAGTAAGCCTTCCAGTGCATCTCCCCACACACCCCACTAACACCCTCTTCCCAGCGCATCCCCCCTCAACGGCGAGGCCGCCGAGCTCTGGGACAAGGACTTTGACGAGTTCAAGCGCAAGGTGCTTGCCCGTCACCGCGACATCGACGACGAGTAGGCACGGGGCCATGTCCACCCCCGAGACCGCAACTTCTCAGCGTCAACATCATTATACCCGAGGACCGGAGAACCGGAGTCTGCGTTTGCATGGATAGAAATGACTTTGTATGGGCTTGCCGTTGTTTTTGTTTGGTGCCAACCAACCGTCACCATGGGATGGGGTGGCTGCATTGCGTCGCATCAGTCGTGGCCAGGAAATCATGACTTGTAGAGACGAAAAAAGAACCAATTGTCTGTAACTCTTTCGAGGGGGTTGATTGATCGATCGATAGCAGCGTCTACCGAACACAACAACAGTGTAACATCACCGATCCGCCCCCCCCTTTCCCAAACATGACCGCGTTGTCCGTCCCTCCGCCGCCCTCGGGCGAAGACGCCGCAACGCAACCGTAAAAAAACACACACTGACTCCCGGCGCAAGGATGAGGTTTGGTAAGGTGAGGAAGAAGGGGGGGTTGTCGAGGAACCCACGATGGCGGGGAGAGGAGGGGTNTTTCTTTTGGGTTGGTGGGTTGGGGGGGGGGGAATCAAGCCTCGTTCGCATTGCCTCTCAGTAATTCGTGATGGTGATGGGGGGGAAGCTAAAACCCGTGCAACTCCGATGCCGAATGCCGCCCTTGGTGAACCGTTTTGCCAAAGAGAGAGAAAAAAACCACTTTTTTTTTCTATCTTTACTCCTCCTCGACGACGACCGTGGGGAGACCCTTGGGGTTCTTGACGTTCACGGCCTGGACGTAGCTGTAGAGCTTCTCCTTGGCACCCTCCTCGTCGTTTCGCCTCCGCGAGATGCGGACGCGGAGCCTGTAGGGAACGCCCTTGATGCCCTGCTCCCAGACCTTCTTGTTGAGCTGGGGGTCCAGGCGGACATCGGTGGTGCCCTGCGCGAGTGGTTAGCCCGGTGTTCCGTGTGGTGGTTCGGTCCTCCATGCAGGAAGATGTGTGTGTATTGTCGCATGACCCTTTCCCCTTCTGCTCCTTCTCATGTCCATCTTCCGGGGGTCGGGTCGCATCGTGTGTGGGTGGTGGGTCGTCGGGCATTGCTGGTAACGTACCATGGCCTGGTGGGCGAACTTCTTGATCTCCTTGATGGCCTGGGGAGCACGCTTCTTGAAGGACTCGCCGTGGAGCTGTGCAAAAGAACGACAAGGTCAGCAATTCACCCTGCATTCTCTTTCCAAAGCTCCCCCTCCCAAACGACGAAAAACGGCCGGCATCTCCGCAGCAATGTGTGTCGTCTTGAGTCGTAGAAGATGGCCGGCCGCCTCTCATCAGGGAGGGCGCTGCGCTCCCGGGGGTTGTATATGGTTGCTACTAACGCGCTTGTGCATGTGGATGGTGTACTCGCGGGCGACGACATCCGCGATGGCCGAGCGGGTAGCCTTGCCGGTCTTCTGCTTGGTAGACGACATCTTGGATCGATTCCTCGGGGGTGGTCGCTGGGTGGTCGGAGGAGGCTTGTCGGAGGGTGTGAGTTGGCGATGCGGGTATTCAACTTCTTTCGCGGAGGCCCTCAGAGAGATTTTGTCGCTAGGGCTATTTTTCGGCGCTGGGCGATTCCGGGTTGTGGGATTGACGAGCCAATGGGCGAGGGCCTGGCAGTGAGATCCACTCTCCGCCCAATTGGGGCGCACGTGATCTTGGGAGGCTCATGCCTGGCTCCGCTCCCGGTGGAGGTGCGAGCGCCGGAAGACGCTAAGGACGGCAAGGATGGGAGTGTGCAGGTACGTACCTTGACTGGCCGATCGCTTGAAGTCCTGAGATTACCCCCAAACAGCAATCGACATCACTTCATGTCGTGTTTATGCTGAACGACCCCGACGGCATTTGCGCGACAAGGCCGCCAATCCCGCCTCGACACACCAGAGATACCTCTCCAGTTTTCCTTTTTCTCGCAGTCCTACACTTTCCCAGCGCCCAGTCGACTTGTTTCGTCCCATCGCAAACTGCTCTTCCGAATGCAGTGGTCCTTCCCGACGAAGACGACGACCTCCCCTCCATCCACGCGGCATTGAACGATTGAGGCATTGTGCGACCTGTTTGTCCCACATTGTCCGACGACGCAGCCGGGAACCCCCCTTCATTTAAATCCTTCGCCTTTTCTCCCCCTTTGGGCTCGACATCGACATCAACATCTCGCAACTTCACCGCCAACACCAACCACCCGATATGGACAGCAGAGACGGAGCCATGGCGACAACGCCGTCGCCGCAGCCGGATCTGCAGCGGAATAGACTTCCAACCCTGTTCGAGGTGCTCAGCCGTCGCACCCTACCGCCGGTGGATCTCTTCTCTTTCTACATCTACATGCGCGATCAGCAGCGATCCGTAGACTATCTCGATTTCTGGTACGTCTGATTCCAGGCAGAACTCCCTTACCAGGCCTCATGCTGACCGACACCAGGCTTGATGTCGCCCAGCACATGTCGCTCTGCCGCCACTATGTCCGCGAACTGCGCCGCTCCGTCCTCGTCGGCACCCCCGACATGGACAAGGCCGGCTCCAAGCGGTCCTCCGCCATTCTTGAGAACATGGGTGAGATCGGCCACGGCGCGGCCGGCCCGTCAATGTACGCCACAGAAAAGGAGAAGGACCAGGACGCTCAGATGTCGGCGTACCTCCGTGAGGAGGCCCAAGATTCTGCTTCCCAGAGCGGCGCCGAGCCGCGGTCGCCCGGACGACCTAGCCACTTCAGCACGTCCCGCTCGCGCGACGTCACGTCCGACTCCAACTCGCCCGGCCAGGCCGTCGCACGTCAGGATATCCGTGCCTCTGCTGAAAAGATTCTCTACACATTCCTGCTCCCAGGCGCCGAGCGCGAAATCACCCTGCCCGGGTCCATCACGCAAGATGTCACCAGCGCGATTGAGGAGTTTGGCAGAGATGATCCCGAGGTGTTCGATGTGGCTAAGGACTACGTCTTCCAAGCCATGGAGCGTGACGCCTTCCCCGGGTTCCTGCGCATGAAGGCTCTGGGCAACCTGATTCCGCCGACACTGGTGATGCGTCTCATCTTCGGACTCATCGCTTTGTTTGGTGCCTTCTGGACCGGATTCGTCCTCATCTTCCTTGACATGAGCCGGCTGACTCGATGCTGGGTACGTTGACTGCCTGCCCGAGATGTGATTCGCATACTGACTGCTGCTAGCTCATCCTCCCCTTCACTCTGGGAGTCTACTTCCTCGCATCATATCAGTACTCGCTCGACCCCGTCGTGGCCCTCGTCGGCTACAGCGAGTCCACGCCTTTCTCCTTCTCCAAAATCCGTGAGCCCTACATCCGCAAGCTGCTCGCCAAGCGCGCCGCCATGGTTCTTCTCATCACACTGCTGGTCGACGCCGGCCTCTGTGTTCTCTTCATCCTCGTCCCCGGCAAGAGGCTCTAGACGTCCGGTGAGGTGGCACACGGATACTTGCACTTTATGATTTGACGAATTGTGGCGTTATGGCTTGAGCGACAGATTTTACGCGCTTGCGATGGGCCTCTAGGATACCAATGCGCGGTATCGGACCGGCTCGCAGACAGGGTTAATAGGATGGGCAGGGTGGAACCAGCTCTCTACAGGCGTTGCTGATGCGTGATTTGCGGGTGCCGTGCAGACTGAGGCCGCCCATGGTGCGGCTCGCGCGATGTACACTATAATTCGAGGTTAGGCAGGACATTGTTCGCTGTCGTGTATGGAATCAAAATGAATAGTCTGCTGAAATCGATCGCAAAAGCCTTTAGTACTTGACGAGTGTGAGAATCGTAAATCATGTCATGCATGGGTCTATCATCTACTGCTGCCCCAGACCTCAAAGCTTGCGCCTACTTGCGCGCTTGAGCTCTTCCTCCTCATTGTCCACATCCATCGCCTCATCGTCAACCTCGTCTGTTCCCTCCATCAAGTTGCTGCCCCGCTTGTTCAACGACTTGTTGCCTCCACGGGAACGACCCTTCAGGCCTCCGCGGCCGGGCCGGCGTGTCCTGTCGCCAAGGGTAGTGGCCTCCTGGCCGGGATGGGGCGTGCCCTTGTGGTCCTGCTCATCGAGCAGACGGTTGAGAGCATTGTTCCTCTCGGTTTCCTCCCGCTGGCGCGTGGCGGCGGTGGCCCGGATACGCTCGATTTCGCCTTCGATATCGGCGAGAGTGGAGGTGCAGCGGGCAGACCACTTGTCCAGAGCGGCAGACAGTGGAGCGATGGCTCCTGGGGCGACGTCTCGGAGCGGGGAGAGGGCGTTGACATGGACGTGCTGACGGGCGGGATCGAGGGTGGCGGAGACGAGACCGGCGTAGATGGCGGAGATGACAAGAGCTTCAAGGGAGCGGGTGTCGGGGAGAGAGAGGGCAGTCTGGAGGGAGGAGTAGGCCAGGTTCCTCCTGTCGCGGGCAAGGGTGAGGAGGCTGAGCTGGCGCAGCTTCAGAGCCTGGGCATCGTTCAAGGCCGGCAGGGCAGGCTGCTGTTGTTGCTGGGACTGATAGTCGGCATAGGTACCGTAGGAGAAGATCTGGAGGAGTGTGAGGTGCGTGGAGAAGTCGGGAGTCTGTGCCAGGGCCTGGATCTGTGGTGTGGCGAGGAGCTCGGTGAACAGGAAGGTGTTTGGGTTTGATGTTGCTCGGCTGACGAGGTCGGCTGCGGCACTAGGCGAGTTGGCCGACTTGCTCAGGGCCAAGAAGGGCTGGACATGTTGTTAGCGTGGAGGACATGGGAGGGAGGGTGGGAGGGTTCACAAACCTCGAGAGCATTGAGAGCCTTGGTCTGCTCCATGGTGACCGCGGTGTCGTCGAGACGACTAGCTGGACAGCAGGCGGTGTCGTGGGGAGCTTGGGAGCCTTGCGGCGCCTCGTGATGGTGGGGTTGGCGAGGCTGAGGGTGACAGCGGTGCCTCCGGGCCGACCAGAGCTCCGACGAAGCACCTCAGACGGTCAGGTCTTTGTTCCTAGTGGCGAAAGAAAGGATGGGCAGGATCCTTGTCGATGATCGTTGGTGCCGTGCAGGGAGAGTGTTGTTTCTGTGTCCGAGGCGGGTGGGGGAATCGCGTGGTATCAGGTTTGTTTGAGGATGTGTTTGCAGACGTGGCGGGCGTCCGTGTGGTGAAGCAGCTGCGAGTCGTCAAGCTTGGTGGTTGCTTTCCGCGGGGCAGCAGCAGTGCTAGTGGGGCGCTAGCGAGCACCTCACTGTCCGATAACGATAAGGTAAGGAATGGAAGGGAAATCTCACTGAGCTGAGCTGGCCAAGTTGACCGACCCCCCTCCGCTCGTAGATCCCGGATCTTCAGATCTCACGAGATGCCCCGTGGAATCATACGATCAAAACAGACACAAGAATTGATATCTTTTGCACCATTGGCAACTGCCTATTTCGGGGGAGACATTGCAACACACAGATGCGCCATCCCGGACGCCTATTGCAACAGGAAAGAGGTCTACGGGTTTCCCCTCGATCGTCGTACGAGAGACGGCTTGGCCGAAGATGGCCGCGATTGAGTGAAGCATGAAGATATGCACATCCCCGGCGAGGACTTCGTCATATGTCACTGCCACTGCAGCAACGCTCCGGGTTGTCCAGACACCGGTCGTCGAACGTTGGCCACCCACCGTGTCGCCGGAATCCGTTAGCAACAGGGCAGTCTGGACGCGGATCCATCGGTTTTTAGGTTGAAGCGCGCTGCGTGGTGTCGGACGGCATGAGGTCCAGACAAGACGAAACAGAACCTGCCGCCCAAGACTGGGTCGCTGGGTGCCGGCGGCCGCGAGCCGTTCAAGTTCACGGTATATCGGACGGGAGGCGAAGAACCAAGGTCACGGGCATCAAGCCTCGACCCAGCATGCCCCGCGGGGGCCTGGGCGTTTTGCTTCTGGGCCTGTGTCGAAACGACCTGGAGCATCATCTTCGGGTGAGTCGGCATTCAGTCGGTCAGCGACACGCACACCACGTAATCCCCGTGCTCACCTCACCTCATGACCACCATGTGCCAGGTTTGAAGCTGTCACGGTTGTGGTCAGTCGCATACATTTATTGAACAAATACACCCGTCAATCTATCACGGAGCGCGATGCTGCGCGCCCTCTTCTTCCGGCCCGCACGTGTCGACTTGGCCAATCTTGGGGCGCGTGGGAAATGGCAGGAGTCGAGATGGGACAGAAATGGAGGGGCGGATTGCCGAGAAGGATGGGGCGCCCCCCGGCTCAGACGCCACACCTGCCAGGTGCAAACGATGACTGCGGCCATGGTTATTGGTTGCGGCGGGGAGACCATGTCGTTTTGGGAAGCTGGTCACCCACACCCCTGCCGCACTACTGCGCTATTCTGGGGCTCCCGGGCCACCCCCAGTGCTGTTAGGGGGGGTCCCAGGTCCCCTTCCAGGGTCTTACAGGGCTTCAGGACTTGGGGGGCCAGCGCTCCCTGGGAACATCGTTCGGTTTCTCTCGCTGACAAAAACCCGGCCGTCGCCGACCTTCCCTTTTCTGACGGCCTTTGTCTCTCCAAGGTTCCCTTCTGGTGGTCGAGCTCTCCACCACTACAGCACCGCCCAGCCCGCCACCTCCTCTTCGTTCCACGACGCCCCCGGTTGGGACAGTAGGAAGCAGCCCTGCCTCTTATTTTGCTTGGAACTGGTTTCTGCACACCCAACGCCCTGCTGGCACTTCATTTTCTTTATCTATCAATCTAACCCTCTCGATACCCCCTCTCTTGGAAGCCGGCCTTCTGGACAATATTGTGTTTTCTGGACTCGACTCGACCCGACCCGAACGCAGCACTTGGAATCCCCGTTGCTACTCACTACCTAATCACCGAACATCCCGCTCGCCGATCAGCCGCCCGCGAAATTGACCGATTGCGTGCGACCAAGACCTTATGATGCATACGGAGTAGTCCAGACACGTACCAGAACACGAAGCGACGACGAGATAACAAGGCAATCAATTAGACGACGTTGGAAATACAGAGCGCATCTGCTTGCTTGTCGATCGAGCAAGTATCTACGATGGCTCCCTCATACATCAAGATCCCAGCCAGGGATGCCGCCGGCGGTCAACGGCTATCCGTCGCCTCGCCGGCGTCGGGTCACATGGCGACAACCACCCTCAAGGTCGAGGGCATGACGTGAGTTTGCATGCATTCAGCGTACCTATGCTCCCGCTGACGCGACATGTCCCCAGTTGTGGCGCATGCACATCCGCTGTGGAATCCGGCTTCAAGGGCGTTGATGGCGTCGGCAACGTCTCCGTCAGTCTTGTCATGGAGCGCGCTGTTGTCCTGCACGACCCGCACCGCATCTCGGCCGACCAGATCCAGCAGATCATCGAGGACCGTGGCTTCGACGCAGAGGTCCTCGCGACCGACCTCCCCTCGCCCATCATGAACAGGCACGCCGTCGACGAGGGCGCATTCGACGACGACGAAGACGAAGAGACTACCATGACAACGACCGTTGCTGTCGAGGGCATGACTTGTGGCGCTTGCACCTCCGCCGTTGAAGGCGGTTTCAAAGACGTTCCTGGCGTCAAGAGCTTCAGCATCTCCCTCCTCTCCGAGCGCGTCGTCATCGAACACGACCCTACCGTTCTTACCGCCGAGGAGATCGCCGACAACATCGAGTCAAGAGGCTTTGGCGCCACCGTTGTCGAAAGCCAAAAGGTCGTGCCCGAGCGCAAGTCGCGGTCCGGCGTCCCGCAGAGCACTGTGGCGACCACGACAATCGCCATCGAGGGCATGACCTGTGGCGCCTGTACGGCGGCCGTTGAAGGTGGCTTCAAGGGCGTCGATGGCGTTTTGCGCTTCAACATCAGTCTGCTGGCCGAGCGTGCCGTCATCACCCACGACTCAAAAGTCATCACGGCCGAGAAGATCGCCGAGATCATCGAGGACCGCGGCTTTGGTGCCGAGGTGCTCTCGAGCCTGGCCAACTCCGCAGACCACTCCGGCGTCACGTCGACAGCCCAGTTCAAGATTTACGGCAACCTCGACGGCCCTGCGGCCCTTGCCCTCGAGTCCAAGCTCCAGTCGCTCCCCGGCATCAGGTCGGCTAGCCTGAGCCAGGCCACCTCGCGCCTGACTGTCATCCACTCGCCGCAGCTGATCGGGCTGCGGGCCATTGTCGACGCCGTCGAGGATGAGGGTCTCAACGCCCTCGTCGCGGACAACGACGACAACAACGCGCAGCTCGAGTCGCTCGCCAAGACGAGGGAGATCAGCGAGTGGCGCCGGGCGTTTAGGTTCTCCCTCTCCTTCGCCATCCCCGTCTTTCTCATCAGCATGATCATTCCCATGTTCCTCCCTGTCCTCGACTTCGGCGGCCTCGAGGTCATCCCCGGCATCTGGCTCGGCGACATTGTCTGCCTGGCCCTGACGATCCCCGTGCAGTTCGGCATCGGAAAGCGCTTCTACGTGTCGGGCTGGAAGTCGATCAAGCACGGCTCACCGACCATGGACGTCCTTGTCATCCTCGGCACCTCGTGCGCCTTCTTCTTCAGCGTCATCGCTATGCTCGTGTCCTTCGTCTTCCCGCCACACACGAGGCCCAGCACCATCTTCGACACCAGCACCATGCTCATCACCTTTGTCACCCTTGGTCGCTACCTCGAGAACAGCGCCAAGGGCAAGACCTCCAAAGCCCTGTCCAAGCTTATGTCGCTGGCGCCCTCCATGGCTACCATCTATGCCGACCCCATCGCCGCCGAGAAGTCCGCTGAGGGCTGGGACAACCTGACCGTCGGCGACGAGCCCAAGACGCCAAGCCGCGACGGCTCCGCCATGGAAGAAAAGGTCATCCCCACCGAGCTTATCCAGGTCGGCGACATTGTCATCCTCAGGCCCGGCGACAAGGTTCCTGCCGACGGTATCATGGTGCGCGGCGAGACCTACATCGACGAGAGCATGGTGACGGGTGAGGCCATGCCCGTCCAGAAGCGCAAGGACAGCTACCTCATTGGTGGCACTGTCAACGGCCACGGTCGCGTTGACTTCCGTGTCACCCGTGCCGGACGCGACACCCAGCTGAGCCAGATCGTCAAGCTCGTTCAGGAGGCCCAGACGACACGCGCCCCTATTCAGCGCCTGGCCGACACGCTGGCCGGCATCTTTGTCCCCTTCATCCTTATCCTCGGCTTCCTGACCTTCCTCGTCTGGATGGTCCTGAGCCACGTCCTCAAGAACCCGCCCAAGGTCTTCGTGGAAGACTCCAGCGGTGGCAAGATCATGGTCTGCGTCAAGCTCTGCATCTCAGTCATCGTCTTTGCGTGCCCTTGCGCGCTCGGCCTGGCCACTCCTACCGCAGTCATGGTCGGCACCGGTGTCGGCGCCGAGAACGGTATCCTCGTCAAGGGCGGCGCCGCTCTCGAGACCACGACAAAGGTTAGCCAGATTGTCCTTGACAAGACGGGCACCATCACCCACGGCAAGATGAGCGTCGCCAAGATGAGCATCGTTCCCTACTGGCAGGACAACGAATGGAGGCGCCGTCTCTGGTGGACCATTGTCGGCATCGCCGAGATGGGCAGCGAGCACCCCGTCGGCCGCGCCGTCCTCGGCGCCGCCAAGAATGAGCTCGGTATGGACGCCGAGGGCACCATTGAGGGCTCTGTTGGCGAGTTCAAGGCGGCCGTTGGCCGGGGTATCAGCGCCCTGGTCGAGCCGGCCACGAGCTCCGAGCGCACCCGTCACCGCGTGCTTGTCGGCAACGTACGATTCCTGCGCGAGAACAGCGTCGAGGTTCCTGAGGACGCCATCGCGGCCTCGGAGACGCTCAACACAAAGGCCAACAACAGCAAGAACGCCAAGGCCTCGTCGGCTGGCACCACCAACATTTTCATTGCCATCGACGGCGCCTACGCCGGCCACCTCTGTCTCGCCGACACGATCAAGGATGGCGCCGCGGCGGCCATCAGGGTGCTGCACATGATGAAGGTCAAGACGGCCATCGTCACCGGTGACCAGCGGTCGACGGCGCTCGCCGTGGCGGCCGCCGTCGGCATCGCCCCTGAGAACGTCTTCGCCGGTGTGTCCCCCGACCAGAAGCAGGCCATCGTGCGCCAGCTTCAGGAGCAGGGTGAGGTCGTCGGCATGGTCGGCGACGGTATCAACGACTCACCCGCCCTGGCGACTGCCGACGTCGGCATCGCCATGGCCAGCGGCACTGACGTGGCCATGGAGGCCGCCGACGTGGTGCTCATGCGCCCAACTGAGCTGATGGACATCCCTGCTGCCCTGGACCTCGCCCGCTCCATCTTCCGCCGCATCAAGCTCAACCTCGCCTGGGCCTGCATGTACAACCTCATCGGCCTCCCCTTCGCCATGGGCCTCTTCCTCCCCTTCGGCTTCCACCTGCACCCCATGGCCGCCGGCGCGGCAATGGCCTCTTCCAGTGTCAGTGTCGTTGTCTCGTCGCTGCTGCTCAAGTTCTGGAAGCGCCCTGCCTGGATGAACGACGTGATCATCGAGGAACGCGGTGGTCGTCCCCGTCGTCGCGGTTTCGGTGTGTTTAACCGTATCGGCGACTTTGTGTCGTCCCTGCGTGGTCAGAGGAAGGAGGCCCAGGGATACGTGCCGCTGGACAACATGGCGGACCGCGATGAGGAGCGGATGTAGGGGGGCTTTGCCTCTTTTTCTTTTCTTGTTGTTTCCTTTTTTCTCTTGTGTAAAACCCCCTGTTCTCTGTGGCGTAGTCTTGGAAATCGCGCTGGTAAAGCGTAGCCTCTTGATTTAGAGTAGAGAAAATCATTAAAGACATGGTTATCCGATGTTCGTGTGTTTCTTGTTAGGTATGAATTCGGTAGTGACTCGAGTTCAGTGACGGTATTCAACGATCACTTGAGCTCGGCTACAGGCCTTCGACTAACGCAGTCGACGCCCGGACTGAGGTCACATCCAATGAGTTATATCAACTCAGCCTGCCACCGTAATGTCCACATGACCTTCCGTCTTCCCATTTTGTTCCTCAAATTACTACTTCATATAATTCGCCCCTTACGTATTTGATTTGCAGCCTGCCTCTACTTAGACAGCCACCCCAAAAGGGCCTCATGGAACTCCTCCGGCGCCGAAATGTGAGGCGAATGGCCCTCGTTCGGGAAGGTAATAAGATGTCCGTCAGGGATCTGAGCAGCAACATACGGCCCCAACAGATCGAAACGTCCAAGAGTGGCGGCAACCTCAGGAGGCGACCAGTTAGCACCAATGGCCGTCTTATCCTTCTCGCCAATCATCAGGAGAGTGCGCGGCTTGAGATTCTGGAAGTAATGCGCAACAGGCTGGGTGAGGACGAGGTCGATGATCTTGGCCTGGCAGTGGATGTAGGCCTCGCGCAGGGAGCCGTAGTAGACATTCACCAACATGCGGACCCAGACATCGTAGGCTTCCTTCCATTGGCCGAGGTAGTAGATGTTTTGCTCGTAGGCCTTGATGGACGCGTAGGTTGAGGCGGCCTCGGTGGTGCGTGAGCGGTCGATTGTGATGTAGGGGACGCCTTTTTGGACATAGTCCTCCATGCCGATTGCGTTGACAATGACGAGCTCGTCGACTGAGGTTGGGTACTGGTGGCCGAAGATTGTGGTCAGCATGCCGCCGAACTAGACGAAAGGTTAGCGATTGCCATGAGGCAATGGGTATGGAATGAGCGTGCCGAGTGTCCAATGACGGTAACGTTGCCCACGCCTGCGGCATCGAGGAGGCCGCGGGTGTTCCAGGCGAGTTGGCGGAGGCTGAACTGGTAGCCGGCGGGCTTGCTGCTCTTGCAGAAGCCGATTTGGTCGGGGGCGATGACGCGGTAGCCAGCGCCTGCAAGAGCGCGGATGGTGCCCTCCCAGGTGGCGCCGCAAAAGTTGCGTCCGTGGAGGAGGACGGCGGTTTTGCCATTGGGTTCACACTTGGGGTGGACATCCATGAAAGCCATCTGGAGCGTCTCGGTCTGGCTGGAGAAGGTGTATACATGGACCGGGAAGGGGTAGGTGAAGTTGGATCCGTTGAGGTCGTCGGGGAATGGGCCTTCGGAGATTGCTCCGGGAGTCTGCGCGACGGCCAGGCCGGCGAGGAGGCCAAAGGAGAGCAGCGAGAATCTCATGGTGGTGGACAGTTATCTGGCTGAGGTGACCTGGGACGATGCGACGAGACCGAAGTGCGCTGACGAAAGGCGGACTTGAGAGAGAAAAGAAAAGGCGGAACCTCAGATGGACGCACCAGGGGATATAGATAAATACCCAGATCACACTTCCGGCAGGCATCCATCTGCCCTACCTGCCCCGGGGGACCTTCTGCTTCCGGCCGGACGGACAAGATTTTACCCGGGTCGCCCTCGTTGTATGGTGATGATGGCGAGATGCAGATGCCCCCCGGCTCTCATTTCCCCTCGATAGGAGTAGAGCCCCCTGCCTGCAGGAGGCTGCCCCCCCTGGTTCTGCAGCGCGTCCGGCACTAGTTGGGGGGGACACAGCTAATCAGGGCGCCGTCGGTTAAGCAGGTTGGCCTCTGGCGTTGGGAGGGCGAAGACCCATGTTCAGATGCAACGTGCACAAGGATGGATTTCGTATGGCCAAGTCCGCTCCTCGGATATTCGGATAGCATCTGGGAGAGGCGTCCAATGTTCTAGACTGTGCTAGACATGGCAGAAATTGAGTATCAATGAATGGTTGGAAGATGCGTCGTTGAGTTGAAGATGTTTCCTAGATAGGGCTGAAAGGACGCCCTGTGACCCGGGAAGTGTCAACGCCAAGCGATCGTACCGCCCCTGAAAAACACCGATCTGGCACTGTGGATCTCGCAGCTCAGCTCTGGAACATTGCTGTGTTGATGGTTTGGCGGTCGTCGGCTGTGTGATGTGCTGGTCACTCCCTGCCAACCTGGATGACAATCTTTCCCCTCGTCCGTCCCCTCCTCAGCTTCTCGTACGCCTTGGGCGCATCCTCCCACGCAAACTTCTCATCCAGCACGACACGCACCTTGCCCTCGGCTATCCAACGACCAACCTGCTCCAAGTCCTCCCGGTTAATCTTCACCGCGACAGAGCTGTACGCCCTCTTCGGCCCGACCAGACTTTTCGGCAAGAGAGTCCTACGCAGTGCCGCGCCAACATCCGGCACAGCAACTTGCACAAAAGCCCCGTCAGGCTTCAAAAACTGCTCGCTACGCTCGTACAGTCCAGCCGGCGTCCCGACGTTGTCCACAGCAACGTCAAACACCTGCCCTTTGGCCGTTAGGGCCGCCGCGACATCCCCCTCCCGGTAGTCGATGACCTCGTCCGCGCCCAGGTCGCGACACAGCTGTATGTTGGCCGTCGAGCACGTTGTCGTTACGTGGGCGCCCATGGCCTTGGCGAATTGTACGGCGAAGGAGCCCACGCCGCCGCTGCCGCCGTTGATGAAGACGCGTGATCCGGGAGTGACGAGGTGTCGGTGAAGAGACTGGAGAGCCGTGAGCCCCGCGGTACCGACTGCCGCGGCGTCTTCCGGTGTGACGCGGTGAGGTAGGGCGGCGATGTGTGAGCATGGCACGATGAGGACCTGGCCGAGAGAACCGAACTGGGGCAGCTTCGTGGTGACGCTTAAGGCGCCAAAAACAAGCTGGCCCTGGATGAAGGTAGTGTTCGAGGCGTGCACGGCGCGGATGCGGCCGCAGAAGTCGAGGCCAGGGCTGGCGGGGGTTTTCGGCATGAACATGAACCTTCCGGCTATGGGCACCTCAACCAGCTTCCAGTCCACGGGGTTGATGCCGGCGGCGATGACATCGACAAGAACATGGCCCTCGTCCAGAGAGGCTGCGTCAGGGGGAATGGCCGCATCATTCAAGACGAGGGCGCCCCCCATTGTGTCCTTGATGCTTGAGTACTGCCAGGCTTGCATTTTGAAATGTCGAAAAAGTGATCGAATGGTGATGAGTTTCTAGAGAAAGCGAACTGAACCCCATGATGCGGCTTGAGTACTTTATAAGTCGCATGTTGAAGTCTGGCAGCTGTGAGATCCTGCCGTGTAAGTGACGGCCCTCCATGACTCGGTATGCTTGGTTGCCGGGCCTGGATCGCCATTCTGTCGGGTTCGGGTTCAGAAAGACTTCTAATTGGCCTTGTTTAGGGAACAGGGATATCGTCAAACTCCGCGGCGGAGTTTGAGATGCCCACATTGTCAAGTCCGCCCTCTTTGACAAAGGATAGGGGCCAACGTATCTTATCCCGCCACGACGGCCCGAGGGACTCAGCGATCTCCTCGATGAGCGTAGACCCAAGGTTCCCAAAGAACCAAAACTTGGAGCCCAGAGAGTGCAGGACTACTGCGTAGTGCGCCATGACAACTAGGGCTGCCGGGTGACGAACGCGTGCGAGATCCAGGAAGGCGTTGTCGAGATACATGGGCCAGACAACAGCAATGTTGAGGTCTACTGATGATCCAGTGGTTGATGCGGCCTGTTGCATAGCAGAAACAGCTCCATCTACAACTGAGCGGGTCTCACTCCTCATGCAATCCGGGGCGAGGTGCCCGGTCACAGCGAGGAGCCTTTCCAGGACCTCGTCCACGAGCGGAATGCGCGGTGGGTGATAGTCGCACTGCATAAAAGCACCCATTGTGCCCTTTTTGATAGCGTCACGGTGCGAGCCAATGATGCCGCCGAAGCCGCGGGCCAGTCCAAAGGTGTCCAGTACGGAGTCGAGTTGACGGGGCGATGTGCCGGCCTGGGCAGCAGTAGATGACGCTAAGGCGCTCATAAATATCAGCGAAGAGGCGGCGAAGAGGGCGTGGCAGTTTTCGGGCGAAATATCGTCTATGGCGGCGCCGATACCTCGTATGGCGTGGTGCTGGTGTCTGTATGCCCGGGAGAGACTCACCCGCTTCTGGGCAGGGTCGTCATCCAGACTGGCGAGGTGGAGAGCTGAAAGGGCGAGAAGCTGATGCATGAGGAAAGGGTGATGAACCGCCTCTCGCGAGACGTCCGTTTTCCAGATGGTCTGATTGGCGCCAGGGAGGGTGGAGAACGTGTTGGTTGTGTAGTGGTTCATGAGGCCGAGGTCAAATCCCCAACCAGTGGCCGCGGCGGACATGGAGGGCGGCGACACCAGCGGGAGGTCGTCCATGAGGCTGCCTCTGCATCGCCTTGTACGCGGATCGCGACCGGCGACGTTGGAAGGAATTGGTGAAGCTGTAAGGCTGCAGACCGTGTCATGTTTGGCACAGGCACCGCATGGCCGTTGCTCATCACACTACAGGGGATGTTAGATGGGTTGAGATGGTAACTTCAGACTGAAAATCGGGACCAGACCTTGATCTTACGCTGCTTGCACTGGATGCAGCCGCTGCGTGACTTCTTGTGTCCGAGTCTCGCCATGAGATAGGCAATGAGTTTAGTCTGGAGAATCATGTGTAGAGGACTGACCTGTTGAGGTGTCTTGTTCTGGAGTTTAGGAGCTCAGGTCATGAAACGTCCACCTACAGATCCGAGCGCCCCGTAGTGTTGGAGTTCTTGCCAGCAGCCAACTGATGCCATCACCTGCAGGCTGTACCAAGTTACACCTGGACATCAGTTGTGCCTTCCCAGACGGGCGGGGCCCCAGCAGCGCGCTCTGCGGGGGGACAATTGCCGAGGCTCGACTTGCCGTCACCCCGGCCGCCCGGCCTGAACAGTGACGCCGTCCAACACCTCCCCGCCAGGAACATTGGTGCTGATTTCTAATTCATGATAAACACCTCTTCAACCAAATTCGATATCCTTAAGAACATTTGTGATCTGCCATCTCTTCGCATGTACCAAAACCTCTTCACCTCATCTTAAAATCCTTCCCATCCAATAACCCAAACAGCATGCCTCGCCAACTTACGGTCGAGAAGATCGATGGCAAGCCCGGCAAGGTCTACTACCCGTGAGAAGTCATCAACTTTCACCAGTCAGAATATACACTAACAAACCCCAGCCTTCGCCTGAAGGAGGTGCCAAAGCCCACCCCCGGCCCGAACGAGGTCCTCATCAGACTCTCGGCCGCCGCCTTGAATCACCGCGACCTGTTCATCCGCCGCCATCTCTACCCCGGCATCTCCTTTGACAATCCCCTCCTGGCCGATGGCAGCGGCACCGTCATCGCCCTGGGCCCCGGCGCCTCCTCATCGCTGCTCAACAAGTTAGTCATTTTGACACCCTGCCGCGGCTGGGACTCCAACACCGACGGGCCCGAGAACATCCTCGAGTTCAGCGTCATCGGCGGCGCCCGAGCCTACCCCTTTGGCATGGCCCAAGACTTCATTGTCGTCCACGAATCCGAACTCGAACTCGCCCCCGATCACCTCTCTCCCGTCGAGGCCGCCGCTTTCCCTCTCGTCGGCCTGACCGGCTGGCGCGCCTTCATCACCAAGAGCGGCAACGCCGAAGCCGGTCGCAACATCCTCATCACCGGCATCGGCGGCGGTGTTGCCCTACAGGTCCTGCAATTCGCTGTCGCACTCGGCTGCAATGTCTACGTCACATCCGGCGACGACGACAAGCTCGCCCGCGCCAAGTCCATGGGCGCAGTCGGCGGCGTCAATTACCGCTCCGACAAGGTCTGGGAGAAGACTCTCGCCGGCCAGCTCCCCAATGACCGCCCCTACATCGATGCCATTATCGACGGCGCCGGCGGTGATATTGTCGCCCGCTCCATGCGTTTTCTCAAGCCTGGCGGTGTCATCAGCCAATATGGCATGACCGTCGCGCCCAAGATGGAGTGGAACATGCAAGCTGTGCTGAAGAACGTCGACCTCCGCGGCAGCACCATGGGCTCGAGGGTTGAGTTCCGAGACATGGTGCGCTTCGTGGGCAAGCACAAGATCCGCCCCGTAGTTAGCCGTACCGTCAAAGGATTATCGAACCTGGAGGGTATCAATGCGCTGTTCGAGGACATGGACGCCGGAAGACAATTTGGCAAACTCGTCATTGAGCTGGACCCCAACGATGGCGCCTCTGCAAAGCTGTAGCAGACCTCCTCGGCTCCCAATGAACACTCTCGGTCAATCCTGACTGACCGACGGAGTCTGAGTCTGGGCCGGTCCATCTCGCCCCCCCCTTTCCCTAGCTGCGGAGCCACTTTCGCACAATCTCCCCCAGTCCGAAATAGCCTCATGACCCTTGCCTCTCCTCATCCAAAGATGGGCGATTGGTTTAGTGGTATAACGTCTGCTTAGCATGCTGAAGGTCCCGCGTTCGATTCGCGGATTGTCCACACTTCATCTTTTGCCGGCTGCTCCTTCAGGGACACGAGGTCGTGATCTTCGTTTTGGATGCCAGACCGACAAGACCGATGTGATCCCATCCAGTGTCCTTGACTGGGTCCATTCATGTTCGTAGGCTCTTCTTCTCCGCCTGCTCATTCCACGGATCCAGGCCACGCTCTTCTCCTCCGCCTGTTCTGTAGATCCAGGCCGTTCTTCTTTCCTCTGCCTATTCCGCGGATCCAGGCCACGCTCTTCCGCCGGGATACCTTCCGGGTCACATCTTAACAACCCCAAGCGTGACTAGGTACTCAGAAAGCTGAGGTTCAAACAATAGGATCCTTTAGTGGCAGAAGATGCCAGTCAGTGCAACACTGCTGAAAATGACCAGTGATCACCGGTATACACGTATTAATTTCTGTTTCATTCTATCTTGAAAGGGGTTAGGAATATTCACCCCTTCCAAAATGACCAGGCTTGGCAAATCGACCCTGACCGCCGCCGAATTGTCCCCCCCTGGCCAGTTTGGGGACCATGTATGACAAGGCAACCTAGAAAGACACGAAACATCAATCGAAACACCGAGTCTTTACGCTTGCCTACCACTGCGTCGAGGAACCAGCTTTTTGCGGGAGAATCAAAGGTGACATTGTGTATCTCTGCCTAAAGAAAGACGTCTAAACGATAAGGGTCTCCCGAACACCACCAATCTCTCAAACAATACCAAGTTCTCACAAACAAGACTGGAAAGAGACCAAGTCTGCGGGCTCAACAATTAATACCACCATCAGAAACCGAAACGACACAAAGTTCTTCGTAAGGGGGCAAGAAACCTATAAGTACAAGACGGGGGAAAGAAAGATGGCCTCAAAGGCGTGGAAGGGCAGCATATGCAGCAATGTTTCCTTGCTGTCCTTGGACGGACCCAACGAGTCGTTCCAGTCGACGTTCGGTGGCCTCTATTCGACGTTCAGTGGCCTCCATTCGTTCCAGGGCCGCCTGGCATTGATCTCGGGCATCAAGTTGGGCCTGGACGCCGGCGAGAATCATCTTGGTGTTGTCCTCGGACCGAGTGATTCGTTCGAGGACGTGCTTGTAATCCTTCATGGCCATCTCTAATGTAGTATTGCTGGTGTGTTGGATGCGTTGTACCTCCTGCATAGCCTTTGCGAGAGTGGCAATGGCATCCTTGTGCTGTTGGGAAAATTCCTCGACGCTCCGTTCGATGTGCTTCCGGTGTACTCCGCCAACTTCCGAGTCGAGTTTGACTTTGGTCACTTGAGCGGCGATCTTGCCCATCGCCTTCTCAATTTTGTCCATCGTCGGCCCGTCATTTTCCCCTGGATTCTGGTCCTCAGATGACTTCTTGTCCTCGGACGTCTGCTTGTCCTCTGTTGACTTCTTGTCCTCTGTTGACTTCTTGTCCTCGGCTGGCTTGACGTCCTCGGCTGGCTTGTCGTCCGTCGCTGACTTGTCGTTCGTCGTCGACTTCTTGTCTTGTGGGCCTTTGCTGGACACAAGGCGCCACAACTTGACGACAGCCTTCTTGCACCACTCCGTTTTCGAAATCGCGACAAGAATCGCGGTGCCCGTCAACGCATAAGTGACGATGTCTTTCCAAAGAATCTTGTTCTTTGGTGAGGCGACTGTGTCGATGCTGCCGTCGTCGTTGTGGCATTTGAGGGGGCACATTGGAGGACCGGCTGCGACTTGGGCTGGTCTTGCGCCCAGATGGATTGTATGTGTGTCGTGAGAGGCTGTCCTTGTGCCAGGATGAGGGAAACATCGTCTTGGGCGTAGTGCTTCTCGTCCTGCTTGATCATTTCTCGCTTGGCGAGAGCGGCGTTGTCCATGATGATGGGTTGCGGGCTGTCGTGCGTAAACTTTGGGATTGCTTGGTCGACGTCTTGGTCTTCTTGAAATGATCTGGGTCAAATAACCAGGAGTGTAAGATGGATGGCTCGAGGAGAGAGAGAGAGAGAGGTGCGAGAAGAGTCAGGATGAAGACACCCAGGTAAACAACATCAGTGTAGGAGCATGTATGGAAGGTGCGACACAGACGTGGGCGGCTGAAGAGGCAGGCATGGCCAGACCTTGATTCTGCAGAATGTGCCTTCTGCATTACAAAACGTGATACCATAAATACTCAAGGTAGGTGCCCAGTTCTTGTGAGCGGCAGGTATGACTAGACCTTGGTTTTGCATAGTTTGCTTTCTTCATTGCAAAATTTCATACTATAGCTTGTTCCTGTGTGCGGCAGGATTGAGCACATTCCAGCGAATGCGCCTTCTTCGTCGCAATACGACGCATCTTACGTATGGGACCAGACCTTGCTCCTACAGGGTGCGTTTTCTTCCTTGCAAGACTCTATACTATGGGTGAGTAGGTAGCTTCCATGTTGTTCTTGTGTTCGGCAGATGTAACGAGCCTGGTTCTAGAGGATGCGCCTTCTTCACCGCAGGACTCCATACTATACCTACCTACCGACCCAGGTAATTGAAACGACCTTCTGGTTCAAGGCCGAAGGGGAGAAAGAAGTAAGTGTGAAATATACCTAGTGAGCCTTTCGGCGAAGAAAACTTGATCCTCGGGCTGGGTTTGGGAAACTCGGCCGGAAGGGGGGTAAACGTCCCGATGATCGTTTACTTTGTTCTGTCACGGTCAGGACATATCAGATATTAATTGCCGTCTCAGACCTCCCTGTCAATTGAAGAAGCAATTGAATAGTTTCTGCTCTCAATTACCTTGTGATTTGGCCTCAACCGCTGAAAAGATCAGATGCTTTGATGTTCACGGAGGAGAAAGAGACCAGGAGTAGACTTCGCAACCGCCATCGATCATTGCAAATCCCCCACTGGTCTTCTCCCACGCCTGCCTTGACCCATCTCTTGCAGCTTCAGAGTATCACTCGTTATCCGAGTCGTCCGGTTTGTCAAAGAACTTGATGATCAACTGGATAATGAGATGGAGGCCTTGGAGAATGCAAGTCCAAGTCGACGGTTCTAGGCTGGCAAGCCATCCATAAGCCGAGGTGGTAACAGTGACCGGGGCGTTTGCCGCCTGGAAAGCCGCCTGGCAGGCACTTGACAAACAGTGTCAAAGAGGGTCAGCGGGTCGTGATGCAAAGCGGCACATACCTCGAGCAGACGTTGACGCAAGAGTAAGGCATCGTGTTCGGGCCGCGGCGTTGAAATTATCAGGGTAATCTATTTGGATTAGGTATTTAAAATATTCAAAGCTGTACACATGCGTGCTTACTGGCTAACAAGGGGTGTGGATATCTGAGTTCTAGGCCGTGATGTCTCTGCTTTGGGGGATCTGAGGGCGATGAGTGGAAATGGAGGACAGCCTTGGAGAGTGGCCAGAGAGGGAGAAGAAGGCCTCTAAGTAGGCAGCCCGAATTGAAGCCCTCCTGTATAGGCTTCAGCCCGCCGAATGATGGCTTGTGATGGCGTTGCCTGCCTGGAAACACACATTCAAGTTTGAGTTGATCCGCAAATTCACAGAATAGAAGCCACCACTCCGGGCGTACTCGGGCATGGGCTTGCATCATACGACGCGCCACGGTGGCGCGGAAGGATTCGAGAATGGTCGCAACGCGAGGACATCCAGATGCTTGGGCGGCTGATCGAGCCTCGATCCGCGCGCGGAGGATGAGGCCCTCGAACACGTGAACAAACCGATGAAATGAGGTCTTCGTGGCGGGGCGCCCGGGCACACGGCATTGATGCCCTGAGATGACGTTATACCCATCTTCAACAGACATCCCATACATCTCCATCACACGGCCGCTCTCATATTGTACACGTCCAATGATGCGTACGCTAAAGGGTATCTTTTGACAGCTACATCCTGGACCCTCCGGCCTGACCCAACAGACCCAAGACGCCTGTCCACAGTGTGGTAGTACATCTAGTCCGAGCTCTTCTTCCGCTTCTTCCTCTTGGACCCCTCATCTGGCGCCTCGAACTCCTTCTCCCGTTCCTTGAGCCTCTCCTCCTTCTTCTGCCTCTGCAGGTCCTGCCGGTCCTGCTGCGCCGTCCGTGCCTGCTTCTCCTTGCTGAGAAAGTACTCGCCCGTCTCGATCTGCTTGTCCACCTTGCTCTTCTCCGGTGCCGGCGGGAAGGGCGTGTAATTCTTCTTGCCCTTGTCCGAGACCTTGTGCGGCACGCGACGGTGGCTGAGCGTCTTCTTGCCAAAGTCGGGGAGGAACCGCTCCCAGTTCTCGTTGGCCAGCTCGGGATCCTTGGCGAGCTCGCGCTTGATCATCAGGGTTTTGACTGGGGGGCGTTAGCATGCTTGGGCTTTGGG